>JAVTVJ010000832.1:0-446234 GCA_034509425.1 Eopsaltria australis | reverse complement strand
CCCTAACCCCTAACCCCTAACCCTAACCGTAACCCCTAACCCCTAACCCCTAACCCTAAAGCCTAACCCTAACGTCTAACCGTAAAGCCTAACCCTAACACTAAAGTGTAACCCTAACCCTAAAGGCTAAACCCTGAAGCCTAAACCCTAAACTCTATTCTTAAACCCTAAACTCTATTTCTAAACTCTAACCCTAGGTCTGAGGCCTCGCCCTGAGGTGTAGCCCTCAGGCCTAGCCCTCACCTTTAGCCTTCCTCCTCAGACCTAACCGTAACTAGTCAACTAAACGGTAACCCTAAATGTTATACAGTTACTAGTCACCCGTTTTGTCTAAGGCCTAATATTATTCCCCCGATGAGGTCCCTACCTTGTTTTTTGGGCCTTCTTGGTCCTGTGGAGCTGTGAGGGGATCTTTCCTCTGTGGTTCCTGCCGATGAAATGAGAAAATGGCCGCCGGGGCTGGGTTTTTATAACCTCGGAGGTGTGGCCTTTCTGGTGTTCATGTCTGTGATTGGTTGATGAGTAGGGGGCCGTTCTGGGCATGCGCAGTAGGTTGCGACCGTACTGAGCATGCGCAGAGTACATCCGGGTACTGCCGCGGCCATTTTGGTAGTTCGGGACCAATTGCGCATGCGCCGAGTACATCCGGGTACTGCGGCGGCCATTTTGGTAGTTCAGGGCATACTGAGCATTCGCGGAGTACATCCGGGCACTGCGGCGGCCATTTTGGTAATTCAGGGCCTACTGAGCATGCGCGGAGTACATCCGGGTACTGCGGCGGCCATTTTGGTAGTTCGGGACTAAGTGCGCATGCGCCGAGTACATCCGGGTACTGCGGAGGCCATTTTGGTAGTTCTGTGCGTACTGGGCATGCGCGGAGTACATCCGGGCGCTGCGGTGGCCATTTTGGTAGTTCGGTGCCTGCTGCGCATGCGCCGAGTACGTCCGGATACTGCGGAGGCCATTTTGGTAGTTCGGGACGGAGTGCGCCTGCGCCGAGTACTTGTCGGCGTTTTGTGTTTTGTATGTGTGTTTTCTGTGCTATGGGTGCGTATTTTGGTCCCGTTTTTGCGCGCGCGTATGTAGTGTTTTTTTATTGTTACGGCCGTGGTTTTGTTTTCGTTGTGCGGCGTTTTCCTGGGTCGATCTGAATGCGGAAGTGGCGTTTCGGTGCGTGGAGTGAACTGCGCATGCGTCGAGTACATCCGGGCACTGCGGCGGCCATTTTGGATACTAGGGATTGTCTGCGCATGTGCAGAGTACATCCGGGTATTTCTGCGGCCATTTTGGAGTTCAGAGACGTTATGCGCATGCGCGGAGTACATCCGGGTTTTTTGTCGGCCATTTTGATAGTTCGGGAGGTGCTGCGCATGCGCGGAGTACATCCGGGCAGTGCGGCGGCCATTTTGGTAGTTCGCTAGCTAGTGCGCATGCGCGGAGTACATCCGGGTACTGCGGAGGCCATTTTGGTAGTTTGCTAGCTAGTGCGCATGCGCGGAGTACATCCGGGCACTGCGGAGGCCATTTTGGTAGTTCGCTAGCTAGTGCGCATGCGCGGAGTACATCCGGGTACTGCCGAGGCCATTTTGGTAGTTTGCTAGCTAGTGCGCATGCGCGGAGTACATCCGGGCACTGCGGAGGCCATTTTGGTAGTTCGGTAACAAGTGCGCATGCGCCGAGTACATCCGGGTACTGCGGCGGCCATTTTGGTAGTTCGGGACGCAATGCGCATGCGCCGAGTAGTTGTCGGCGTTTTCTGTTTTGTATGTGTTTTCTATGTGCTGTGGGCGCGTATTTTGTTCCCGTTTTGGCGCGCGGACATGTAGTGTTTTTTTATTGTTACGCCCGTTCTTTTGTTTTTGTTGTGTGTCGTTTTAGTGGTTCGTTCGGAACGCGGAAGTGTCGTTTCGGTGCCTGGACTGAAGTGCGCATGCGCGATTGCGGTGGTCAGGGTATAGTGCGTGGTTTCGGTCACCAGATGGCGCTCTGAATGAGTGATTGCGGCGTCGGCGCATTTTTTTCATGTCAGTGCCGGTTATGTACGGCGCTTGTAGTGTTCATGCCGTGTTTCAGCGGCGCCGCAGGCTGGTGTGGTTCCGATGTGTATCGTTCGGTTTTTTATATTGTGTGACATCCGGAAGAAATTTTTGGTAATTATCTAATTAACTAATTATCCAATTAACTCATTAGCGTACTAATTAGTTAATTGTTTAATTTAATTAGTGCTCCAGATGGGAGTCGTGGTATATGGTAATTAATCAATCTAATTATTAGTTACTCCCATCTGGAGCACTAATTAGGGTCCCTATATCTTATTTATTTATATATAAAGAAAAGAAGAAAAATAATATGTCCGGTGCAGCAGTAGAAATTTTGATGCTCCCTGGGAGTATTTATTAAATATTATTATTAAATATTTAAAGTTTTTTTTTACTCCCAGGGAGCATGACAATTTCTACTGCTGCTTAGACTTAGAGAGAAATGAAAGAGAGAAGAGAGAGAATTAGAGTTGGAGAAAGAGAAATAGAGAATTAGAAAATTAGAGTTAGAGAAATAGAGAATTAGAGGATTAGAGTAGGAGAAATAGAGACATAGAGAATTGGAGTATTAGAGTTGGATAAATAGAGAAATAGAGAATTAGAGTTGGAGAAATAGAGGATTGGAGGATTAGAGTTTGAGAAATAGAGAGTTAGAGAATTAGAGAAATAGAGTTGGAGAAATAGAGACATAGAGAATTGGAGAAATAGAGATTTAGAGTTGGAGAAATAGAGACATAGAGAATTGGAGAAATAGAGATTTAGAGTTGGAGAAATAGAGATTTAGAGTTGGAGAAATAGAGATTTAGAGTTGGAGAAATAGAGACATACAGAATTGGAGACAGAGATTTAGAGTTGGAGAAATAGAGACATACAGAATTGGAGAAATAGAGTTGGAGAAATAGAGAATTACAGAATTAGAGTTGGAGAAATGGAGAAATAGAGAATTACAGAATTAGAGTTGGAGAAATGGAGAAATAGAGAATTACAGAATTAGAGTTGGAGAAATGGAGAAATAGAGAATTACAGAATTAGAGTTGGAGAAATGGAGAAATAGAGAATTAGAGTTGGAGAAATAGAGAAGTAGAGAATTAGAGTTGGAGAAGTAGAGAATTAGAGTTGGAGAAAGAGAAATAGACTTAAACAAGCAGAAATTGAAAAATAGAGAACCACAGAAACAGAAAGTAGAGAAATAATTAAAGTTGGAGAAATAGAAATAAAGTTGGAAAAATAGAAAACCAGAAATAGAGAAATACAGTCAAAGAAACAAGAGAAACAGGGAAAGAGAGAAAGAGAGTTGATCAAATAGAAAGAAATAAAGAGGAAAAGGAATAGAGTTAGAGTGAAAGGAAACAGGGAGAGAAAGAGACAAATAGAGAAACACAGAAAGAGTCATAGACTTAAGAGTTAGAAACAGTGAGAAACAGACACAGGGACAGACTTGATACTACCAGAAATAAAAGTAAAAGAGAAACACAAAGGAAAGTGAGAAGCAAAGCAAGAAGTACAGTTAGAAAGTAACTAAACCACACCAAATAAAGACAGAAGCCACAAGGGGGGGGGGTATCTTTATTAGGGTGGAGGTGACTTTATTGAATAAAGTGGTTTTTTTTTTTTACAGGTCAGCAAAGCACGTGGAAACAATGTATACAAACGCAGATACAAATACAATCCGTACACACTTCAATAAAAAGACAATTCATATACAGAGCAATACATTCAAATACAGCAGCAAATGCAATACAGAACAATACGGCCAAGACAAGCCAAATACATTTCAACACAATATAACCATTTCTCTGTATCCAACAACTCCATTACATATAGTTTTCTTCTTACAAGAAACCCAAAACAAAAGCACCACACAGAAAAGGTAACACGCATCAAACACACACACATCCTTCAGCTCACACAGAAATCCAGCCTCCTCCTCATCACAACCGTTCTACCGACCGCTCGGGAACGTGGTTCCCGGGAGCCTCAAAAAAAAAAAATCCTCCTGCCTGACAAAACCCCGGTCCCACCCCGGTCTGCACCCTAACTTTGGTAATGAACCTCGCCTCGCAGACCGGCCGGGACCGAGGAAAAAAAAACCCAGCCGGGGGGAAAAAAAAAAACCCCCCAGCTGGGGATTTTTTATTCTAAGTTTAAAAATTTATTGAAAACCCTGAAAGGCAAAAATCATACACGCAAGGTTAGAACCACTCGACACCGACAAACACGCAAACCCACATTCTCACCGCTCCTCGGGAACGTGGTTCCCGGGAGCCTCAAAAAAAAAAAATCCTCCTGCCTGACAAAACCCCGGTCCCACCCCGGTCTGCACCCTAACTTTGGTAATGAACCTCGCCTCGCAGACCGGCCGGGACCGAGGAAAAAAAAACCCAGCCGGGGGGAAAAAAAAAAAACCCCCCGGCTGGGGATTTTTTATTCTAAGTTTAAAAATTTATTGAAAACCCTGAAAGGCAAAAAGCATACACGCACGGTTAGAACCACTCGGCACCGACAAACACACAAACCCACATTCTCACCGCTCCTCGGGAACGTGGTTCCCGGGAGCCTCAAAAAAAAAAAATCCTCCTGCCTGACAAAACCCCAGTCCCACCCGGGTCTGCACCCTAACTTTGGTAATGAACCTCGCCTCGCAGACCGGCTGGGACCGAGGAAAAAAAAACCCAGCCGGGGGGAAAAAAAAAAACCCCCCAGCTGGGGATTTTTTATTCTAAGTTTAAAAATTTATTGAAAAGCCTGAAAGGCAAAAAGCATACACACATGGTTAGAACCAGTCAGCACACACGCTCTCACAGGCGGACACAAGCCAACACAAACACAAACTTTCACAGACTTCCACAGACACACACTCCTCAGCTTTCACACTGACTGCAACCCTTACTCAAAAGGCTACACTGAAGAACACCCTAAGACTCCTCTTCCATGACCGGAGGGATCGGAATCCACCGCAGGGACCTGCAAGACAACAGAAGGCAGTCAAGGAGTGGCTACCTGATGCTTGGGAGTTCTTTGCACCAAGCCCATAAGTTATCTAACCCCATAGAAAAATATGAAACAAAGTTTCCTAACTGTTCTACCTACCTAACTCTATGGGCCAGGACAGGACAGCTCTAAGCTTAACTGGAACATGGACAGGCAGTGCACACAATACACTACAAGCCAGGGTAGATACAATACAATACAATGCAAGGCAATGCAATACAAGCCAGGGGAGATACATACAATGCAATGCAAGGCAATGCAATACAAGCCAGGGGAGATACATACAATGCAATGCAAGGCAATGCAATACAAGCCAGGGGAGATACATACAATGCAATGCAAGGCAATGCAATACAAGCCAGGGGAGATACATACAATGCAATACAAGCCAGGGGAGATACATACAATGCAATACAATACAATGCAATGCAATACAAGCCAGGGGAGATACGTACAATACAATACAATACAAGCCAGGGTAGATACCTACAATACAATACAAGCCAGGGGAGATACGTACAATACAATACAATGCAATGCAATACAAGCCAGGGTAGATACATACAATACAATACAATACAAGCCAGGGTAGATACATACAGTGCAATACAATACAATACAAGCCAGGGTAGATACATACAGTGCAATACAATACAATACAAGCCAGGGTAGATACATACAATACAATACAATACAAGCCAGGATTTAAGATAACTCTCTGGAAGATTAATTCTCAAGCCCAATAGGCTTTGAGAAGACGGAACCTACGGAACTACCGGGTCACCTGAGAAGAGTCAAATGTGCTCCCTACAGACATCTGATGGAATGGCACGTGAAGAGAAGGGCCAACCGAAGCTGAGAAAAAAGATGGATGAGAACATCTTGTCTACTTCTTCTGGTCTCAGAAAGGAAAAATATAAAGATGCCAGAACGAGCGCGATCCGGGAAAGTACGCGAGTAGAGCTTGGCCTGGATGGCCCGGAATGATGCTGATAAAGTGCCGGGATGTAACAAGGGCCTACAACATGGAAGACGATGGACACAAACTACACAACATAGACACAAACTACACGACATAGACACAAGTTAAAAGTGCCTGGCAGTTTCACCTTAGGGACCAAAGGTTCCTACTGCAAGATGAGCCAGAGGCTGATGATATCAAAGGAAAGCAAGCTCTATGACAATACCAGAAATTGGTGAAACATAACTGCTTAGCGGAACTTAGTGCACAAGCTGTTAAGAGGATGTTCTAGAAACGCGGTAGGCCTAGAGAAGAAAGCGACGACTGCCAGGTGACCGTGGTGATCGCCCAGATCCGAAGGCGGACTCGTCGGGCGAAAAGATCCCCGACGACGGCGAGGCTCGAAGGAGGCCGACGACGCGAAGCTCACGAGAACGCGGAGACGGGTCGGAACCTGCCTGCCCGGCGGAGGCTCCGGTGATGCTGAGGGGAAACCCTCTCCCTTACTTTCTGGGGGCCCATCCCACTACAGCCCTCTCCTCTAAGCTAATTTCAAATTGCCTCCTGTGATGATATAACTGTTTTTCCCCTTATCCCGACCACCGGTCCCCGCACTTAGCTTTTGAATGATGAGCTGAAAGAATCCGTCCTCGCTGGAAAAAGACGCGTCCCCTTCGGCGCTGCCGCGTCCGAACTTCGGCTCCGGACTCGCTCGTGGTACCTAAGGCGACAAAACAAAACAGAAAACGTGACCGTCGCCCTCCGGAAGAATAATCCCCGGGGCTCTGCTGCACCACTGCCCTGGCTCACCTCAAATGTTGATTCTACTCTGGAGGCTGCCTGGAGTACACCTGCAAAATGAAAAGGTAGACACTGTGCTGCTGCATACCTCCCGCCTATTAGTCACACCGCCAGAATGCCATCTCACCTCCTTGCTTCTATTCCTTGCCACACCTAGAGCAGTGGCAGTACCTGAAAGAAACAAAGCAAAAAATCATGCTGAGAAACCACAACCGCTCCAGTCTGACTGAAGTATGCCTTGCCTATACCTTAACCTTGTACCCACCTGGCCTCTGGCATCCTGGCCGGGGACACCTTGTGAGCGGCTCACCTAAAAGAAACAAACGACAATGGATGCTTAGAGTTGCGCTGGAATTTGGGACCCAGAATGATAACACCTCATCCTATCCACTGGTCACTGCTCACCTTGCCTGCTTCACCTTGACTGCTGATCTCTGGCATGACTTCCTGAAAATAAAGACAAGGAAAAATGCTTAAACATAGCCACTCTTTATGTTTCCCCTGCAAAGACAAACAGAGACTGACCTTTTCGGGGGAACCTGCTCAGTCGGTAGGGGTGCTCTGCCACAGATTTAATCCATCTGCATCTGAAAGAAAGTTATTACAAAAGTCAGAGTGCTGCATGATAACTTAACAGCTCCAAACATCTTGTGCCAATCAAGGAATACCATCTGGACTCCAACTACACCCTATATTAAAATTTCAAATCCATGGGACTTGTCCTATTACACCTATACCCAGACTATGCGGCAGGGCAGAGCAGCTCTGGGCCAAATACACGCAGACACCTGTGACACGGGACGGGAAACATGCTGGGAGGCAACGGCAAAGGAGAGAAAACTCTCGGTGAGAAGAATGATGGTAAGGACCGAGACGATGCTGAATGAGATGACCGAGGTGAGACCAATGGTGAGCCGATGAGGCTCTGAGAACCCTGGAGGAAAAAGAGGCTACTAAAACTATTTACTCCAAGAACCGCAAAGATGGATGCCCAAGACGGTCAGAAGCCTCTACCTATCTTCACATTCTGAGAAGTCCTAATCATCTACAATGGATCCTCACCATGCACAGCTGTCGAGACAGCTCAGAACAAGACCTTACAAGACATCTGACCTGCGGCCTCGAAAGAGGGATGTGATTCTGATGCACGCCCGAGCTCCCGGGTCAAAGGTTCGACGGTACCGGTGTCGGGCTGAGGAACTCAAAGATGCTGAGAACGATGCCTGGCAATTCTGATGAGGCCCTTGATGGGCTAAAGCAAAAATGTGACACATAGTACCCAAAAGACACAGAATGCACAAGAGACAATTGACACGACATGCACCGGGACTGCTCTGCCCTGCACAACCTCAGCATTGTGATCATAAATGAGACTTTCCCTTCATGCGCCTTAAGGGGGCACTTCTTGGACATCCCCCTCTCCAAGCCTGAATCAAAAATCCCTCACGGGGAGTCCCGACACAGCACCCCGACTTCATCCCCTCTGCGGGTTGCAGCCCTCGACTTATCTCTCGGATGTCTGGATATGCAAATCTGAGGTGGGTGCGAAAGAAGGCTGTGTCGCCGTCCGGGAATTCTGTGTCGCCGTCCGGGAATTTCTGTCTGTCACCAGGCTATTCTGTCTTAATTATCTCTCGGCTGCAATAAAGAAAACCGAACATCGATGCGTGAACTGAGCGGCACGTCATCCAAAATCCAGCAATTCTGCTACTCACCCTCTCCCAAGAAGGCCCGGGTCCTCGGGCCGCACGCTGCGGCCACTCTCGGAAGCTGCTGTCCTCGTCTCCGGGTATACCTGGGTTAAGAAGAGACAAGGTGATGCGGCACTGCTGGAACTTGAGTGGACCCTCATTCTTCCTCCCGACCTCCCCAACTCACCGCAACTGCTCGGACACTCCTGAAGGCTACCCGGATGGCGTCTACAAATGGAAATGGTAAAAGGCTTCATCACAAAGTCCTGTAGTATTTCCAGAGGGCTCCCAATGGCAGAAAACCAGGTCTGTCAGCCGGTCAGTGAAGGGGGCATGGCGTAATAAGAGTGGGCCACCTAAAACAAACAAACAACAATGGGCCCTTAGAGTTGCACCAGAAATTAAAGCAGTAATAACAACTGCTTCTGTCCACTGCTCACCTTGCCTGTTTCACCTTGACTGCTGATCTCTGGCATTACTTCCTAAAAATAAGGACAAAGAACAAAGCTGTAACAAAGCACTTCATGTTTTCCCTGCATAGAGAAACTGCTACTGACCTTCTCAGGGGAACCTCCGCACTTGGCATGGGGCACTCAGCAGCAGATTCAATCCATCTGCATCTGAGAGAAAGTCAGGACAGCAGTCAGAGTGCTGCAGGACAACTTAAACAGCTCAAGACGTCATGCATCAACCTAGGAATACAATCTAGAGTCCAACTACACCCTAGTTTAGAAATTTCAAGTCCCCAGGATGCAACTCTCCTGCAGATCGCATGCATAAGGCCATCGACCTGGAGGTGTGGGATGACTGCTAAATTGTAGGCTCAATTGGCTAAGCCGATTGAAAAATTAACAGTAAAAGTTTTAATCCTATTACACCTACACCCCAACTATGCGGCAGGGCAGAGCAGCTCTGGGCCAAATACACGCAGACGCCTGTGACACGGGACGTGACAAATGCTGGGAGGCAACGGCAAGGAGAAAACTCTCGGTGAGAAGAATGACCACAAGGACCGAGACGATGCTGAATGAGATGACCGAGGTGAGACCAATGGTGAGCCGATGAGGCTCTGAGAACCCTGGAGGAAAAAGAGACTACTAGAATAATTTACTCCAAGAACCGCAAAGATGGATCTCCGAAAATCCTCTACCTATTTTCACATTCTGATAAGTCCTAATCATCTACAATGGAGCCTTGCCATGCACGGCCGTCGAGACAGCTCAGAACAAGACCTTACAAGACATCTGACCTGCGGCCTCTAAAGAGGGATGTGATTCTGATGCACACCCGAGCTCCCGGGTCAAAGGTTCAACGGTACCGGTGTTGGGCCGAGGAACTCAAAGATGCTGAGAATGATGCCTGGCAATTCTGATGAGGCCCTTGATGGGCTAAAGCAAAAATGTGACACATAGTACCCAAAAGACACAGAATGCACAAGAGACAATTGACACCACATGCACCGGGACTGCTCTGCCCTGCACAACCTCAGCATTGTGATCATAAATGAGACTTTCCCTTCATGTGCCTTAAGGGGGCACTTCTTGGACATCCCCCTCTCCAAGCCTGAATCAAAAATCCCTCACGGGGAGTCCCGACACGGCACCCCGCCTTCATCCCCTCTGCGGATTGCGGCCCTCGACTTATCTCTCGGACGTCTGGGCATGCAAATCTGAGGTGGGTGCAAAAGAAGGCCGTGTTGCCGTCCGGGAATTTCTGGCCGTCGCCGGGCTGTTCGGTCTTAGTTCTCTCTCAGCTGCAATAAACAAAACAGAACATCGGTGCGTGAACTGAGCAGCACGTCAGCCAAAACCGAGCAATTCTGCTACTCACTATCTCCCGAGAAGGCCCGGGTCCTCGGGCCGCACGCTTCGGCCGCTCTCGGAGGCTGCTGTCCTCATCTCCGGGTATACCGAGGTTAAGAAGAGACAAGGTGATGTGGCACTGCTGGAACTTGAGTGGACCCTCATTCTTCCCCCCGACCTCCCCGACTCACCGCAACTCCTCGGCCATTTACTTACGGCTACCCAAATGGGACCTTCAAAGGCAGAAGGTAAAGACTTCATCACAGAGTACTGTAACACTCCCAGAGGGCTCACGAGACTGGAGAACCGGGTCCGTTGGCCGGTCGGCTAGGGGGCGATATGAGTGGACCGCCTAAAACACACAGCAACAGACATTTAGAGCTGCACCAAAATTTGGGACCCGAGCGATAACTTGTTCTGACCTGGTCACCGCTCACCTCTCGTTTGACCGTGACTGCTGATATTCGGCATTACTTTCTAAAAATAAGGACAAAGAACAATCCGATAACACAGCCACTATTTACAGCTCCCCTGAAAAGCTGAATGATGACTGACCTTCCCTGAGGAGAAGGGGCAAAACAAAAGGGAAAGGCACATACCTAAGTAGGGCCCAAAACTGTCGTGTTGCGGTGGTAGTTTCTATCTGAAACCGCTTGACTGTTACCTCTTTCTGCGAGGGTCTCTGTCATATTGGACTAGCAGTAAGACCACCTGCAAAATACAGAAAAAAAAAAAAAAGGCCATTTATAGTTTCATCACTGATACAACAACCCCGGTAGCATCTATCCCTGCTGGAACTGATACTCATCTCAGTCGCCGGTACACATCCGGTTAACGGTTCCCCAGAGGCGATATCTGGCCGCGCCGAGCACTTCAAGCCTTCAAAATAAAACTAAAAGCCGAACAACAAGTTAATAGTGCAGCCGAAAATCAGACCATCGCTCCAACATCGGGTGCCGACCGCCTGCGTTGTGGTGCTCCTCTGGCCTCCTCCGTTCACATGGAGCTCACATCCTATCCCTCTGCAAAAAAGTTATTTGTCAATCTCATTCGGACACACAAGGAAAGCTAAACCTTTCCCAAGTTCTCATTTCACAAATCAAACTGCCTAGGAGCCGACAATAGCGTGCGTTAAGACGAATGACCGGACGCCTGCGAGACGCTGCTGTACCGATCCCGCTGTCTCTGTGAGGGCTGGCCACAGTTGCTCCATCTGAGGTGTGGCTCAGCTGGCTAAGCAAAGCAAAAGGCTACCTGTAAAGTCTTCTTTATACTCCTCTGACCCCTCCACTCCCCACCTATTCCACAGGGCAGAGCAGTTCCAGGCTAAACACAAACACATTGTGCTACAAACAGTGTGACACAAGGATGATAAAAAGAAAAAAAGCTCTCGGGGGAGAAGAATGATGGTGAGGACCGAGATGATGCCAAAAGAGATGAGCGACGGTGCAGCGGCAGGAGGAGACTCTAAGAAGCGGAAGAGAAGATCGCAATAGAGTGACCTGTTACAAGAACTGTCGGTCACGATGATCGAGATGGCCGCGAGACGAGGCTATGTTCAGAATGCTCCCCATACCCTTACGATCTTACGAGCCCCAAACATTACGATTCAAGGCTGGAAAGGATGGATGGTGACACAGCCGGGAACGAGGCCTCAAAAGACATCCGACTCGATGTTTACGAGATGCAGCTGAGCCCATCGGTAAAAGAATGAGCGACACGGTCATCATGCCGAGAAGCGCAAATGTACGAGAACCTAGAGAGGATGGCTGATGCTTGCGATAAGGTCCTCGAGGGTAAAAGGCAGAGATATCTGATTCAAGGGAACCCCACGACACGCTAGACAACACAGCGACACGCTAGACAACACAGCGACACGCTAGACAACACAGCGACACGCTAGACAACACAGCGACACGCTAGAACTGCTCTGCGCTGCACACGCTACATTTGCAAATCAAAGTAGAGATGCACCCTTTAGCTGTCCTATGAGGCACCTTTGAGGACCTCCCTTTCCCCTACAGTAGCTTTTTTAATTGCTCCTGGGAATTCCCAACCCGCTACCCTGCTATCGTCCCATCCGCTGGTTGTGGCCCCCGACTTATCTTTCAGATGATCAGTGAGGTGAAACGTCAGATGGAAAAACTAGTCCTCCTGGGCCATCTTGTAAGGCCCCATCACAGCCACAGCCCCTTAGTCAGCTATGATAAAGAAAACCAAAATCAATGCACGAGTTTAGAGGCATATGGGCCAAATGCCAACAATTTGGCTACTCACTATCTCCCAAGTGTGTCTGGGTCCTCAAATCTCTGTCCTAGTCCCAAGTCAAAGGCTGTGGCCATCGTCTCAATGGACGCCCGGGTTAGAGAGAGACTGAGTTATACAGCGTTTCTCTGAGTATGGTGGGTACATTTGTTTGCCTTAAGACATGTAAATGCATCTGCTGTGCTTGAGGGAAAGCCTTAGGGGGCCCCTGAATGTACACCTTTTCCCACCCTGCTGCCTTCAAAACCCTTTCTGGCAATTCCTAAACCGGTTACCCTACTCACCCTCCCTCTCCCGGTTGCGATCTGTGACTTACCTGTTGGAAACCTCAATTTTGGACGTCGCCTTTGACACGGGGCGGGTCCCTTTTGTGACGCAGTGAATCTGCTGAAAAAATTTGAAGTATTGCTCTTGACACAACCCAGAAGTTGGGATGCGCCTAAAAGAAAAAAACAGGAACAAAAACAGAAGTTACAAAAGCACCTTACCACCCCTGAACACAAAACCCAAAATCATGAACTTACATACTCCCTGTGTTCAATGCTACCTTCTTCACAGCATTTTCAAAGCCTCTGTCACTTTAGATGCCAAAAGTATCTGCTGAAAAAAAAGCTGAGATAAGCTGAAAGATATTCTTCATTGAAATAAGGGGAGAGGTCTTACAATACTGGATGCTAGAGAGGGAATGATGTTCTTTGTGAAGGGCTGGGATTAACACATCCCTGACTGGGCCTGCCTCTTGTTCCCACGGTGGCTGAGAAAAGGGAAGAGGCAAACACAGTGAGCTATAAAAGCCCTCGGAGGAACTGTAGCTGTTTGGCTCCTCTGACTTAAATGCAAGGTGAGGATAGGGCTAGATTAAACAGAGGAGAAAACTCTTCAGGGAAATCATGACACCTTCTTCTTCCCTACAACTACATTGAGCAAAAGGGCACAGACGAAGTGAAAAGAAAAACTTTGTGTTTTGGCAGCACAGATAGATAAATAGGATAATTTCTGGTTAACTTGCATCATTGTTGTTTAGCAATTACTAAGTAGTAATCTGCACATGACTAAGTAGGGTGGCAGACAAGAGCAAAAATATGAATAGTATAACTGTCATTAGGGCCTCTAATTAGGGCTATAAAAATAAAAAAAATAAGAGACTCTCAGATGCCCTTAGGGTTCCCTACCTGCCGGACTCACTCCCGTACGTGATACTTGTTACCGGGGCAGGGGTAGAAGCACCCAGAAATGCAGATTTATACCCTTAAAATGCTGAAAAAGGGAGAGTTTACTTCAGTTGAACCCCTTAAAATAAGGGAATGGGGGATGTTTACCTCTACTTAAGCTCATATAATGGCAAATAAATGGCTTCTGCCTTTTAATTTAGCCCTCTAAAACAGTGGGAAAAGGGGGGATTCCCTCACTCTTAAGTAATGGGAAAAAAGAGGATATTTTCCACTTCATTTTAAGCCCTTAAAAAGGAGGGACAACTAGGCTTCACCCTCAATTTAAACCTTAGGATGATGAAAATGCGGGACTTACCCTTATGATGGATGCCTAGGTTAGGGAGAGGTAAAGCTATAGGGCATTTCTGCGAGTACAGTGTGTATGCTTGTGTGCTGTAAGATGTGTAAATGTGTTCCCGGTGCCTATAGAAAACCTTAGGGGGCCCTCAGACAGATGCCCTTTCTCACCGGGCTGCCTTCAAAACCCCCCCATAGTAAGTGCTAACTGGGTACCTTCCTTACTCTCACTTTTTTGGTCACAATTCTGTACCTACTCATCAGAAGCCTCAATGTCAGACATTGTCTTTGACATCAGGCAGGTCCCTTTGGTGACATGATGAAACCACTGAAAAAATCTGAAGCGTCACACTTGACACAACCTGGAATTTCAGGAAGCTGTGGTGCTCCTAAAAAAAAAAAAAAAAAAAAACCAAAAACCAAAACAAAACCAGAAATTACAAAAGCACCTTACCACCCCTGAACACACAACCCAAAATCATGAACTTACATACACCCTGTGTTCAATACCATCTTCTTCACAGCATCTTCAAAGCCTCTGTTGCTGTGGATACCAAAAGCATCTGCTGAAAACCTGCTGAGATAAGCTAAAAGAGTCTCTTCACTGAAAGAAGAAAAGAGCTCTTACCCCAGTGCATCCCAGAGAGGGAATGAAGCCACTTAGCAAAGGCTGCGGTTAATATACCCCTGATTGGGCCCGCCTTTCATTCCCATGGTGCCCGGGAAAGGGGAGGAGGCTGATCCCACCAGGTATAAAAGCCCTCTGAGACGCTGCAGCTGTTTGGTTCCTCTGACTGGAATGCGAGGTGAGTAGAGGGCTAGGCTATAGAAGAAAATTCTTCAGGGAAATGACAATACCTTGCTTTTTGCTACAACTACCTTGAGTGCAGGGACAGAAAACTGGTAAGAAATAAAATTTAGCATTTCAGCAGAATAACTATGTAAATTGGAAAATTTCTTGCTAACTTATATAATTACTCCTTGGCAGTTACTAAGGGCTACTTCACCTGTGCTTAAGTGTAGAGTAAGAAAAAATGGTAATAATATAAATGGTGTAAGTCTCATTGGGACCTCTAATTAGGGCTATCCATATTATAAATAACAATGCGCGGAGTATAGAGTAGCGTTGCGTGCATGAGTGGTGTCTAGGATAACGCTGTGCGCATGCGCGGACTACGCGGCACCGTTTTGAGCACGCGCCGAGTACCGGTGGGTGCTGTCTTGTTAGTATGTGTGTTTTTTCTGCTGTCGGCGCGTGTTCTAATCGAGTTTTAGGGGGATGTCACGCGTTGTTTCTGTGTCGTTTAGGCGGCGCTTTCGTTTTCGTCGTGCGGGATTTTGCTGGTTCGATCGGAATTCGGAAGTGCGGTTTTGTCGGCCGGACTGCAGTGCGCATGCGCGGTTTCGGCCGCGGGACGGCGTTCGGTGTGCGGCATTTCGGGGTCAAGGCGTTATGGTGCTTGCGGGATTTTTGTGGCGGTGCCGTAGTGTGTGTATGTGCGATTTCGCCGCCGTGGCGGCAGCGCGCCTCCGCGGTTTTTCGCGAGGTCGTTCTGTGCACGTGCGTGCCTGCAGTGTGCTGTTTAGTATGTGACTGTACGTACCGATTTTGTAGTGTCGTCGGGCTGCCCGAGAAATTTTTAGTAATCATGTAATTAACTAATTAGAGTACTAATCAGTTAATTGTGTAATTTAATTAGTGCTCCAGATGGGAGTGGTCATACACGTTAATCATTGGAATTGTTAGTTACTCCCATCTGGAGCACTAATTAGGGCCCCTGTAGTGTCTATTTTTCTATAAAGAAAAGAAAAAAAAATAATAAAGTCCGGTGCAGCAGTAGAAATTGTCACGCTCCCTGGGAGTAATTATTATTGTTATTATTAAATATTTAAAGGGGTTTGTTTTTCTTCCAGGGAGCGTGACAATTTCTACTGCTGCTTAGACTTAGAGAGAGAAATGAAAGAGAGCAGAGAGAGAAATGAAATAGAGTTAGAGAGTTGGAAAAATAGAAAGAAATAGAGAGGAAAAGGAGTAGAGTCAGAGTGAAAGGAAACAGGGAGAGAAAGAGAGAAATAGAGAAAGAGACACAGGGACAGACTTAGATGGTGACAGAAATAAAGTTAAAACAGAAAAACAAAGCAAAGAATAGACTGCAAAGGAAAGTGAGAAGCAAAGCAAGAAGTACAGTTAAAAAATAACTAAACCACACCAAATAAAGACAGGAGCCACAAGGGGGAGGTATTTTTATTAGGGTGGAGTTGACTTTATTCAATAAAAGTTTTTTTATTTACAGTTCATCAAAGCACATGGAAACAATGTATACAATTGCAGATACAAATACAATCCGTACACACTACAATAAAAAGACAATTCCTATACAGAGTGATACATGCAAATGCAGCAGCAAATACAATACAGAACAATACAGGCCAATACAAGCCACGTACATTTCAACACAATATAAAATTTTTTTTCAATTTCCAAGAACTCCATTACATATAGTTTTCTTCTTACAGGAAACCCAAAACAAAAGCACCCACACAAAATGTAACACCCATCAAACACACACACATCCTTCAGCTCACACAGAAATCCAGCCTCCTTTTCATCGCAACTGCTCTACCATCCCCTCAGGAACGCGGTTCCCAAGAGCCTGAATAAAATATCATCCTGCCTGACGAAACCCCAGTCCTGCCCAGGTCTGCACCCTAACTTTGGCAATGAACCTCGCCTCGCAGACCGGCCGGGACCGAGGAGAAAGGAACCCAGCTGGGAGGAAAAAAAACAAAACCCTGAGTGGGGATTTTTTATTCCAACTGGTCCTTGGTTTGGCTGGAGCTTGGGCTCAGGTTGGTATTGTGGTTATGGGGGGCTTGTGTGCTTGGTGTATGTGTTGGTGGCAGTGGATAGTGTTGGGGAGTCAGTTTTTTGCTGGGTCTTCTGGTTATGGTTAGGGTCCGAGGGGTTGGTGAAGCTCTTGCCGCAGTGGCCGCAGCCGTATGGCCGCTCACCCGTATGCAGCCGCCGGTGCATGGTCAGTGTGGACAAGTGGCCGAAACCTGAGGATCAGGTTTGAGAGCCCAAGGAGACCCTAACCCCTAACTCTAATCCCATACCTAACCCTAATTCAAAGGCTTTTTCCACAATGATTCTAAAGAGGTATTAGGGGGAGGCCCACTTTATAAATGTGGAGGGTCCCCAGTGTGTGACAATTCCATCCCCCCTCAGAATCTTCCTGGCCTCTGGAGATACCTTGCTGGCACATCTCCCTCCAAACACGTAAGGACCTTCCCAAAGAGTCAGGAACTCCCACAAACAGTCAGGGCACCCTCCAAACTGGCAGGGCCCCCACTAAACAAGATGGGCCTCCCCCAGACAGTCAAGGACCCTCTCCCTACTCTTCTGCAAACATACAAGGTTTCATCTGCCCCTCCTCAGCCTTTATTTGAATTATTTTGTTTCCAAGGGCAACCCCTGACACCGCCTTGGGGAAAGATGATTCCCACAGTGTCAGCCCTGCTGTGAGGGGGCTCAGGGGCTTTTTCTCGGCCTGTTCCTCTCTGCAGCAACATGAGGCCCCCTCACACTGCCCTGTCTGGAGGTCAGCTCCATGTTTTGGTGTGCCAGTTTGGGTCTGTGCCCCCCGGGATCTATGCTGCTTTCCCCTGGGGCTGACCTTGGCTGAAGGAAACGTAGCAATAAAGAATGGAATCTTGAAGCAATTTGGGGATCTGGAGGGCCCCCACAGTCTGAAGGAGTGCAGGAAGGAGGTATGAGAGCAGCCACCCAAACATGAAGTTCCACCTCCAGTACCCCCCGACAGGTTTGGTCTCACCACTGGTACAGCTTCCTTACACTGGAAAGCCACTTCTTTGGGGGGAGACAGGGGCCTAAAACAACCCCCATCTCCCAGCCAGGAGGGAGGAAGCTTTTTCACCCCCCCACTGGAGTGCTGGGGCTTTGTGACCCCCAAACTGGGGGATGGGCCTTTTGCAGCCTCACTCAGTTGGGATGTGGGGTGTCTGTGACCTCCTCAGTTTGGGTGCAAAGGTTTTATAACCCCCTCAAGTTGGAGTGTAGGCATTTTGTGACACCTGCTCCCCCTCCAGTTGGGGTGGGGGGCTTTATGAGACTCCCCCAGACACATTTGGGGGGTGTTTTGTTACCCCCCAGTGGAGTGTGAGGACTTTGTGACTCCCTCCCTGACTGGGTTGTTGATATTTTGTGAACCCCCCAGTGGGATTTGGGGTCTCTGTGACCCCCCAGTTGGGCTTCAGGGGCTTTATGACCCCCTCAGTTGGGGTGTGGGGTCTCTGTAGGCCCCTGCCCCTCACCTCCCAGAGCCCCCTTCAAGCAGTTTTAGGATGCAAGGGGGCAGAGTCCTATAAATAACCCCAACCTCTGCCCCAGGTGGTTTCTGTATATTTGCAGTTTTGGGGGTCACACGGTGGGGGGGGGGTCACACACAGTGGGGAGGTGTCACATAGTGGAGGGTCAGAGCTGGGGGGGGGGATTCCAAAGCCTTGAGGGGGTCACACTGTGTGGGGGCATCACACACAGCCAGGGGATATCAGACATGGTAGCCATCACACAGTTGGTGGGTATCAGAGCTGCGGGGAGGGTCACACCCAGCCAGGGAGGTCATACATTTGAGGAGGTTCTCACAGTGTGTGAGGGGTCACACAGCTGGGGAGGGGTGAGACCTGGGGTGTCACAGCTGGGGGTAGCACAGGTTGAGGGAGTGACACAGTCGGTGGGGGGTCACAGTTTGGAGGGGATCTCACAGATAGGGAGCGGGCAGAGCTGGGAGGGAGGGAGGGAGTCACACAGCTGAGCAGGGGAGTTGTCACAGTCCCGGGAGGTGTCACACAGTTGGGTCGGGTCACACACGGGGGGAGGTACACATACAGCCGGGGCGGGGCCGCCTTTAGGGGAGATGCTCCGGAGTCCCGGGAAAGGGGGTTGTTATTAAAGCCACAATAATTTATTGCGATTTAAGGCAACTCAGTACAAACCCACATGGACACACGCGACATGGCAAGGGGGAGCACAAAAAGCACTTGGGGACCCCACTGGGATCAGCCCAGGAAATGGGGGGGGACCATGGATTTGGGGAGGGGCTGGTGAGGTGAGGAGGGGTCGTGCATCACACTGGGGGGACAGTCCACATTTGGTGGAGGCTCCTGCGCACCCTGGCTTTCTGGTCAGGAGGGGGAAGACCCCCTATCCCTTTTTTGGGGGGGAGGGGGGGGGGGGCAGGACAGTCCTGGATGGGTATGGGGGGCGGGGGGAGTCCCATGGCCAAGGATGCTCAGGCAACACCATCCCAATCCCCCCGAGAAACCCAAAAGCTGGTTTATGGGTCTGGTAGTGGGAACCGGGACTGGGGAAGGGACCCCAGTTCAGAGGGAGACCCCGAGGTTGTGAAAGGGAGGAGAAGGACCCTTATTCCCAGGTCCCTGGCAGAGTATGGCTGCCTTTGGACCCTGGATAGAGGGTCCTGGGGTAGGATGAGGGGACGTGGTGTGTCGGGGGTGGGCAGTCAGGGTAGGGGGGTTTCAGGGGGCATGGGAGGGACGGGGGTGGGTTTGATGCCCCGTGCCTTCATGTAAGAGAGGAGCTGGTCGGGAATCTCGGCTAGGACTTCCCGCGCCAGCCCTGCCATGCTCAGCCCCGCGCCGGGACCCCCCGACATGTAGTCACGAAATGGAACAAACTGGGGGGGCACAGGGGGGCAGAGCGGTTGAGGGGGTTCAGGGCCGGGAAGCCCCTGGAACCATGTGTCCCACACACAGCCGCTCCGGTGTCCCCTCCCCATTTCTGGTGTACCAGTGTCCCTCACATCCAGGTACATACTCAGTTCCCCCCCATATCCTGGTACCCCCCATGTCCCAATGTGCTCCCATATCCCAGTGTTCCCCATTTCCCTGTACACCCCTCTTCATGTCCCACATCCACGTGCATCCCAAGCCCCAGTGCCCCTCCATGTCCTAGTGCCTCCCATGTCCCACTGCCCCCCGCATCCAGGTCTGTCCCGGTGCCCCAGTGCCCCTTTCATTTGCCAGCACACCCTCTTCATGTCTCAGTGCCCCTCACATCTGAGTGCCCCCCCCCCCCATCCCTCAGTACACCCCCTTCCCCAATACCTTCCCCGTTCATGTCCAGTTCCCCCCACATCCAGGTACATCCCATATTCCAGTGCCCCCCTCCATGTCCCAGTGTTCCCCCATGTCCCAGTGCCTCCTAAAGTCCCAGGCTCCCCCCCCACATCCAGGAACATCCTAAGTCTCATTGCACCCTTTTTCACAGCACAGCCCCCCCAAATCTCTTAGTACACCTCCTCTTCATGTCCCAGTGCAACCCCATATCCCAGTACATGCCCCTCCATGTCCCAATGTCCTCCACATACCAGTGCCCCCCCCCCCCATTTCCCAGTACCAAACCCTTTCATGGCAAAGTGCCTCCCATATCCTAATACACCCCCATATCCCACTGAAGCCCCATTCCAAGATACATCCCAAATCTCAGTGCACCCTCTTTTCCCAGTGAAGGCACCCACCATGTACCAGTGCACCCAATGTTCCAGTGTGTCCCCCCATTCAGGTACATTCCAAACCCCAGTGCACTCCTTTTTCCCAGTGCATCCCTCCCACGTCCCAGTGCACTGCTTCTATGTCCCAGCACACCCCCAACATCCCAGTCCCCACCCCCCATTTCCCAGTAAACCTCCTTTCATGTCCTATTGCCTCCTTCATGTCTCAGTGTCTCCCATATCCTAATGCAGTCCCATGTCCCACTGCACCCTCATTCCAAGGTACGTCCCAAATCCCAGTGCACCCTCTTTTCCCAGTGAAGCCCCCCCACCATGTCCCAGTGCACCCCCAAATCCCAGTGCATCCCCTTGTCCCAATGCATCCCCTTCATGTCCCAGCGCCCCCCAAAAAACTCAGTGCTGCCCCATATCCCAGTCCACCTTATCATCCCTCCACACCAGTCCCACCCAGTGCACTCCAAGAGTGACAGGGCTGATTTGAGATCCCCACAGCACCCCCCCCCCCACCCTGCTGGGTGGACTGGGTGAGGGTCCCCAAATCCCTCATAGATGAGGTTGGTACCTGGACAATGTCACGCTCAGCCACTTTCCCACGGGAAGAGATGCGGATGTCGTCTCCATCCAGCTCTACCATGGCTGGGGGTGATGAAGTGGGGAGGTCAGCAGCACCCCAGGGTGGGATCTCATTATGTCCCTCTCAACCCCACACCCAGAACCCTCAAGTCCCCTCGCTGGGGTATGCTGAGCCCATTCATATGCTGACGCATTCAACTCATAGTTCCAGTGGCCAAGGGACCACCCCGATCCCCCCAGCCTTCCCCTAGCTCCCCCCAGCCCCCAAATCTTACCATCGAACTCGGCCTGGCCAACCCCCACGATGATGATGGACATGGGCAATTTGGCAGCCTGAGGGAGCCAGGGGTTGAAGGGAGTCCCATGAAATTTAATGATGCTGCCACCAAATGAGCTGCCCTCCCCCCTTCCTGCAGCACCCAGGGGTGCCAACACCCCCTCCCCCAAGGATTCCAGTCCCTTACCACCCCCCATGACCCAAGGGTCTGAGACACCCCCACCAGCACCAGGGGGTTCCAGGAACTTCCCAGCCCCCTTGCAGCACCCAGGGGTTTCAGACACCCCAACAGACCAAACTCTGAGGGTCCCAGCCACTTATCAACCCCAGGGGTCCAAGCCCTTTCCCACCTCTCAAAAGTCCCAGTCCCTCCTCACTGCCTCCAGCACCAGGGGTCCACACCCCCCCCCCCAGCACCCCCAGGGCCTTTCCCACCCCTGCAGCAAGCAAGGGTCCCAAACCACCCCTTCCCTCTCAGTTTCAGAGTCCCAGCTCTTCCTCACCCACCCCATCAACCAAAGGGTCCCAGCCACCCCCAACCCCTCAGAACCCAGGGGTCCAAGCCCCTTCCCATCCCCTAAGGGTTCCAGCCCCTTCTCAACCCCCAGGACCCAGGGATCCCCAACCTTTCCTACCCCTTCAAGAGTCCAAATCCCTCCCCACTGCTCCCATCACTCAAGGGTCCTAGATTCTCCCCCCAGCACCCAGGGGTGCCAACACCTGCCCCAGTGCCACCACAGGGGTCTCACATTGACGATGGCCTCCTTGGTCTGGGCCATGTCGGAGATGACACCATCGGTGATGATGAGGAGGACAAAGTACTGGGACCCGTCCAGCACCGTGGCTGCTGAGCTGGGGGGACCCTGTGTGACGCCGGGGGGTGCAGGAACCCCACCCCGGGGCACAGGGCCCCTCTTACCGGGCAACGTGATTGACAACAGGGGCGAAGTTGGTGGGGCCGTAGAGCTGGACACGGCGCAGGCTGCGCTGATATGCCTCCAGGACCCCCGCAATGCCACGGCACGCTGGGTTTGATGCATCCCCATTCTGCCACAGGGTCACCAGGACCACGGTGACACCACGACCCTCACCCATGGACAGGGTGACACTACAGACCCCACCCACAGACAAGGATGGCACTGCCATGGCCTCCAAATGCTAACAAGGATGATCCCACCATGTGCACAATGTGGTGACAAGGAAGACACCACCACGTTCCCAACTCAGTGTCAAGGATGACACTGCCAGGTTCCCAACCCAGTGACAAGGATGACACAGCCACGGCCCCAACCCAGTAACAAGGAAAATGCCACCACATCCCCAACCGAGTGACAAGAATGATACCACCATGTCCCCAACACAGTAAGAACTGGTAACAAGGACAATACCATCATATGCCCAGCACAGTGACAAAGACCACACCACCACATCCTCAACCTGGTGACGAGGACAATGCTACTATGTCCCCAACCCAGTGACAAAGAAAATATAATGTCCCTAATCTGGTGACAAGGACGACACTGCCACGGCCTCAACTCAGTCACAAGGATGACACCACCATATCCCCAATACCGTAACAAGGATAATACCACCATGTCCCCAACCCAGTGACAAGAATGATACCACCATGTCCCAAATAATGGGACAAGGATGACGCTGCCATGACCCCAAACCAGTGACAAAATTATGATGCCACTGTGTTTCCAACCCAAGGATGACACCACCACATCCCCAATCCAGATCCAACCCAAACACACTATGTACCCAACTTGGTGATTAGGAATGAGACCAGTATGACCCCAAACTGGTGACAAGGACAATGCTATGCCCCTCCCTAATCTGGTGACAAGAATGACACCACCATGGCCCCAAACCAGTGATGAAGATGACACCACCACAGCCCCAACCCAGGAACAACCCAATGATGATACCTCCATGGCCCAAACAACGTGACAACATGATCCCACCATGTCCCCAACTGGGTGACAAGGGCACCACCCTTCATCTGCAGTCCTGTCCTGCCTTGGCCTCTCACCAGTGGGAACTCATGGGACACATGCCCATCCGGGGGGACCTTGGCACCAAAGCCAAGGGCTGGGAACATCTTGTCGCTGTCGTAGTCCTGGATGATGTCCCCCACGGCCCGCAGTGCCAGGCTGTAGGCATTCAGCTGGAAGGGGCTCAGGTAGTGCAGAGATGTGGGCTGCGAGGGGTTCCCTGCACGGGCATGGGGCTCAGCACCCCACAGCACCCCCACAGTCCCCCCCGCACTGTCATAATCCCCCCAGCACCCCCAAAACACTCCCAGCATCCCCACAACCATGGCACCACTATGGCCCCAACCCAATGACACCATCTCCTCAACACAGTGACAATGACAAGGATGATCCTAACATGTCTCCAAATGCCACCACATCCCCAACCCAGTAACAAGGGTGACACCACCATATTCCCAACTTGGTGACAAGGATGATGCCACCACATCCCCAACCTGGTGACAGCTGGTGACAAGGATGACACCACCATGGAATCAACACAGTTACAAGGATGACACTACCATGTCCCCAACACAGTGACAAAGATGACACTGCCATGACCCCAACCTAGTGACAAGAAGGGCACCACTCTGTCCCAAATTCAATGACAATGGTGATGTCAGCAAATCCCCAACCAAGTGACAGCTGGTGACAAGTATGACACCACCATAGTACCAACACAGTTACAAAAATAACACCACCATGGCCCCAAACCCACAACAAGGACATTGTGGCCCCAACCCAGTGGCAAGGGAGACACCACCGGGTCCCCAGCCCAGTGACAAGGGAGACATGACCATGTCCCCAACACAACTACAAGGCCAACAACATCATGTCCCCAAACTGGTGACAAGGATGACATCACCATGATGCCAAACTGGTTACAACTGCCCCAAATAAATCCCCCTGGGGCGACACAACCCCCACTCACCATTGGATGCTGTGAAGTCAATGGCCACTGTGAAGTTGAGTTGGGTCCTGGGGGGCAAAGTGGCTTTGGGGTGACACAGGGGGTGACCCATAGGTTTGGGGTGGGGACATCCCTGGGGTCACAGACTGGACAGGGTGCACCCATCCCCCAATTCAGAGCACCCCCAAGTGTTTGTGCACTGAGGTGTCACCATGCTGCACCCAAGGGAGTGGCTGGGGGTGCTGGGGACCCCCAAAGGACAAATTTGGGGTGCTGGGTTCGATGCTTTCCATGAGGGAGCATCTGGGTGGGGGTGCTGAGGGCCCCCAATGGAGAAGATGGAGGTGGTGGGGACCCTCTTCCCCCAAAGGAGCAGCTGTGGGTGTTGGGGACCCCAAAGGGAGCTATTGGGAGTGCTGGAGACTTCAAAAGGGAGCAATTGTGGATTCTGGGGTCTATCATTGAAGCAGCTGTGGGTGATGAGGATACCATGCCCCCAAGAAGGTATCTGGGTGGGGGTGCTGAGGACCCCCAACAGAGGAACTGGGAGTGTTGGGGATTCCACAGGGAGGAGTTGCGGATAGCAGGGACTGCCACCCCCCATCACCGAAGGAGTGACAGTAGGTACTGGGGACCTTCAAGGGAGGAGATGGGGATCCTGGGGACTTCCCTGGCAGTGAGGTAGAGGCTGGGGGTGTTAAGGACTCCCAAAGGATCAACTGGGGGTGCTGGGGATTCCCTGCCCTTGAGGGAGCAGCTCAGGTGTTGGGTACCCCCAAGGAAGGAGCTGGGGGTGTTCAGGACCCTCAAAGGTGCAGCTGGAGGTGCTGAGGACCCACTGCTCACCCGCCCCTGATGTAGTCCAGGAAGGTGTGCTCAGCCTCCACAGCGAAGGACAGCAGTGTCACCTGTGGGGACACAGGGCTCAGAGGGGGAAGTGCCCACACACCCTGTGCCCCCTCCCCCCCCCTCCCACATCCCTCACCGTCCCCGAGTTCAGGTACTTCTTCTTCTTCATCTTCTTCCGGGGGTTCACCACCTGCAGGGATGGGAGGGGAGGGAAGGAGGGTGCTCCTCACAGGGACAGGAAGCCCCAGGGAGCAGTGGAGGGGATAGTCATATCCTGCAGTACAGGGGAGCACAGAATATGCTGGGAGGCAGCAGTGGGAGCACTGTCTGAGGGTGTAGAGAGGGACCTTGAGTAGCACATGGTAGGCTGTGACACCCAGGGGTGCATGTGGGGACCCTGGGGATTGTAGTGCAGCTGGAGATCCATGTGTGCACCCCAGGGTGCAGCATGGGAATCGTAACACCCCAGGGGTGCAGTGCAGGGACTCCAACATCTCGGGCTGTAGCACAGGGAATCCTAAGGCCTGAGCACCCTGGGCACCACATCTTCTCAGAGTGCAGGAGGGGGACCCTTGGGTATATGACACATCAGGGTACAACATTAGGTGGAACCCTGGGAAACATGACACCCCAGGATTGCATCATGGGGACCCTGGGGTATGTAGCACCACACAGGGACCCTAACACCTAGAGATGCAGCTGAGAGAGGGACCCTGGGACTCCCAACTGTGCACTGTTAGGATCCCAACACACAGGGGTGCAGGACAGGGACCCTGGGGACCATAACCCCTGTTACAGTCCCTGTAGTGGGATTGTGACCCCCATGGGGGGGGTGCAGGACCCCCATCCATGTGCCCATCCCCCCTTACCTCATACACATTGAAGTGGCTGTGGCCCCGCGCCAGCTCCCGGTAGCTGGTGGTGAACTCCCCGATGAAGTCGTGGCTGCAAGACCGGTGGTTCTCCATCAGTCAGGTTAGGGAGGCTTCCATTACCCAGGGGGATCCCCATCACTCGGGGGTGTAGGGATGGGGGGTTTCCCGTTGCCCAGGAAGTTTCCCATCAGCCAGGGAGGCCCAAATAGCCAGGGGGGATTCCCATCATCCAGGGGTCCCCATCACCCAGGGGTGTTCCATCTCCCCGGGGATGCAGAGGTGGGGGCTCCCCACCATCCAGGGGGGGCCCCATCACCCAGGGGGTCCATGTCACCTGGAGGGTGCAGGTCCAGGGTGTGGGGGGTCCCCAGAATCACACGCAACTCACCTGCCATCACGGTCCCAGTCATATACCTCCACCTTGATGGCTCTGGAAGGCAAGGGGAGATCACCGACACCCCCTGCCAGCCCCAAATCCCACCTCCCCCCGGGGACCCATCACATACAACCCCCCACTCCCTGTGGGATTTCTTTTGACGCCTCTGTGGGTGTTTTCCTGCTTCCTCCTCCTCCCCGTTGGGATATTTTTATCCATCGTTGCCACAGCAACATCCAACACCGGGCCAAAGCGTCGTGAGGAGCTGTTTGCCAGGATAGCAGCTGGTGACACTGGTTTGGGGTGGGGTGGGGGGATGGTGGTTTGGTGACAGCTGTGATGTCCATTGCCCAGATGGGTAAACTCAGGCAAATTCAAGTAACACCAGGGGGTACTGCTGGTACCACAGAGATGGGGGAAGGGGTTCTGGGGATCTCAGGTGGCCACAGAGATGGGGGAAGGGGGTCTCAGGGCACCACAAAGAGGCTGAAAGGGCTGCAGGGGGTCCTGAGGTATCACAGAGATGGGGAAGGAGATGCAGGGGTCTTTGGGACCACAGAGATGGGGGAAAGAGGGTAAAGATGGTCCTGGGGTACCATGGACATGGAGTGAGGGGGGTTCTGTGGGTCCAGAGGTACCACAGAGATGGGGACATGGAGTGCAGAGGTTCCTGGAGGACCTTGGAGATGGGGGAAAGAATGAAAAGGGGGTCTTGGGGGTGCACAGATATGAGGGGACAGGGGGAAGGGGGTCCTGGAGGACCAAATAGACAGGGGATGGGGCTACAGGGGGTCCTGGGGCACCACGGGTAGGGAGGAAGGGGGTTCTGGTGGTCTCAGAGGACCACAGAGATGGGAGCGCAGGGTGTCCCTGGTTAAGACAGAGGTGGGGAAAGGGGGTTCAGGGGTCCTAGTGGACCCTAGAGATGGAGGAAGAGGAGGAAGGAGGTCGTCGAGGCCAGAGAATGGGTGCAGGGGGTCCCAGTCCCCTACCGCTCACCGGTCATGGTCCCCATTGCAGAGGGCACGCACGGGAATGGCAAAAGCTGCCCAGACAGGGTTCAGTGTGTTTCGCACCACTTCTGTCTTGTGGCAGATGGTGAAACTGGGAGGAGGACAAGGAGGGGGACAAGGGGGTCACTCCCCCATCCCAACACCACCAATCTGTCACCTCCACAGTGCAGTAAGGATTTTTGGACACCCCCTCCAATGCCAGCCCATGGGGACATAGGGGTGTCCTGTGCTGGGGCTAAGCCCTCATGTGGGGTGTGGGAGGGTCACTGCAGTTTTGAGGGGGGAGTTGCTCACGTCCCATCTTCATTGCTGCGGTAGAAGACCATGAAGGGGTCAGATTTTCCAAAGAAATCCTTCTTATCCAGCTTGTTGGCACAGAACTGGAGTGTGGCCACGTCCTGGGGGGTGGAATTGGGGGTGTCATCCACCCTGCACCCCTCTCAGGGGTGGGAGTCTGCGAGGTGGCTGTTCCATGAGGGAAGGAGGAATCCAGGACAGGTGGGACACAGCGTGGGGATAGACAGCCCTTGCCCTCACCTTTAGGGTGTGGGCTGGTGTATCTCAGCCACCCCCAGTACTGGGGGGTCCCCAAGCTATGCCCCCTTCCCTGCCCCGCCACGGCTCACCCTGCAGTTTCCCAACTCTTCGGCGAGGAGTATGATGGTGCCGCACTTCTTCCCCGGAATGCCACTGCCGGGATGGGATGTAAGCATGACGGGGGTACACATGGTGTCCTGGGGATGTCCCCTGCGCACTGGGTGCTCCAAAACTTACCCATTGGAGGCAGCCGGGGCGGGTCTCCTGCCCCGGGGGTGCTTGGTGGCTGTCCCCATCCTGCAGGGACACATGCTGAAGGATGATGGAGGGGATCCCCACCCAAGAAAAAGCCCCCCTTCCCAAAAAAAGGAAGTCTCCAAAAAAAACCCCAGCCCCCCAGGTTCCAGCACCCTAAGAAGAAGCCATTCCTCCCCTCAAAAAACCGAGTCCCCAAAAGACATTCAGCCCCCTAAAAAGTCAATTCCCACAAAACAATCTGCCCCCAAAAAGCCAATCCCCAAAAGCCAGATCCTCCAAAACCCAGATCCCCCAAACCCACATTCCCTCCAAAAGCCACCACACCAAGAAAAACCAGACCCATCAAACCCCACCAAAAAGCCTTTCCTGCCAAAAGCCACCCCCTCCCCTCAAAAAAAAAAAAAAGCCAGCCCCCTGAAATGCCACTGTCAGCTCTGGTGCCTGGGTCCATCCAGGGCACACCAAAAGGGACCCGGGGAGACATGGGGACCCAGGGGCTGGGGGCTCCTGTCAGGGACTGGTCTGGGGAGGGGACTTGGGGACCACTGGGGACACTGGGGCCAGGGGAGTTCATGTCAAGGGCTTCTCTAGGGGGGACCTGGGGACACTGGGTTTCTCAGTTTTCTCCAAAACACTGGTTTGGGAGAAACCCAGAGGTTTCTCCAAAGGGGACATGGTGACCCCAGGGACACTGGGGCACAGGCAAGACTCGTGTCAGGGGCTTCTCCATGGGAGAGGACATGGGGACATTGGGATCAGTCTGGGAGGTGACTCACATTGGGGACTTCTCTGAGGCAGAGACATGGGGATCCCAGGACACTGAGGCCAACGAGGGCTACCATTAGAGGTTTCTCCAGTGGGGGGCATGGGGACCCTGGGGACCTTGGGGACACTGGACTACAGTGAAGGCTCACATGAAGAGTTTCTCCGGGCGGGACATGGGGACACTGGGGCTGAGGGGGTTCGTATCAGGGGTCTTTTTAGGAGGAACACGGGCACACTAGGGGCACTGTGCACACTGGGGCACAAGAGGGGCTCACATCAGGGGTTTCTCTGGGGTGGGACATGGGGACATGGGGACACTGGGGACATAGGGACACTGGGGTAAAGGGGGGGCTTACATCAGGGGCTTCTCCAGGCGGCTGCCAGCAGAGCCCACAATCTCCCCCAGAGTGCAGAATGCCTGGCCCAAGAAATCCTGCAGTATTGGGAACATCGGGTGTCACCAGGGGTATGCTCATCCCAGGGATGCAAGGGGACCAGGGCTGATCCTGCACTTACATGCTTGGAGAGGTCAGGGCTCTTGGAGTCCACATCATACCTGGGGGCAGAGGGGGCATGTGGGCATGGAATGGGAAGGGGGGGCCTTGAATGGGACAGGGATGGGGACAGGGATGGGATGGAAGGGGGACAGGCAGGGGAAGGGATGAGATGGGACAGGGATAGGACACAAATAGGGATGGATTAGGTTTGGAGACGGGATGGGATGGGATGGGATGGGAAAAAGAATAGGGATAGGATGGGACAAGGATGGGTACAGGGACAGGAAGAGATGGGTACAGGGACAGGAAGGGATGGGACAAGGACACAATGGAATGGACAGGGATGGGATGTGGCTAGGGACAGGAACAGAATGGGGACTGGATAGGATAGGGATGACAATTTGATGGGACAAGGATGGGGACAGGGATGTGAACAAGGGTGGTGATGGTCCAGGAATGGGGACAGAACAGGGGTGGGGACAAGGACACTCTGGGGGGCTGTGCCCAGGGGTGGCCCTGGGGGACAGGGGTGTGACACTGAGGGTGACACTGGGGCCACAGGAGCTACTCACAGGTCAAAGCGCAGGTTCTGCCGCTCCTCAAAGCAATAATCAAGGACGAACTTGTGCAGGAAGTCAGGATTCAGGGAATTGTCGATGACCTCGGTCCGACCAAACTGGGGGATGTGGGGACACCAGGGATAATGGGGTGACAGGAAAACATGAGGTGGTGACAGGACCATGGAGACACAGGGACATGGGGATGTGGTGATGTGGACACAGGGACATGGGGACATAGAGATGCAGAGACATGGGAGCATAGGGATGGTAACATGGGAACACAGGACATGGGAACATGAGAACAGTAGGCATGGGGGATGGGGATACAGGGATATGGGGATATGGGGACATGGGAATGTGGTGATTTGGGCACAGGGGTATGGGGACATGGAGATGCAGAGACATAGGGGCATAGGAATGGGGACATGCGGACATGAGGACATGGGAAGACAGGGACGTGTGAACCCAGGACAGGAAAACGGGGGCATGGGAATGAGGGTGGGGACATGGGGATGGGGGCAGTGGTACATAAGAATGTGGACATGGGGACATACAGATATGGGGACATGGAGACGAGAAAGTGGACATGGGGTTGGGGACATGGGAACATGAGGATACAGGGACACAGCAACATGGGGACACAAGAATATGAGAACATGTGGACGTGAGATTGGAGACATGGGGACACATGTGGGCGGAGGAGGCGAGGCAAGGGTGGGCAGCGGGCCCGGGGGCAGGCAGAGGCGGGGCGGGCCCAGGTGCCGCTTTGTGCTGCTTTGTGCCGCGGGGCCGCCCCCACCCCCTCACCTCACACCCCCGCTCATTATCCCGCAATTAAGACCCTGTTAATTTCAGGGGGGCAGGGCCTGGCTGCGTGCCGACAGCTGATTGGCTGGCTGCCCGGCACCTCCCCACACTGCCCAAATCCCCAGATGCTGCTTGGCTGATCGCTGTCCCCCGCGGGCACTGATTGGATGGCTGCTGCAGCCCAAGATGCTCGTTGTCCAGGTGCTGCACCCCAAGACCCTGATTTTTCACTGGTGACTGGCCAACTGGTTGGCACCCCAACACACTGATTGACCAGTTGGCCAACACCCCAACATGCTCATTGGTCAGCCCCCAACATTGGCCAGAATTTGACTTGCTGATTGGTCACCTGCCCAGCACCCCAACACCCTGATTGGCCAGTTGGCCATCACCCCAACATGCTGATAGGCTAGAATGCACCCCAATATGCTGCTTGGCTGTCTGGCTGCCATTACCCCTGACATGCTGATTGGCTATCTGGTTGGTACACACACATGCTGATTGATCATTGCACCAACATGCTGATGATTAGTTGGCCAGCCAGCACCCCAACATCCTGATTGGCTGGCTGAGTGCACCCTAACATGCCAATTGGTCAGCAGAGCACAGCCCAATATGCTGATTGGCTGCCCCCACCAATCGGGTCACTCACCTCCCGCCATTGGTGACTGCCAGGACGCTGCATGTACAGCACACAGACTGCAGGGGGAGGGGTCAGGGGGGGCAGGCGCCCCCAGAGACCCACCAAAACACCCCAGAGACCCCCAAAACTCTTAGAGACACCAACATTCCCAGAGACTCCCCCAACCCCCCTAAGACCCCCCAGACACTCCCAAAACACCTCAGAGGCTCCCCAAAGACCGCCAAACCCCCCCCCCCCCCCAGAGCACCAAAACCCCCGGAGACCCCAACACTCCCCAGAGCTCTGAACACCCCCAGAATCCTCCAAAATGTCCTTGAGACCCCCAAAACCTCATAGAACCACAACACTCCCAGAGACCTCCCAAAACACCTCAGAGACCCCAAAAACGCCCAGAGACCACAACACTCCCCAGGGACACTGATGTTCCCAGAGACCTCCCCTAAACCCTGATATACCACCGAAATACCTCAGAGATCCCCCCAATCTCCCAGAGACCCCCAAGACTCCCAGAGATCTAAACTGAGCCCACAACACCTTCCAGAGAACCCAAAACCTGCAGAAACCCCAAGCCCCCCAGAGACTCTCCAAAACACCCCCAGAGACCCTAAAATAAACCCCAACCCCCCTGCCCCACTCACGCGGGTCCGACTTGGAGAAGGTGTCCCGGTCCAGGAGCTGCCTGAGGGGCAGGGGGGAGTGAGGGTGAGTGTGCATGCATGTGTGTGTGTGTGTATGAATGTGAGTGTGAATACCTGGCTGTGCCTGTGACGGTGTGTACCCCTTATGCAGTCAGATGTGTCCCAGAATACACATTGGGGTGCACAGACCCTACAGGGTGCACAGCATGACACAGAATGCTGTGTGTCAGGGGCACAAGTATGTGTCAGCACACCAAAGCAGGACCTCAGGTTGCAGAGGGAGGGTCGTGCCCAGTTGTGTGACACGGTGCATGGCAGGGTGTGCACAGCCAGGTGTGCCCCAAGACATGGATTGGGGTGCAAAACATGACTGACACATGTTGGGGGGGCCATGAGCTGGGGGGCTCAACCATGTGTCAGGGTGCACAACAGGGTGTCAGTGAGCACGGTCAGGTGTTGGTGAGCATGACTGGGTGTTGGAGTGCACTGCCAGATGTACCCCAAAACACACGTTGGGGCGCACAGACACATCTGCACAGGGTGCACAGCATGACATATGTTAGAGTGCCATGTGTCAGGGGCACAAGTATGTGTCAGGACACCAAAGCAGGACCTCAGGTTGCAGAGGGAGGGTACAGGAGCTGCAGGGTGGGCAGGGGGTACAAGGGGTGCAGGGGATACAGGGTCCAACCTGACTCCCCTGCATCCCCAGAATCCCCCAAACCTGAGCCCCCTGCACCCCCAGTCCCAAAGACCCCCAAATGCCCCCCCGTGCCCCCCACTCCCCTCAGTGCCCCGCACCCTCAGCACCCTTGGCTCACCCAGTGCCCCTCCGTCCCCATACCCAACAGCCCCTGTTCTCCCCATGCTCCCCAGTGCCCCCCAGCACATTCCAGTGTCTCCCAGTGAATCCCAGTGCCTCCTAGTGCATTTCAGTGCCTCCAGCATCAGCTGCCTTGCTCCCCAGTGCCTCCCCATGCCTCCCAGCGCTCTACAATGCCGACTACTCTCCGTTCCCTAGTGTCTCCCGGTGCCTTCCTGGGCATCTCAGCGCATTCCAGTTCATCCCAGCAATACACACCACCAACTACTCCCACTCTCCGGTGCATTCCACTGCCTCCCAGTGCATCCCAGGGGATCTCAGTGCATCACAGTGCACCCCAGCACTCTTCGACGCCAGCTGCTGCTGCACTCCAGTGCTTCCCAATGCCTCCCAATGCATCTCACTGGGTTCCAGTGCAACCCAGTGCCCTAAAACGCCAGCTGCTCCCAACTCTCCAACGCTTCCCAGTGCATCCCAGGGGATCTCAGCGTCTCCCATTGCACCCCAGCACCCTCCAAAGCCGGCTGCCGCCGCCCTCCTGTGCTTCCCAGTGCCTCTCTGTGCATCCCAGCACCCTCCAACGGCAGCTACCCCTACACTAGAGTGCAACCCAGTGTCTCCCAGCACCTTCCAACGCCAGCTGCCGCTGCTCCCCAGTGCCTCCCAACGCCTCCCCGCGCCCCCGCCGCCCAGTGCCGGCTCCCGCCGCCGCCCCGCTACCTGCAGGACACCGTGAGCTCCACGCGGGTGGCCGGGAGGGGACCGGGGCCGGTACCCGGTTCCGGGGAGCCCAGGCCCGCCATGCCCCGGGCACCGTCGCTGCCCCGACACCGGCACCGGCACCGGGATCGCGATCGGGATCGGCTCCGCCCCGGGACCGCCCCTTGGCACCGCCCGGGGCTCGCGGCACCGGCCCCGCACCGAGGGACTGCCCCGGGGTCTTCTTCGGGACCGCCAGCGGGGAGACCGAGACCGTTTCGGGACCGCCCTCAGATCCCTGGTACCGCCTTCGGGATCGCCCCCGGGGCCGCCTCCCCTTCCCCGGTATACCGCCACGGAACCCCGATACTGCCCCCGGGATCGCCCCGAAATTTTCGGGATCATCCCCAGATTCCTGGGATCTACCCTGGCACCGCCTCCGGGCCTGCTTCCAAATCCCCGGTACGTCCCGGACCCGCGGGACCCCTCCGGCTCCGCCGCCGGAATCGCCCCCAGATCTCCGAGATGGCCCCCCGCATCATCCCCAGAGTCGCCTCCATAGCCTGGTTCCCCCCTGGAAGCCCAGTAATATCCCCGGGATCCCACCCAGATTCCCAGGATCGCTCCGGGATCAACGCCAAATCCCCGGTAGTTCACCTGGCCACCGACACCTCCCCCGCATCGCCCGCGAGGCCGCCTCCCCATTCCCGGTACCGCCTCGGACCCCCGGTACTGTCCCCGGAATAGCCCTCAGATCCCCGGCATCACCCCCAGATCCCCCGGGAGCACCCTCAGACGCCCGGTGCCGCTCCCCGCATCGCCCCCAGTGCTGCCTCCCCATCCCCAGTGCCCCCCGGACGTGGGTACCAAGGATCAGCCCGGAGATTGCCCTGAGACCACCGCTACTGTCCTGGGATTGCCCCCGAGGCTGCCTCCATACCTCGGTACACTATGGACCATTGGTATCGCCCCTGGGATCACTTCCAGACCAGACCGCCGGTGCCCCCTCCCCGGTAGCCCCAGCACCCCTCCAGTACTTCCAGTGCACCACCTTGTGCCATGGTGACACTCTCGATACCACCCACTCCCCAGGATGAGCCCCCAAGCCCCCTAGTTCCCCCTTAGTCAGAACCTTCCCACTATCCCCACAGTCCCACCAACTGCAGATGCAGAGTACTCCAGTCCTTTGCTATCCCCCCAGTAGCTCCCAGTATCACCCCTATACCATTCCCAGTAACACCCAGCAGTTCTCAGTACTGTCTCAGGTCCTGCACTGGGAGCCAGGGTGGTGACATTGAGAGCCAGAGGAGACATCCAGTGCTGAGGGGGTTACCCAGTGCTGGGAGGGAACCTGGTGTGTGCTGGCATGAGGACCCTACTGCCAGTTCGGGGGTCCCCAGTGCTGCATGGGGAGCCCACTCTGGGGGGACAGCACCAATCTCCCCCTTCCACCCAAAGCTCAGTGATCCAACAGGTCCATGGTGGGGGGACACTCTAAGGGGTCCCAGGAAACTTTGAGGACACACAGACAAAACAAAGTACCAGTAAATTTGGGTCTCTGGCACCCACTTTGCACCTCCAGGAACTGGGGCCACGGGCAGCTTCATGTCCCCAGGAAGAGACACCCACAAACCCCTTTTGGGGGAGGCTCACAACCTCCCTGACCCCCACCATGCGAAAAATACCTCCCCCACCTCTCCCTAAAACCACCACTATGGGGGGGAGCCCACCACATCCAACCTCTTTTATTACAAACGAGCAGTACAATTTGAAGGGATGGCACCCCACACCCCCTACCCCGAGGGATACGCCTTGATAACCTTGACATCATCGAGGGGTCGGTCCTGGGAGTTGGTCTCCACCATGGCTAGGCGCCCCAGCACCCCCATTCCTTGGCACACCCTTCCAAAAATGCTGTGCTTCCCATCCAGCCACTGTGCTGGGCCCAGTGTCAGGAAAAACTGGCTTCCATTGGTGTCTGGCCCCGCATTGGCCATTGCCAGGATCCCAGCACCTGTGAGACATGGGGACAAGTCACCTCAGGGATGGGTATATAGGGGACATGCCAGCCCACAGCCAAGATTCCAGCATGACAGAGGACATGTCATCCCATATGGGATGTCATCTCATGGCCAAGATCCCGGTATCATGGGAAACATGTCACTTCAAGATTGGGATCCTGGAGGGCTTCATCCTATGGCTGCAATCCTTGGGACATGTCACTCCACGGCCGTGCTCCTGAGAAACCTGACATCTGATGGAGGGGTCTTAGTGGACATCAATAACAACTTGCTCCCATTGGTGTCCAGCTCCATACAGGCCATCACCAGGATCCCAGTGCCTGCAGGACATCAGCCAAGGGTCCTGGCACCCTGAGGGACATGCCATGCTATGGCCACGGTCTTGGGGGACATGCCACTCCAGTGATGGGGTCCTGGGGGACATGGAGGACATGCCACCCCATGGATAGGGTCTCAGGGACATGTCATCCCAAGCCTGAAGTCCTGGTGCCATGGGGAAAATGTCACCCAATGGAGAGCTCTTAGGGGACACGAGGAAGAATTGACTCCTGTTGGTGTCCAGCCCCACAATGGCCATCACCAGGATCCTAGTGTCTGTGGGACACAGGGACACACCACACCAGGAATGGGGAAATAGAGGACAGGGCATTCCATGGCCAAGCTCCTGGGGGTCACGTCACTCCATGAATGGGGTTTTGGGAGACACAGAGGACTTGTCATCCTACAGATGGGGTCCTGGGGGACAGGGGACACATGCCACCTCATAGCCAGGGTCCTGGAGGACATAACCCATGACCAGCCTCCTTGGGACATGTCACCCCATGACTGGAATCCTGGGAGTCATGTCACCCCATGGATGAGGACACAGGGGACATCCCATCCCACAGGTGTGTTCTCAGGGGTCCTACTCCCCTATAGGTAGGGTCCTGGGGGTCCCAGGGGTGCCCCTCCAGTGTTCTCTCAGTGCTGGCCCCACTCACCAGTGAACTTCAAGTCAGGGTGCAGCTCGTCCTCGAACTGTTTCCCGTAGATGGAGGCACCACCACGGCCTGCAGGGGGATTTGGGGGTCAGCAAGAACCCCTGGAACTGGGGAGAGTCCCAGGGATATTTGAGGGGCCTGTGCTCACCGGTACCCGTGGGGTCCCCACCCTGTACCATGAAGTCCCTGATAATGCGGTGGAACTTGGTGCCATTGTAGTACCCACGGCGGCTCAGCTCAGCAAAGTTCTTGCAGGTGCGGGGGGCATGTTGCCAGTACAGTTCCAGCACGAGTGGGCCCATCCTGGGAATGGGAACACAGGGAATGGGAATGGGAAAGGCACCAGGAATGGGGAACAGTGTTGGAAATGAGAAAAGAAAATGGGGTCATCCCAAACTGATACCCACATCCCCAGCTTCAGACCAAAGCCAGGAGCTGTGTTGCCAGTGCAGCTCCAGCACCAGCAGGCTCATCCTGTGAATAGGAACAGCAGGAATGGGAACAGGAAGAGCACCGGGATTGGGAACTGGAGACACGGTCACCACACTGTGAGTCCCACACTCAGTTTCAGACCGAAGCTAGGGGCTTTGTATGCCAGTACAGCTCCAGCACCTGAAGGCCCATCCTGGGAATTGGAAAACCAGGAACAGGAACAGCACTGGGAATGGAAACAGGAGATGGGGTCACCTTGCTGTGAACTCTTCTACCTATGGGGTCAGCTCTCACTGCTGCAGGGCAGGGTCATCCCACTGTGACCCCCAACTCCAGTTTCAGACCAAAGTCAGGGGGCTGTGCTGTTAGTACAGCACCAGAAGGCCCATCCTGGGAATGGGAACAGGCATGGAAAGGGTACCAGAAAACACCTCAACGTGATCGCCCCCCACCCAGGGTCAGTCAGGGACAGGGACCACAGGGGTGAGAGGGGATGGGGGGCAATGGGGACTGCAGGTACTGGGGGATAATGGGACCCCGGGAGGACATGGATGGCTCTTGGTACCAGGGGAAACAACCGGGACTGGCTGGTTCTGTGCGGTACCGGGAGATACTGGGGCTAACGGGACACCACGGGATCACTGGGATCTGCCTGATACTGAGGGCTGGGGACTACGGACACCGTGGGGGACAGCGCGAGGGAACCAGGGGATCTCTAGCACCGGGGGGCAAACCGGGATTGGCTGATACTGTGGGATAACGGAGCTGTCAGATTTCGGGAGACACTGGGAGCTTCGTAGCACCTGTGGAGTTCAGGGTCTGCCCCGTACCTGGGGCTCACGGACATCGGGGAGTGCCCCGTACCGGGAGGACCGGAGACTCAGGAGCACCGAGGGCTGCCCGGAAGCCGGGGAGGAGGGGAAGCGGACACCGATGTGCTCCCGGTGCCGCGGAAGGGGGAGGGACCAGGGGTGGACGGGGCCTCCCGCGCCAGTGCCGGTACCGGGGCGAGGCCCTGCCCCTTACGTGGTCTCCATGGAAACAGTGGGCGGCTGCCAGGAGTCGGGTGGGACAGCAGCCATGCTGCGGCGGCACCGGTGGCGGAAGGACCCTGAGACGCCGCGTTTCCGGGCCACGCCCCCAACCGATAGGGGCGGGGCGCGGGAGAGGACGAGAGCTAATCAGCGAGGCGGAAGACGAGGAGACAGGCCAATCAGAGTGGCCGGTTAAAGGGCGCAGACCAATCGAAACCAGGGGCGGGCGCGCCGCGATTGAGCCGCAAGGGGAGGGGGAATTCGAACGAGACCACGCCCCCTATGTTAGGCCACGCCTCGTCGGCGCGAGCGACAAGCGGGAGCCGGGGGCGGTGAGGTGGGGGGGGGGGGGAGAGAGGGTGGGCAGGGGGCAGACTGGGACCCCCGGGTAGAGAGCAAGCTTGCATGGAGACCGGGGGGGGGCGCGGAGCTCGGGGATGAGACACCCAATGTGGGGACGGGGTGACGTGGGGTCGGGGTGAAGGGCTGGGACCCTCTGGTGGGGGCTGAGGACCTCTGGGGATGGGGCTGTGAGGCCTGGACCCCCGGTGGGGGCTGGGACCTTCTCAGTGTGGGGGTTGGGGTCACCAAGGGATTGGGGTGCGGGACTGGGACTCGTCGGTGGGGCTGGAACCCTCTTAGTCTGGAGCTGGGACCTCCCAATGTGGGACTGAGGTCTCCCTGGCTCGGGGTGCGTGGCTGGGGGGTTCCCCGGGTGTGAGGGAGGGATCCCCCCACTATGGGGTTGAGATCTCTCAGTGTGGGACTGGGAGGTCCAGGAGTGGGAATGGGACCCCCAGGTTCGGGGTTTTGGGCTGAGACCCCCCGCGTGGGAGCTGGGAGGCCTAGGAATGTGGATGGGACTCCCCCGGGATAGGGATGCAGGACTGGGACCCCTCAGTGTGGTGCTGGGGTCCCGAAGGGATGGGGGTGAAAGGCTAGGACCCCTAGGTACAGGAATGGGGCCCCCGAATGTGGGGGCTGGGACCCCATGAGGATCAAAATGTGGGGCTGGGGACCTCCTGGGATCGGGCTGTGGGGCTGGGACCCTCTGTGTGTGGGACGGGGCTTCCCCTGGGTGTGGGGCAACCTCCCAGCACGGTAGGATCCCCTCAATGTTGGGCTGGGGTCCCCCGATAGGGGCTGGGAACGACCATTGCGGCACTGAGGACACCCGGGCTGGGGTGCTCCCCGGGCCGGGGTTGCCAGTGCCATCCCCGCCTACTGCCGCCGGCGGAGCCATCCCTGTCCCCATCCCGGTGGCACCGCGCCCGGCGGCGCCTGGCACTGGCCGTGTCACCCGCGCGCTGGCCGGTGCCACCGGGCCCACGCGGGGGGTTGGGGAACGGGGGGGCGGGTAGGGGCACGGGTGGGGGACCTCGATGGGGTCGGTAGTGACACCTCAGCTCCCGCAGGTGGCCCCGGTGCCCCAAGGCGATGGCTGAGGACCGAGGTATGGCAGCACCAGCACTGCATGTCCCCCGTGTTTCCCCCGTGTTTCCCCCCTGGGGTGGGGGGGGCTGGGGATCACCCCCAGTGTCCCCCCAGATGTTCGATTTGTCACCGAGGAGAGCTTCGACTTCGGCATGCTGTCCCCATCTGACAGGTATGGGGTGGTAGTGGGGACAGTGCACCCCATGATTGGGACAGGGGGGACAGCCACTGTATAGCTGGGGACATGGGGAATAGGATAGGACATGGAGGACAGGGGGAGATGGCAGCTCATTGTCAGTGTCCTAGGCGACGTGTCACCCCATGGATGGGCTTGTAGGGGATGTGGCAACTCATAGTTGGGGTCCTGGAGGCCACGAGGGACATGGCACCTCAAAGATGGAGTCCTAGGGGACATGTCACCCCGTAAGCAGGGTCCTGGGGGTCCTGTGGACATGCCCCCCTCATAGATGTGGTTCTGGGGGTCCTGGTGTACATGTCATCTAATGGATGAGGTCCTGGGTGGCATGGAGGGTTCCTACCACTTCTTGGCAGTGGCGTTGGGGGCTGACATGTCAGGGGAAACAGGGCTGACACCACCTTTCCTCCTCCCCCCGCCCCATCCGCAGCCAGGAGGAAGAGGAAGATGAGGATAGCCCAGGCGGGAGGTGCCGGCACGGGAGTGGCAACGGGCACTGGAGTCCCCTGCGTGGAGCCCGTCTGGAAGAGATGGTGCGGGAGGCGACGCGCCTGGCAGCACAATTGGAGGGGTGTCACCTGCCCCCTTCCGCCCCCGGAGATCCCCCGGGACCCTCTGCCACGCCCCCTGGCACGCCCCGCAGCCCCCGCCGTCAGACCTTCGTGGTGAAGGACAGTCCTGTGCGGGCGCTCCTGCCCACCGTGGAGTCACGAGGACCTGCCCCCATCCCCCGCCTGCCTGCCAAGCCTCGAGGGGCATCTGCTGCAACCAGTGTCCCCAAGGTAGGTGAAACCTGGGAGTAGGGGTCCCAGAGTGGCCGTGTCCCACCTGGGCTGAACACCCAGATCCACCCCCCAACCTATCCTGTATGGGTGGCAGTGAGTGCCTCCCTGTCACCAAGGGGCATTGTGAACCCCCCAGCCCTATGCGTGGGGGGCACTCACTGAGTGATGTCCCTATGTCCCCACCTCTATTTCCAGGCACCCCCCAGCCGTCATTCCACAGCAGTGGTGAAGGGACCCTCCGGGGGCAGGGGACTCCCCACAAGCCGTGTGGGCCCACCCCGGCCATGCCCTCCTCAGGGGCAGGGGGCTGGTGCCCGGGGCAGGTTGGAGCCCCCTCGGGGGGGGACAGCAGGTACTGATGACTAGGGGATGGGGCACCATGACCATGAGGGTTCCTAGGCCATACACCAACCCCCCCCTCTCTCCCTAGGCCAGCCTAAGGCGAAGGGGGGCACAGTCCCCTGCCCTGCCCCCACCCGCCAGCCCCATGCCAGGACCAGCACCACCCCTGTCCCCTCCAGCTGTTCCCTGGCACCCACTGCCCTTCCGAAGGTGTCCCCTCGGACTCCAGCAGTGGGTGGGAGGACCCCCACCCCCAGAGGTAAGGATGAAGTGGGGTTGGGGGTGGCGCAGGGGATGTCCCCTGCCCTGTGCCTCAGTTTCCCTAAGGCTTCTCTCCCCTTTGCAGGCGCAGGGGCAGCACGGGCAGCCCCCTCAACTGCTGCCTCGGGATGCAAACCGGGACCCCCCCCCACCCGCCTGCGGCCCCCCCGCAAGACGGCCGTGAGCAGCACCCCAAGGTGACACCCCCAAACCACCCCACACCCACCCAGAGGCCCTGGGGGTACCCAGGCCCTGGGGGTACCCGGGCCCCCCCTACACCTGGGGGGCGTAGGGGAGAGGCATGCTCCCTCTAGGGACAGCCAAGGTTGGGGAGGGGCAGAGCCAAGGCCACCCCAGGGATGAGCTGAGGTATCCACTGGGTTTTGGAAGGAGGCAGGCAGTGCCAGGGGCCCCCAGGGAGCAGCCAAGTCACCCATTGGGTTTTCAGGTTGGGGGGCAGAGCTGGAACCCCCTGGGGGCAGCTGAGGCTGGGGTGGCAGAGCCAGGGGCCTCCCCAGGAATGGGTCAAGGCACTCATTGGGTTTTTCTTTAATTACAAAAGGTCCCATCAGCAGTAGGAAACCCCCCCCCCCCCACCCTCCAGCACCCAGGGGCCCCTCACCCACCCCAACACCCATCCCTGGGTTCCTCCACCTGAGCCTCACCCCTGTGCAGGGAGCTCTCAGACATCCCTGTAACTCCCAACTGATCCCCCTCCACGTGCCCCCCACCTGGGGGGGTTGGCACCACAATGCAGTGCTTGGCACAATGGGATGGGTGACACATTTGGGGGGTTGGCACAATGGGGGAAGTCAGTTATAAATTCTTTTTTTTGTATTTTTGTGTATTTTTAAAATAAAACACTCTGCCAGGCAAAGGGGCTGGGGGTGATCATGGTGGGGCAACAGGGGCACCCTGTGTCAGCCCCCCAGGGTGCCAATCCCTGCAAGGATACAAAGTGCACTAGGGGTGGTTGTGGCTCCCTGCCCCCTCCTGATGTCCTCCCAGTCCCGGTGCCCCCCCCCAGTCCTGGTGTCCCCCTCCCCACCATCCCAGTGCCTCCCCTGTCCTGGTGTCCCTGGCACAGTGGGTGGGGTGCCCGCTGGGTGGGTCCCCATTAGATCGAGGTCTCGTCACTCCTGGTGGGGGGGATGGACAGACAGGGGGGTGGATACAAAGTGGGGGGTGGGGGGGAATAAAAAACAAGACAGACAGATGCATGATGGGGGAGGTGGGTGCCAGGGTGCCCTCTGTGCCTCCCAGCACCCAGCGCTCACCCGTGGGGGGAGATGGAGGGGTGGGGGTTGGGGGCCGGAGCCCCCCAGCCCCCTTGGGTTAATGGAGAAAATTAAAAAACAGAAATCTGGGGGGTAGAGGGGAGAGAAGAGTAGGGTTAGTGCTACCGTGCCAGCTCTGCCCTGGGCATCCATGGGTGGTCAAGGGGTACCCAGTGGGCACCCCAACACCCAATGGGTGCCCCAACACCCAAAGGGCACTCAGTGGTCAACAGGCACCCAATAGACACTCCAAAACCCAAATGGGCACTGTTAGACCCGAGGGGCAGCCAGGGGTCAATGGACACTCATGAACAGTTAACATACACTCAATGAGTGCTGTTAGGCCTAATGGGCAACCAGTGGACACCCCAATGCTCAATGGGTGACCCAATGGTCAGTTAGACCTGGTGGGCACCTAGAGCCCACCCAGAGGTCAATGAGCACCCAATGGACAGCCAGTGGGCACTAAATAGATACATAATGGTCAATGGATGCACAATGGGCATCCAATGGTCAATGAGCATCCAGGGACAGTCAACTGGCATCCAATGGGTGTTCAATAGGTACCCCAACACTCAATGAGCAACCAGTGGGCATTTAGTGGGCACCCAGGAGCCACCCTTGCACCCCATGGGCACCTAAGAGGAATCCTGGCACCCAATGGTCACCTGTTGATTACCCTGGCACCCTATGAACACCCAACAAACATCCCTGCACCTGGCACCCAATGAGTGCCCAAAGGGACTGCTGGGAGCTGATGAACACCCAAGAAGAAGGAACCCTGGCACCTGGTGCATCCAAAGGGCAACTGTTGGGCACCCTGGCACCCAGTGGACACCCAAAGGGAACCCTGGAACCTGACAGATACCTGACAGGTAATACTGCACCCAGTGGGTGTCCAGTCAGTATTGTGGCACCTGATGGGCAGCCAACAAGCAGTGTTGGACCCAATGGGCACTCGAGAGAAACCCTGGCACCAAATGAGAGTGCAACAGGAACCTCGGCACCCTGGCACCCAGCCATACTTACACCTGATGGGCACCCAAAGGGTACCAAACAAGCACTGTTTGATTGTCCACCCAACAGCAACCCTGGCACCCCAAGGGCACCCTCACACCCAGTGGGTGCCCAGAGAGAACCCCTCTGCCCAGTGAGCATCCCTTGGATGTGGTGGGCACTCACTCAGAGCCAGAGGAGTCCTCATCAGCGGTGCCTGTGCGGATGCTCATGGCAATGGGGGTGAGGCCGCTGAGCTGCTCCTGGAGGCTCTGCCGAGGCCGGGGAACCGGGAGGGCCCCCCCGTCACTGCCAGAGGAGGCAGCCGTGCCAGCGGGAGGTGGCGGGGGTGGCCCAGGGTGCTGGGCACTGCCCCGCTCACTGATGGGGGGCAAGCACTTCTTCAGGATCCCTGCAGGGGTGGCATCACCCATGGGTGGGGGGGGCCAGATTTGGAGTGCCCACCCCTACCATGGCAGCCCGTACCTTTGTGGGGGTGGGGCAGGGGCAGCAACAAGGGGTCCCTGGGGAGTGCCTCGCCATTGGGCCGAGGGACATCGCCCCAGGGGTGTCCCTGGCCCCCTGCCGGCTGCACTCGCAGCCCCTCGCTGCCTCCTGGTCCCTCACTCTCGCTCGCTGTCGTCACAAATTCCCCTGGCCAGTATGGGCACCCTGGGGGCACCAGGGGGTCACCTGTGGGGAAAGAAGGAAGCTGGGACAGGCAGGACCAGGGACCCCCCTCCCATCCTCAGCACATAGTGTGAGGAATGCACCCAAACCCATTGTGTCAGTCCCATCCACACCCCTGGGGGCCCCCATCAGCACCTAAGACTGCATGAGGGACCCCCCTCCCCCAAACCTTTTAGGTGTCCCCCATCACCACCCCAGACTGGACAAGGGACCCTCTCCCCCGTACCCTCTATACCCACTGTATACGGGAACCCAAAGCTAGACAAGGGATCCTCTGTCCACTTGGTGTGCCCTGTATCAGGACTCAGCCAAGATGAGGAACCTCCCCGCCAAATCCATTCAATGGCCCCATCACCACTCCAGACTGGACAAGGGACCCCTATCCCCACCAGGTGCCCTCCATCAGCATCCTGGATAAGGCAAGGGACCTCTCCCAACCCACTGGGTGCCCCCCATCAGCACCCAGGCAGGTTGAAGGTCCCCTATCTCCACTGGGTGCCCCCTGGGGGTGTTACCAGGGCCGGGGGGAGCCAGGGGGGGCCCGGGAAGGAGGTCCCAGCTGTAGGGGGCCTCGTCCTCGCTGTCAGAGGAATGTGTGGAGCCGTAGGAGCCACTCGGGTCATCCAGGGACAGGTCACTGTCCGAGTCCGTGTCGTGCTCTAGGGGGTCATGGGTCAGGGAATGCCCAGAGACACCTGCTGCCCCCTGGGCCGAGGCTGGGTGCACTTGCCCTATGGGTGGGGCCATACCCTCAGGCTGGTCCTGGTTGTCAAGGAAGAGCCCCTGAGGCTCAGGCAGCAGCACCGGTCCTGGGCTGCCTGCCAGCCCCGAGTCCTCCCTGCAGTGGCAGAATACTCATCAGCACCCAACCCCTACTCATGAACACCCACCATCCACTGTCACCCACTGACTGGCACCAACCCACTGACAATATCCACCCACAGACACCCCAACATCCACCAACACCCCAATATCCACTGACACCCAACCTCCCTGATATCCATCACCCTGACATCTACCCCTGCCACCCCCTCACCCTGACACCCCCACAACCCCCCACTCAGCCAACACCCCAGCACCCTGCCACCTCACTACTCCATCTGCATGCCACACTGAACTGCCATGTAACCATGCCATTGCCCCACCACCCAGCCATCCCAACACCCTGTCACCACCCTGCCACCCTACCACTCACCATCTTGCCATCCCAATACCCCCATACCATGCCACCCTGCAACCCCACCAACCCACCGCTCAACCAGCCCAGCACCCAGACACCCCACCACCCCATCACCATTCCATGTTGTCATCCTAGTGCCACACTGGCCCAGGACCCCACCAAAACCCATGCCCCAGCCCCTGCTGTGCCCAGTACCGTCGCACAAAGGGGATGTAGCTGTGGTGGCTCTTGCCCGAGCGTGCAGTGCTGTGCAGGGACCCCGAGGATCCACCGCCTGGAGGGGGGTACAGCCGCCCTGCCACATATGTGCTGTCCCCACCATAAGCCTGCCAAGGGTACAGGGATGTCATAGCCATGGCAGGGGCTGCCCTTTGCTAGCCGGCACCCCTTGTGTCCCCCAGCACTTACAGGGGTCAGGGTGGCCTTGGTGGCCAGAGGTGGGTGATGGCAGCGGGCACAGCTCAGGCGGAGGTTCCTCCGCACTTCCTTGCTCAGTACCACGCAGGACAGGAAGATGAGGGGGCCCTGGGCAGAGAGGAGGGCATGTGGGCAGGGGGGACAAGGAAGGGTGTGTACAGCCTGGAAGGATCCCAGCAGCACTCCAGACAGGTCACGGGGTGACCATCCAGATTGGGTGCATCCCATTGCCACTTCAAAAAAAATGAGGGTCCCCTTGTATCCACTAGGCGCCCCCCATGGGCACCGTGGAGTGGCTGAGGTTCCCCAACATACACTGGGTGCCTCCCATTAGTGCCCTGGATATGGCAAAGGACCCCTCTGTGCCCACTGGGTGCCACACAAATAGGTGTGGGACTCTCGAGGTCCCAAGGGTGTAAGATTCAGGGGACTCTGGGCTCTCTGGAAGTCCCAGAGGTGGTGGTCACCAAGGGTCCCAGGGGTGGATGGGGGTTCTGGAATTTTTGGTGGTCCCAGGGGCAGTGGCTCTGGAGGTCCCAGGGGTGTGTGTTTTGGGGATCCCAGGGGTGGGGTCTCAGGGGGTCCCTACTGACCTGGAGGCAGTTGGAGGCGGCAAACAGGTAGTGACAGAGCAAGGTGTCACTGTTGACTGAGAGCAGGGCCAGAAGCCAGGCCAGGCTGGGCATGGTCAGCAGTACTGCAGCTGTGCGCACCCCAGACCTGGGCACCCCAATGACATCTCATATCACAGCCCTCTGTACTTCTGCCCCCCAGGGTTGCCCCAGCCCCTCATGGCCCCCTCCCCACCCAGATGCCCCAACCTCCACCTGACCCACTCTGCCATCCATGGGTGCTCCAGCCCCTTGAGACTCCTGTTCCCCATGGGCCCAGTCTAAACCCAACCCTCTGTGTCCCTTGCCCCCCAATGCCCATCTTTCTCCCCATGGGTGCTCTGCCCTTGATGCCCCCTTGCCCTCAATAGGTGCCCCAACCTCCTGTGCCCACCTGCCCTCCACAGGTGCCCCAGACCTCTATGTCCCCCTACCCACCGTGGATGTCCTGGTCCCTCCTGTGCCCCCCTGCCCTCCACAGGTGCCCCAGACCTCCTGTGCCCACCTGCCCTCCACAGGTGCCCCAGACCTCTATGTCCCCCTACCCACCGTGGATGTCCTGGTCCCTCCTGTGCCCCCCTGCCCTCCACAGGTGCCCCAGACCTCCTGTGCCCACCTGCCCTCCACAGGTGCCCCAGACCTCTATGTCCCCCTACCCACCGTGGATGTCCTGGTCCCTCCTGTGCCCCCCTGCCCTCCACAGTTGCCCCAACTCCCATGACCCCCATTGGCTCCAGCCCCTTGTACCCCTCTGCTCTTCATGCCCCTCTGCCTCCCCAGAGGCTGCCCTGTGCCTATCTGCCCTATAGATGCCCCAGCCTCTCTGTCCCCTCCTACCCCTCATAGGCACCCCAGTCCTTCCCATTCCTCCCTGCCCTCTGCAGGTTTCCCAAAAGGCCAGCCCCCATGGATGCCCCCTAACCCCCAGTGCCCCCTAGGCTCTATGGGTGCTCCAACCCTCTGTGCCAATCATGGGTGCCCCAACCTCCCATGCCCCCGCTGGGCAACCCCATCCCCACCGTGTGCCCTGCTCCCCTGGGTGCCCCCGCTTGGGTGACTCACACTGAGCCCTTTTTCTGGAAGCCCTGGGAAGTGGCACAGGTGGCCCTGGACGCCAGCACCAGGAAGAAGATGCCGACCTGGGGATGTAGGGGGTGCCGGGAGTGAGCAGGGTGATAGGGGGTCCCCTGCTCCCCCCAGCTCCCAGCCCTCAGCCCTGTACACACAACGAGGGCGGCAGCGCAGGGCCCAGCCAGGCTCCACACCAGGCTGTCGTGCAGGGCCAGCCAGCAGAAGTCGGTGTTCCCGTAGCCCTCGGGGTCCAGCCCCACCGCCAGCCCTGCAAAGGAGAGGTCAGCCAATTCAATGGGCGGAGCTATAAGAGGAGACAGGAGGCTATGGTGGGAGGGGTGGGGCTATGGCAGGACGGGGCATGGAACGCCTCGTGAATGGCACAGGACTGGCGAGAAGGTGCTGCTCTTGGGGGTGTGGCTACGCTGGGTAGAGACAGCGCTATGCAAATGAGGTGTGTCTAAGCTCTTGGGCATGCGGCAATGTTGAGAGCAGGAATATGACATATAGGGGCTTGTCTAAGAGATTATTGCAGGTCGATTCTCTTGGGTTGGGGCTATGCTGATGAGGGCGGGGCTAAGATCCTGGGGGAGTGTCTGACTATGACTGACGGAGAAGGGCTATGGGCCTTGGGGCATATTAAAGAGATTGGGAAAGATGCTCTTGAGGTGGAGATATGATGGATGAGGGTGAGACTAGACTCCTGGGATGGGGATAAAATGTTGGGCCAGGGTTATACTCTTTGGGAGGGGGCTATAACCCCGGGGGTGTGTCTGAGTTTAGGGGCAGTTATGATGGATGACGGTAGGATTATGGACACGGGGGCCTGTCTAAAATCTCAGGGACTGGGTCTGATGGACGAGAACTGGGCTATGACTCTGGATCGGTGTCTAAAACCATCAGGGTGATGCTATGGTGGCTAAGGGTGGATCTAAACTCTTGGGGTGGGGCTGTTTTGGATTGGGTGTGACTATCCTGTTGGAGGCAGGGTTATATTCAGGGGTGTGGCTATGCTCAAACTGGTTGGGGGAGAGGGATTCAGGGGGCAGGGCCATAGCCTAGAAGGGGGTTTGTAGCCACCAGAAGGTGTGGCGGTGGAGGTGGGCAGCTGATGGTCCAGGGGGTGGGGTCAGAATGAGGGCAGCGTTACACAGCAGGGCTCACCGGTGATGAAAGCAGGCAGTCCCCAGCCCAGTACATGGTAGAAGCGCATGGGACCATGGTCGACATGACGGGGTTCACTACGGCGCCGGTACAGGTGCAGTGCCTCCAGCAGCGCCCAGCCTACCGCACTCAGGTACAGGAACTGCAGCAGTATGGCCACCACCGTGCACGCCAGCTGCACCCGCCCGGGTCACTGCACGCCCACAGCCCCGCCTATCCAACCATATGCACAGCACCCCGAGCTCCACCCCCTTTGAGAGATCACACCCCTCTAAAAGATCCCACTCCTTTTATAGGCCTCACCCCCTTGAGAGCCAACCCCTTTGATAAGATCCAGCCCTTAGGTTAGTCGCACCCCTTTTATGAGCCCCACCACTTTGGAAGCTTCCCTCCTCCATACAGACTCCATCCCTTGAGATCACCACCCCTTTGACAGACCCCACCCATTTTAGTCCCCATGTCTTCTAGATCCCACCCCTTAGGCCCAGCCCACCATGGCCGTGCCCACTCTTTAGCCCCACCCATTTCAGCCCCACCAACCCAAACACTTCAAAGGCCCCCTAACCCAACTAACTCTTTCCACTCCTTCCCTCCTTTCCCAGCCCCCTTTTCCCACACACCGGGACATCGGCCTGGTTGATGCCAAGCAGGAAGACGAGCTGTGCAAGGAGCAGCGCAGCTGCACCATGCCGGCGGATGCTGTGGCGATTGGAGCGCAGCCTCCTCAGGGTCCCCAGGGCCAGAACCACCAGCGCCAGCCCCGCCAGTCCCACGCCCAGTGAGCCGTAGGTGAGTGCTGCCAGCGGCAGCACCTCCCCGTTCTGCAGCACCACGATCGGCATATGTCAGGGACGTGCTCAGTGGGCATGCTCCCCCAGACACCTCCATCAACAGAGACATGGTCCCCCTTACAAAGCAATCAGTCTCTGGGCCTGGGAAGTCCTGCCCACAATATATAGCTCAATGGGAAGCCCTGCTGACATTATTCAGCCCCACCACTGGTAACCCCACCTTTTGAAACCCCCAGTCACAGCACTTCAACCATGCCCCTCAAAACCCCACCCAACACTGTGCAGCTCTGTGTCCCCCTGTGTCCCCACCTCTCGGTGGGAGATGTCCATGAGAACGGCAAAGCTGGTGAGATGGTGGCACTGGCAGCTGACGTGGCTCTGGTTGCGGAAGGCGACTTCGCAGCCTCGTGCTGACCAGCCGCCTGCACCGTCCACCCTGTGCAGCACCACAAGGTGACATAAGCCAGGAAACCCGCCAGGACACCCACCGGGGACAAAAACACACACATACACACTTGGGGGACACACACCAGGAACACCCAGTCACCCACTGGGGACACCCACCAGGGACACTCACTGGGAACATCCACCCCCACCCAGGGACACCCACCCGATCCAGGACACCCATCCAAGGGGTCACACACTTGGACACCCATCAGGGACACACACACTGGGGATACCCACTGGGATCACTCTTCCACCCTTCCACCCACCCACAGGGACACACATCCACCAGGTACATCCACAGACAACACACACCCACCCACTGGGACATCCATCCACCCAGCAGAGACAACCGCTGCCACTTGGGGACCTCACCCACCAGGGAGACTCACCTGGGAACACCCCTCTATTTGAGGACACCCCTCCACCCTATCCCTGGCACCCACCATGGTCAGAGCTGCCCCCTCAAGTCCTGTTCCCATGTTACTCACCCATGACCTGCAGGGCAGAGCTGCCCCTTCATGCCCTGTCCCCACCTCCCCTGTCCCCTCAGGATGTCCTCTGTCCCCTGTTCCCATGTCCCCTTGATACTGCCTCAAGGTGTCCCTATCCCTGTTACTATGTCCCCTGTCTCCATGGGATGTCCCCTTCCCCATGCTCCCTGTCTCTTCTGAGATGTCCCCATCTCCCTGGGGTGTCCCCATTGCCATGGCCCCTCTCCCCCCAGAGTGTTCTCTGTTCCCCTGGTGTGTGCCATGTCTCATTACCTCAGTGTGTCTGTGTCCCTCCAAGTTGTTCCTGACACCCCAAGATGTCCCCATCCCTCCAGGGTGTTCCCTGGGATATCCTTGTTTCCCTGGGCGTCCTTATCCCCATGTCCCCCGTCTCCCTGGGGAGATTCCTTCTCCCTCTAGTGCTCCCATCTTCCCCAAGGTGTTCCCATCCATAGTCCCATGTCCCTATCCCCTAGGATGTCCCTGTGCACCCTGGATGTCCCAGTCACCCCTGGGGTGTCCCCTGCGCTGCCCTCACCGCAGAGAGTGATTCCAGAAGACGCAGATGGGCTTGGAGCGCTCCTGAGTCTCCAGCAGCCGGAACTGGAGGATGACAGGCTTGGCCAGCGCCCGGGGGGTCCCCGTGCCCCCCATGCCACCTGTGCCCCCCACATGCACGCTGATGCTCACCACCGGTGTGTTGATGACGGGGCGCTTGGGCACCCTGGGGGCCACCAGAGTCAGGGAGTCCACTCAGTGCACCCCAAAACCCACCTTGGTGCCACAGAGTGCCCTGGCTGCACACAGACACAGTGAGGGCACCCCTTTCTCCCCTGTACCCCTTTTTTTGGACACCCCATGGGCACCATCCTTGGGCATCCCTTGAGCCCCCTCCCCAACCCTGTGCCCCCCATTCTTGTGCACTCTCTGTGCCCCCCAACCCTGGACACCCCATGTGCCCCCTTTTCCCATTCCTCCCCTGGAATCCCCTGGGACACCCCTGTTCCCATCTCCCTACACCCCCAGATGTTTGGCTTTGCCCTGATACCCCACATGCCAACCCTAACTCCCCATGCCCCCATGCCCTCCCCATGCCCTCCCTGTGCCCCCCATGCCCCCATCCCTGGTGGCACCGGAGGCTGCGCTTGTCGGTGTCGAAGTGCTGGGGCAGGAGACTGGCCAGGGTGCGGTAGATGATGACGCTGGCGATGGCCTGGCCCTCACCCAGGGATGGGTGGCGCTTGTGCCGGGTCACCACAGTCATCCCTGCCTCCTCCTCCTCCTCCTCCTCCTTCTCCTCTTCGCCTGCTTCATACTCCTCCTCCTCCTCCTGCCCACCTGTGCCCTGTGGTGCCTGCCCATGCCCAGTTGTGGGGCCTGGGGGCCATGGGCAGAGGGTGGCATGGTGCTCTGAGACCCCACTGGGGTCCCCATGGCCACCCTGGAGTCCCCAGCTCTGCCAGTCCCATGACCACAACAAGATTACGCCAACCCTTCCAGCTACAGGGGTCCCCATGTCCCCAACCCTGTCAGCTCCATGGCCACAATGAGGTCCCCATGGTCACACTTGTGTCCCCAACCCTGCCCACCACCATGGACACACCAGGATCTCTGATGCCATCCTAGGGTCCCTGGTCCTTGCATCCTTACCAGGGTCCCCAGCCATGCTAGTCCCATCCTGGAGTCTCAAACCTGCCAGCCCCATGGCCACACAGGGGTCTCCATGGTGGCACTGGGATTCCCAACACTGTCAGCCCATGGGCATTCTGGGGTTCCCCCATCCCTGCCAGGCCCAAGCCAGGGTCCCCAGCTTCGCTATGTCCCCATGGTCAAATGTGGGATCCCCAAAGACCTGCCAGCTCCATGGATGCAAGTGGGTCCCCAACTCTGCCCTCTGTTCCCCCTACACCCCAGACTCACGCCTGTCCTTGAGGGGCCAAAAGATGCTGTCAGGCAGGATGACGGTCGTCTCCAGGTCTGGGGGCTTCTCCCCACGCAGTGCCTCATACCGCGGCAGGTGGGCACCCGCAAAGCTGCTCTTGTCCAGCCGCACCACTGAAACCACTGTGGCACCACGTGACACATGGCAAGGCATGGCATGGCATCCACCAACCCTGAGGCACACAGACCCCGGCACCCACCGACCCCAGGTAATACCAACTCCAGCACCCACTGATTTTGGGGCACACCAACCCCAGCACTCACCAACCCTGGCACCCACAAACCCCAGAGCCATGGATCCTGGGGCACATAGACCCCAGAACCATAGATCCCAGCACCCATCAACCTTGTGGCACACAGACTCCAGCACCCACTGAGTCCAGCATCCACTGACCCCAACATCCAAGAACCCCAGAGCAATGAATCCACTGACACCAGCAGCCACCAACCCTCAGGCACACGGACCCCAGCACCCACTGACCCTGGGGGCCATGGATCCTGACACCCACCAACCCTGGGACACACAGAATACAGCACCCTCTGTACCCAGCACCCACCGATCCTAAGGCACACAGACCACAGCCCATGTCCCCAGGGACACACACATGCCTCTAGGCATACCCATGTTCCCCAGGACACATTTCCCAGGCACACAAATGTCCATGTCCCCAGCACATGTTCCCAGGTACACACGTCACACATGCATGCATGCTCCCAGCACACACATGTCCTTGTGCAGACACATCCCCAGCTCACATGTCCTTGTGCACACACATGCCCCAAGCACACACATACTCCAAGTATATACGTGTATGTACGTGTCTATATTCCCAATATACACACATCCCCTGAGCACACACATATCCCCAGGAACATCCATGCCCATGTCCCCAGCACCACACCAAGGGCACGTGTGTCCCCAGGCACATACATGTCCCCAGCATGCCCATGTCCCCAGGCAGATACCCCCCTCACAGCCCTCCAACCATGCAGGTCCCCACTGACCGATGTTAGGGGTGACAATGGTGAAGGGGCTGAGGTAAGTCTGGGGCATATTCCGTGCCAGGGCTCGTGCGTACTCCTCGAAGTGCCGCAGCAGCTGGGCTGTGCCACCCTCCGTCTGCTGGATCAGCTCCCAGTGCCGCTTGTTCCCCAAGTCCAGCAGTGCGCTGCCCACTCGCAGCAGATTCTGGGGGCACGGCAGCAGTAGTGGCACTGGGAGCTGGCACTCTAGGGTCTGGGCAAGGGATCCCTAACCTCCCCTGCAGGACTCTGTGGCTGGGGCACCCTGGCACCAACAGTGGGGAATGGGGATGCTGTACCCCCACAAAGTTGAGGGTGCATCCTGAGCCACACCAACACAGGCTGCTCAGGGGTGCCCACCACCCTGGCATCAGACCTCCTACACCAACATTCGTCTCTAGGTGGATGCCCATCACTCTGCTGCACGGGCTCCTGCACCCACATCCGTGTCCACGAGGGTGCCCACCACCCCATTGTCTGGCCTCCTTCCCCAGTTCCCCTTCCCAGGCAGGTGCCTATCACCCTGGTATCCAGCCTCCTGCACCAACACCTCTCATACACATTAGTGCCCATCACCCTGGCATCTGCTCTTCTGCCCCAATCCCCTCCCCACGAGGGTGCCCATCACCCTGGTGTCTGGGCTGATGCACCCACATCCCTCCCCATGAGGGTGCTCATCATCCCAACCTCTTTTCTGCTTTGCCTATTCCCCCTCCAGGCATATCCCCATCCCTGTGACCTCATGCCCACCTCAGTGAAGTGCACGTCCTGGGTGGCAGCGAGGCGGAAGCCGCGCTGGCGGCTCTCATGGCGCAGCAGGGCCCCTGCCAACCGGTATGCCAGGTGCACGTCACTGCCGAAGTACCCGCGGGCCCCACGCATCGCCTCACGCAGCGCCAGCACCATGCGCTGGGACTGCCCTGCATCCCACCACGACTCGTTGCCCACCAGCTGCTCTGCCTTGGGGGGGACACAGACAGAGTCAGGGGAGCCCCAGTGGCACTGTCGCATGGCTGTTGCTGTTGTTCCCTCAGCTCACCCAGGGGCGAAGGGCTGCAAAGGCCAGTGCGCTGCAGTTGAAGAGGTTGGGGGGCAGCCAGCCCTTGTGCTCGTCACAGTGGCGCAGTGCTGTGCCTGTGGGATTGGGACACTGAGTGGCACCATGGGGACAATGGGGTAGCCTCACCTCACAGCATGCCAGCAGTGCTGCCAGTGTCACACTCCTGCTCCACCCCGCAGTGACACGAGAGTGGTGCCCCCAGCCCTGTCCCAGTGCTGCCATGCCCTGTCTCAGCTCTGACACCACATTGTCACATTCCTGTGCCACCCCTCAGTGACACAACCGTGGCAGTCACCAGTCCTGTCCCAGTGATGTCACCAGTGTCACACTCTCTGCAGTGACAGCAAAGTAGCAGCCCCAGCCTCATCTCAACAAGTCCACACTTGTGACACCCCCACTCCATCTTGGTGGTGCCACCAAGGTGTCACCACCTCTAACCCATCCTAGCAATGCTACCACAGTGTCACTTCCCTGCAGCAACCCAATAATGCCGCTACAGTATCACCCCCCTGCCCTGTCCCAGTGATGCACCATGGTGCCACCCCACCCTGGCTCCATCCAACTGGTGCCACCACCATGACACACCTCAGCCCTGTTCCACTGGTATCAACATCCCATCCCAGCAGTGCCACCACCACATCACCACCCTGAAGTGACACCATGGTGTCTTCTCTACCCACCGTGTCTCAGCAGTGCCATCACAGTGTCACCTCCCTGTACCACCCCAGCAATGCCACCATGGTTTCAACCCTTCTCAGCCCCATCTCAGTGATGTCACCGCTGCGTCAACCCTAGTACCATTCTGGTAGTGTGCCCAGTGCCACCCCTGCCCTGTCCCCATGTCCCCACGTACCGACAGAGCCCTTGGGGCAAGGGGCTGCAGCTGGCAGCCCAAACCGGGTGCGGGGCCACCAGATGCTGGCCTCAATGGCCCGGGGACAGCTGTCGTAGTTCACTGTGGGACACAACAGGGCATCAAAATGGGGGATGCAGGGTGACACAGTGGGACAGTAGGGTGGCAGTGGCACCTGGTCACTGGAACCCAGGGTTACAAAGGGTGACACAGGCTAAGAGTAGGGTGACAGCAGTGGCAGAGCAGGGTGACAAAAGGATAACACAGGGTGAAAGTAGGGCGACATAGTGGCACAGGGTGATAGCAGTGTGACAGCAGCATGACACAGGGTGACAGTGGGATTAGACCAAAAACCAAGGTGTTGGCGGAACTCAGTTGCCAGCAGTCAGGGCGACAGCAAAGTGACAGCAGGTGACACAAAGTGACAATGCAGTGATGCACAGTAGCACAAGGTGACAGTATCATCCAGTCACTGGCACTCAGAGTGACACAGGGTGACACAGGGTTGACACAGGGCAGAGTAGAGTGACACAGGGTGATACAGGGTGACAGTGACACTCACTGGCACCCAGGATGACAGCTGTGGCAGAGCAGGGGGATATCAGGATGGCACAAGGGGTGTAGGGTGACACAGGATGACAGCAGGGTGACAGCAGTGTGACACAGAGTGACAGTGGGGTTACACAAGGTGGAGTGATGCAGGGTGACAGCAGAGTGACAGTAGTACCTGGTCACTGGCACTCAGGGTGACAGAGGATGACACAAGGTGACACAGGGTGACACAAGGTAACAGACAGTAATGGAGGGTGACAGCAGGGTGACAGTGGGCATTCAGGGCGACACAAGTTGACAGTCCCCCACCTTCGCAGCCGCTGACTGTCACCTCAGCGAAGGGGTTGTCACAGCGGTCACAGTGGCGGCCGATGACACCAGCTTTGCAGGGACACTGTCCGGTGTGGGCATCGCAGCGGCGCGACAGTGACCCAGTGGGGTAACACTCACAGGGGTGGCACTTGTCCCCCCCTGGTGGGCGGTAGTGGTTGTCCTGGGGGAAGACAGAGTCACTGCAGGCACGGGGATGGGGTGACAGGGGGCTGGTAGGGAGTGACAGGGAGGTGGAAGGGAGGTGACTGAGGGGGTGTCAGGGCCATGATGGGGGCTGACAGGGAGGTGATGGGGTGACAGTGGGGTGGCAGGGGTCAACAGAGGGGTGACAGGAGGATGGCAGGGGTTGGCAGGGGAGGTGACAAGGGCTGGCAGGTCCCACCTTGCAGCGACACTCGCCCGTGGTCTTGTTGCAGTCTGGGTCAAAGCCGTGGGTGACGTCGCAGCTGCAGGGGCCGCATGTGGGATGTCCCCACCACCCCCGCGGGCATGGCTGCGCCTCCCTGGGGACACTGGAGCTGGTACTTGGGCACCACACAAAGGTACCCCCACAATGCCACTTGCACACTCACATGGCCCCTTGTACACCCACACTGTTGCTTGCATATCCACATGGCCACTTTTGCCCTCACAGTGCCACCTGCACCCCCGCAGTGCCTCTTGCATCCCCACTGTGCCACTTCTACACCCACAGTACCACTTTTCATCTACAGTGATCCCTGCATACTCACTACAGCTCTTGCACAGCCACTGTGCCCTTTCCATGCTCCCCCTGCTGTTTGCATACCCACCACAGCTCTTGCGGGTGCACAATGCCCCTTGCACACCCACCCTGCCCCATATGCTCACCCTTCTCTCACCCCACACCCTGCCCTCGGTGTCCCTCAGCAGCAGTTCCCCCGGGTACCCCACGCCCCCCTGGCACAGAGGTGTGCCCCACAGTGTCACCAACCGGTGCTGGCAGAGAGCCCCGAAGGTGCCCGGGGGACAGTGACAGGCATAGCCGGAGGTTGTGCCTGGGCGGCGGATACAAGTGCCCGGAGGCTCGCAGGGGTCCAGGGCACAGGCACTGACACAGCTGTCACCGAAGTACCCTGGGCACAGGACAGGGTTGGGGACAACAACAGAGGACAGTGACAAGGAAGGGTGGCAGTGCCTTGGGGACAGTTATGGGGGTGCAAGTGCCCTGGGGACAGAGAGAGGGGGCGGCAGTGCTCAGGGGACAGGGATGATGGGAGGCAGTACTTGGGGACAGTGACAAGGCTGGCAGTGCTGAGAGAGGGTGGCAGTGCCTGAGGAACATTGACAGGGGTGGCAGTGTCCAGGTGACAGTGACAGAGTGGTGGCACTGCCCTCGTGACAGGGATGGAGTGATGGTGCCTAGAAAGGGTAGCAGTGCCAAGGGCAATATGTCACAGGGTGGGCAGTGCTGGGGATGACAGTGTCTCAGGGTTGTCAGGAGGTGCTGGGGAGTCTCTACGTATGGGGCTGGCAGTGGGGGGTGTCACAGGGGTGGCAGTATCTCAGGGAATGTTGGGGCTTGTTGGGGGTTTCAGGGGATCTCTGCTCACCAGGGTAGCAGTAGGGTGTGTCACAGAGGTGTCTCAGTGGTGTCAGTGTCCCAGGGGGTGTCAGGGGATACCAGGGGTTGTCAGGGGGTCCCCATTCAAAGGTGTAGAAATGAGGGGTGTCACAGGTGTGTCACAGGGGTGTCAGCATCCTAGGGGGTGTTGGGCTGTATCAGGAGATTCTTGGGGAGTGTTGGGGGGCTGTCAGGGGGGTCTCAGGGTGTCCCCGCTCACTGGGTTGGTAGAGGGGGGTGTCACAGGGGTGTCAGTGTCCCAGGCTATTGAGGGATATCTGGGGTGTGTCAAGAGGTGTCAGGGGTCTGGGGGGTCCCTGCTCACCTGGGTGGCAGCGGCATGAGAAACTGTCCCAATCGTCGCTGCAGTAGCTGTGGGGGGGACAGGGCCCCGAGTCGCAGGGATCAGGCAGGGCACAGCCCCCCTCCACGTTCACCTGCGCCGCCTGTGCCAGGCTCAGGGCGCCCGCAGTCACTACAGGGTCTCCAACACGCAGGCCCTGCAGGGTAATCCATCAAAGTCCTCGCTGAGACTCTCCCAAGCCACCCTGGACCCCCTGACACACTCCACTCCATGCCTCAGTTTCCCTCACCATTCCCCCGAGACCCCCTGAGAACCTCCTGCACAGTGTCACCATCAGTGTGATCTCACCACCACATAGGACCCATCATGTCACCCTGAAACCCCCTGCTCAACTGTCATCCCCAACTCAGCGTGCCCCACCACAACACAGGACACTCTAGGACAACCTCCCATTGTGACCATGTCCTCACCCCCTCTTCCACATCCCCAAGCCCACCCCCCACCACCCTCCATGCTCCCGATGTTCCCCCCCCTCCATGCCTGCATCTCCATACCTGCAGGCACCCCTGGAACCCCTCCTCCACGGTGCCACTGTCCCCCAGCAACCCCCCGAGGCTCAGCGTGCGCAACCGCAGTCCCTGCAGCTCTCCAGGGACATCGCCCACCACCTGGGGGGCACAGGGAACCCCGTGTGGCCTTGGGGTGCCACAGGGGGTGCCACAGTGGCACCTGGGGATCATCAGAGTGGATGCCACCCCGTGCCTCAGTTTCCCCTTACCTGGTGGCGGCCATAGTCAAGAGTGAGGAGGAGGAGTGTGGCAGAGGGGGCGCGACCAGGGCCTCCCCGCAGCTCCAGCTCCACGTGGTGCCAGGCACCGTCATTGACTTTGGACTGGGGCAGACGCAGGGTGGCCAAACGGGCCCCTCCTTGCCAGGCACCAGCCTCCACCTGCCCCTCGCTCAGCTGTGAGGGGTAGACATGTCAAGGACCCCAAAAACCTGGGGGACTGCCCACCAGGAAATACAGTTTCCCCTGGGACAATAACACACCCCACCAGGTAATGCCCCCTGAAGGGGTGGCATCTCCTTGCGCTGTTCCCCTCCCCTAGCAATACACCCCCCATAGCAATACCTCCGATGCCAATAGACCCCCTCCAGGGTGATACTTCTCTCAGGGTAACTCCCCTACCCCAACCCCCCACACCACTACCTCCCCCTGGCCATATATACCCTCAAGGAATACCTGCTGTGCCAATGATCCGCCCTCCCCCCCAGGGCAATGACCCCCCCAGGGTAATAAACCCTGTGCCAACAGCTCCCCAGTGCCAATAATGCCAATAATACCCCCACCATCAGAGCAATAACCTCTGTCACTGCCCCAGTGCCAACCCCCCTGTACTCCCGCTCAATACCCTCCTAGGGCGATGCCCTTTATGCCAATGACCTCCCCCCAGAGCAATACCCCCTAGGCCAATGACCCCAAAAACAATATCTCCTGTGCTAATGACCCCCACCCAAATCAATAGCCCCCCCAGGGCAACCACCCCCCTCCCCTCCCGGGGGCACTTTCCTCAGGAAGACTCCTCTATTCAACTTCCCCGTGCCCGGCCCATGCCTCCCCCGTGCCCACCTGCAGGATGAGGGTTAGGCGACCTCCAGCCCCTGCCCGCAGCAGAACCCCGCGGGGGTGGCGGGTGCGGAACATGATGCGGACAGGCCAGGGCAGGGAGAGGGGCAGCGCCAGCCCATTCCACGCCACGCGGCTGCTGCCCACAAACCGCTGTGGGCCTGCCATCTCTGCAGGGCATGCAAGTGGGACGCGGGGCAACTCCCATGGACTCCCCCAAGCCAATCCCAGGGACCCCCGCGCTGTGAGGCAGCCGCGCACCCCGCCATACAGAACATCCACACCCGCCCACGGACTCCCTGCACCCCACGCATGACCCCCCACAACCCCACACGGCCTCTCGCATACCCCCCCTTGGACCCCCAGCACCCACCCGGGGACCCCATGCACATCCCACAGATACCAACACACCCTCCCATAGATCTCCTGCACTCACCCACGCACCCCCCGTACCCCCTCATGAACCCATAACGACTCCATACACCTTCAAACACATGCAGGGACATCCATCACCCCCTTCCCACACCCCTCACACCCACCCAGAGAACCTCCCCATGCCCCCCATGGACCCACAACAAGCCTATGGACCCCACACAGCCCCACCACACTGTCCCCCCAGGCCCCCCAGTACCCTCCTGGCAGGTTTTTCCTCCAAAGCCCAGTGGGCAGCGACAGCTGAACCCCCCCCACTCATGCACGCAGGTGCCACCGTTGTGGCATGTGTTGGTGTCACATAGGGTCTTCTTGGGGGGACAACCTGGGAGGGGGCACAGGGGTCGCATGCCACACATGACCTGGGACCCCTGGCCCCATGAGGCACAGACACTCCCACATCCTTGAACTCCTATCCAACCCCATGGTCCTAGTACCCCAGACTCCCTACCCCACATCCCAACCCCAGCCCAAAGGGGCTACAGCCCCATCCAGTCTGTGAGTCCTGGCATCTCCCCACCCCCAGGGGACACAGCCTTGTTTGTGCCACCCACTCCAATTCACAGGCCCTGGCAGCCCCTCACCCCCCACCCCCACAACCAGGGGACACAGAATGTCCTACCACCATGTCCCTGGACCCTGATCCAGCCCCATGAGCCTGGCACCCTCTCCCCACACCCATGGGACACAGAGACCTCCAAGCACTGCCCAGACCTGGGCCTCCAGCTAGCTCCTGAACCCCAGCACCCACTACTCTATACCCCGCACCCTGTGGGCACAGCTCCATGGCCCATGAACTCAAACCTGCACCCCCTGACTTCCCAGGGGGCATAGAAGCCCCACCCCTAGCCCATTCCCTGGACCTCTCTCCAGCCCCACAGCCCTGGCACCCCTTCACCCCCTCCCCACACTCAGGGGGCACAGCTATGCCCTGTGTCCCCTGGACCCCCATCCAGCCCCATTACCCTGGCACCCCCTCCCCACACCCAGGAGGTACAGCCGCATGGCCCTAGTACCCCTGAAGCCCACACCCCATCTCCCTCTGCCCGAAGAAGCACAGCCCCCCCCAGCCCCTGCCCAGTCTCCTGGCCCTGGAGCCCACCAGGCAGGGTGCCGTTGTTAGCAATGAAGGCCGCCATGTCCACGGGGCGCTGGTCAATGTGGAGGTGCCGCATGCACCCCACGAAGTGCCGGCTGCGGATCGGGAAACTCTCGGGCAGCGTTGGGACCCCTCCCAGCAGCAGTGGCCCTGTTAGGTCCAGTGACCTACAGAGCCCACCATCACCTCAAGGGCTCAAAAGACCCCCAAGGGACCCCACAACCCATGGGGACCCTGAGGGAACCCCAAGGGACACCCAGCCACCCCCCATCCCATGGGATCCACAAAGGAATCCCAAAGAACACCTACTCACCCCAAAACTTATGGGGAGCTGAGGGACCACCCAAGGGATGTTCCCCCATGGGGAACTCAATAGACCCCCCCCCCAGGGACTCCTCACCCCCCTCAACCCAGGGGGACTCCAAGAGAACCTCCCCCAACCCATGGGGATCTCCAGTGATCCCCCCCATCCATAGCGGCCCTTGACCCCCAAGGGACCCATCACCAGTGAGGACTCCAAAGGTACCTCACCCATAGGGACTGTTCACCTCCAAGGGATCCCTCTATGGGTAGCCCAAGGGACATCCCCCCCAGGCCCCCTCACTTCTTGTTGCCAGTCTGGGTGCCCTGGGCAGCGCAGGAGTAGTTGCCGAGGCGGGGCCCGAAGCGCAAGGCCATGGTTGTGTCACAGTCGTCCACAGTCACCACAGCCACCTTCTGTTCTGAGGGGCCCTGTGGGACGCCAGAGCGCCCCACCACCGGCTGGGGGGCCCCAAATCAGGTGGGGGGGGCCTAGGATCCCCATCCTGCAGCCTTCATTCTGTTCCTCATCCTCCCACTGCCCTCTGGCCCCTCAACCCTCACCGGGCTCCCATGTCCCTCCATCCCATCAGCCCCCACTAAACCCCTCAATCGTCCCCTTCATCCCCTCAAGCGCCCATCCCTTTGACCTCCTCTTCCTCCATCCCTCCATCCCAATTCCTTGGGGATCCCCACAGGTGAGGCAGGTAGGTGCGGTTCCACAGGAATCCAATGGGTGAGGAAGTGGGTGAGGGTCCCTTGGGGTCCTCATGCATAGGGTCATCTCTTGAGTGCCCCTTGGAGTCCCCCAAATCTCCTGTCTTCTCATCCCTCCAACACCCCCTTCCCCTCCACTCCTTCCTCTTCCTCCATCTCCCATCCCCATCCCTTGGGACCCCCAGGGGTGGGCACATCCCTTAGGGGTCCTTTAGGTGCCCCAAACCCCCTACCTGATCCCCCCACCTCTCTCCACTCCCCCGCCCTTACCCTCCACCTCCTCTTCCTCTGTCTGCCCCAAAAACTCCCCATACACTGTGCCCCCTACACCCTCTGTCCCCCCACCTTGTTGTAGTAGTGCAGCTGCACCCGGTGCCACTGCCCATCACTGACACCTCCTGGCACGAACGGTGACACCGTGGTGGTGGTCTCACCTGTGGGCACAGCATCAGGGAGACACAGCCAGAGGTAAGGAGGGATGGGGTTGCCAGGGATGGGATGCCCAGGATGCAGTGCCACGGATGCAGTGTTGGAGACATGATACAGGGGATGCAAGTGCTAGCAATGGGATGTCCAGGATGGAGCGCCAGGGATGCAGTGTCAGGGATGGGATGCCCGGGATGCAGTGTCAGGCAGTGCCAAGAATGGCATGCCAGGGATGCAGTGAGGAATGCAATGAGAGACGCAGTGCCGGGAATGGGATGCTCAGGATGCAGTGCCAGGCAGTACCAGGATGGGATGTCTGGGATGAAGTGAGGGATGCAGTGAAGGATAGTGCCCGCAAGGGTGCCAGGGTGTGGTGCCAGGGCATGGCAGGGGCAAGCGTGTACCTGCTGAGAAGGTGAGCTGCAGCTGCCCATCCACAATCTCCAGTGCCACAAAGTCATGCCGCTCGTTAAAGCGCCCATTGTACAGCAGGAGCCCATCCCGCTCCCGTGTGGCAAACCTGGGGGACACAAGTGCCAGGGGTGCCCCAATACCCCTCAATCCCACCATGCCTCCCAGGCACTCCCCAACACCCCCTGACCCTGCCGTGCCCCTGAGGCACACCCCTCACGCCCTGCCCCATGACCTTGTACCCACTGTGAGGTGCTGGTACCCATCAGCCCCTGCCCCAACAAGGTGCCCCCACCCCACTGCCTCCCATGCCAAGGGGTCATCCACACCCTTTGCTGCTACCCTATGCCCTCAGGGTGCCCATCACCCCACACCCAATCACCCCACAGCCCATATGATGCCAATGGAGCACCAACCCCACCTGATGCCCTCGAGATACCCACTACCCCATACCCCAAACGATGCCAATGGCTGCACCTATCATCCTCACCCACCCAGTGCCCACAAGATACTCATCACCTCACACCCCAGCACCTCATCTCATGCCAACGAGGCAACCATCACCATCTACCCCACACCTCATGTAACACCCACAGGGGCACACATCACCCCCCACTTCCCCAGATTTCCCTGGGCTTACGTGAGGCCGAGGGTGAAGTGGAAGCGCTGGCGAAGGCCACGAAAGGTGAGGAAGGAGCGCGGGGGAAAGCTGCGAGTGCTCATGGTGCAGAAGGGCTTCTCGTAGTGCCCAGGGGGGCACTGGCACCGGAATCCCCCCACCAGCAGGTTCAGGCAGGTGCCCCCATTCCGGCAGACCCCCGGGGTGCAGCGGCCTCCCCGGGCACTCAGCTCACAGTGCTCCCCTGTGTGACATCCAGAACCCCAAAACTGGGGTGAGGAGTCCCATCTCCTCCCACAACTCCCCATTAAACCCAGAGAGGGCCCCCCAGGTGCTCAGCTTGCAGGGCTCCCCTGTGTGATGGCACCAGCATCCCAAAAATGGGGGGTGGGGGTCCTCTCTCCTCCCCACCCCCCATTAACCTCTGAGTTCTCCCCCAGGCACTCACAGGGCTCCCCAGTGTGACACCAAGCACCCTAAGTGGGAGAGTGGGGATCCCCTCTCCCTCCCCACTGCCTAACATATTTATCCCCAGCTCTATCACCGTGGCAACCACTCCCATTGCCATGGAAACCCAGAGACACCCCCTTCCCTCACATCCTCTCCCCCACCTGGCTGACACTCCACACCAGGGGGTCCCGTGGAGGCTGGAGTCCCAGGGTGGGAGTAGGGGGCATGGCCCCAGTGCCACCAGTCTATCAGCAGAGGGAGGGAGGGATGGATGGAGGGAGGGAGAGAGGGCTAAAGAGGAGCTGGATGAGGAAAGATGAGGATGGATACTATGAGGAAGGGCTGGCCAGTGGCTCTAACCAGTGAAGTCTTCGTGACACTCGCAGGTGTATCCGCCCTCCCGGCTCCGGCACCGCCCATTGCTGCCGCAGGGGCTGGAGTAGCAGAGGTCGATCTCGGTCTCGCAGTAGTCACCGGTGAAGCCAGGTGGGCAGCGGCAGCGCAGGCCCGTGACAGGGTGGATGGGGCGGAAAAGGATGGTGTCAGAGGCGAGGAAGGGCGCAGAGCTGTCGAACTGCAGGACGGAGACGCAGCGCATGTAGTTCTCGCAGGGCTCACGCAGACACACATTGTCATCAAAGGGCAGGACGTGCTGGGCCGTAGTGGCAGCCAGCAGCGACCGGTTAAGGTACAGCCGCTCCTGCAGCTCCTCCGACGAGAAGAACCGCGACGTGCCCGGCACCGCCGCCGGCAGCAGTGCCGAGAGGCTGACATTGAGGATCCGCGCTGGCCCCACGTCTGTGTCCGTCTGGATGTTGAAGAGGACGACGCGGTGGCGGGGGGTGGCCAGGACAGCGGCCACCCCCTCCAGAAAGCGGCTGAGCAGGGGGGAGAGGAAGCGCTCCTGGGACATGTCGGCCAAACGCAGGGTGATGCTGTTGCTGAGCATCTCATCTGTGATCACCGTCACACGCAGCGTGCACTGCGCTGTTGCACTGTGAACGCCATCTGGGGACAAAGTGGGGATACAGGAGGGGGTCAGTGACAGCAATGGACAACTCTGGGAAAGGATGGCGGGATGGGAATAATGCTGGATATGGGACAACCAACCGAATCAGCTGCTGTTGGATGGGGATGGTGCTATGGCCACCACAGAATGGGGACAGCACTGGCCGTGAAACACCTGGCCCACATAGCCACTGTAGAATGGGGACAATACTGGCTATGAGGTGCCCATCCTGCTTGGCCAGCATGGAATGGGGACAGTCGGGTGGGGACAGTGCAGGCTATGGGGGACCTTTCCTGCTCAGCCACCAAGGAATGGAGACAGTGATGATTATAGGGTTGGTGCTAGTTACCAGGCTGGTGAAGGTTTTGGGGTGCCATCCCACCTGGCCATCACAGGTTAGGGACAGAGGGATGGGGATGGTGTTGGCAATGGGCCTGTAAAAGGTTACAAGGCTCCTGTCCCACCTAGCCACTGTTGAAAGGGGACAGCACTGGTTATGGGGACAGTGCTGGTTATAGGTGCCCATTCCGCTTGTCCACCATGGAATAGGAACAGTGTGGGTCATGGGGTGCCCATTCCACTTGTCCACCATGGAATGGGAATAGCGTGGGTCATGGGGTGCCCATCCTGCTTGGACACTGTGGGGTGGGGGCATCTGAATGGGGATGGTGGTTTGTCGTGGGGTTGGGGCTGGTTATGGGGCTGGTTCTGTCTATGAGGCTGAGGCTGGTTAAGGAGCCAGCACTGGTTATGGGGTTGGTGCTGGTTCTGGGGCTGGAGCTGGTTAAGGGGCTGGTGCTGGTTCTGGGGCTGAGGGAGCAAAATCTCTGCTAAGCGCTGGGGCGCCCACCTTTCTCCTCCTCCACTTTGTCCTCCCCCTGGCCAAGGGCAGTTGGACACTGGACAGATGGGGAGCAGGCAAACAGATGGATGAAGGGAGCATGGGGACAGCTGGGGGGCCAAGCAGGCAGAAGGGGGTGCCACAGGGGGAGGCAGGGGCCAGGGCTGCCCGTTGGCCTGTGGCCAGTGACTGGCGGCCAGTGGCCGGCAGAGGGAAGGTTGCCATGGCCGCGGCCGCAAGGGCCCAGCTATGGCTGGACCTTTTGTTTCTCTCCCGCCTGCCCCTGCACTTGGGGTGGAGGGTGGGGGGGGCACAGGGGACTCCCTTCCCCCACCCTTTGTGCCCTGGGCTCCCTGCTTTGTGTAGCCAGAGCAGGGACCCCACCCAAGGGAAGCTGGGGGGCAATGGGGGCCATGTGGCTGGGGACAAAGGATATCAGGCATGGCCTGTGACCTGGTTTTGCCCCAACCTGGGGGTGACCAAGGAGATGTTCCTCCACCTTGGGGTGACCCCCATCCCCCAGAAGCACCTCCTGAACACACCACAGCCCAAACGGTGCCGACAACTGATGGCACAACCCCCCTTATCTTGCAAACCCCCCCACTGAGTTTGGGCACCTCTCAGTGGAGGTCAGGGTGCGCCCCCCACATACACACACCAGGCCCTGTGTCGCCTGCCCTGAATTCAAGCAGTGGAGTCTCCTGGAAACACAAACATTGTGGTGTCAGGACTCCCCCAATACTGCACTGCACCCTGAGCCTCCCCAGATTCACCCATCAGGTCCCCATAACAAGCCCCCAAGGGTACCAGGACCCCACTGGCACACACCAGCCTCTGCTCCCCCAATACATGCAGTGGGTCCTGCCCCACCCTGCTCAGTGACACACAGAGAATTCTGGGACCACCTCTGGACAGCCCAAGGGGATGGGGAAAGCAAAGGGGGTGCTAGGAACCCACACTTCCTCCAGTTTGGATGTCTGAGGTGCAAGGGGAGCACAGCATCTCATTATCCCCCCTCCCCTAGATCTGCAGGGTGGAGGCAACCAGGATGGGGTGGTAGAACTTCAAAACACCTCAGTGAGGTGGTGGTACCCCACAAAACATCGTCTCTTCTGATCTGGAGGGTGGGGGCAGTCAAAACAGGGTAGTGAGACCCCATAACATCTCTCCTCCATGCAGAAATAAGGGTGGATGTACCCATAAACCTCATGCACCTCCCCCCCCTGCAAAGCGCCCTCCATGGGTGGGTGTCTTACCAGAGACAGACACCCTCATGACGGCCTCAAGTGGGCGGTTGTTGTCCAGGGCTGGGCTGAGGCGCAGATCCCCACTGTGTGGGTCCAGCAACACGAGGTTGAGCTCATTGCCGTGCTCAAACGCATAAGTGAGATGGTCAGAGATGTCAGGGTCATGGGCAGGGATGCGGCCGATGACGCCTGCAGGAAAGCTGCCAGAGCGGTTGGTGATGTAGTTGTTGAAGAGGATCTCGAAGTTCTTGAGCTGGGGGCTGTTGTCATTGGTGTCACGCAAGCGCACGTGGATGGTGGCCCGACTGACCAGTGGTGCTGAGGTCGCCTGGACCACCATGATGTATTCGGCCTTGGCCTCATAGTCCAGGTCAGCCAGGGCAGTGAGCTCTCCAGAGAAGATATCCAGCTGAAAGACCTCAGGGATGTTGCCCTCCACAATCTGGTACATGATCTGGGCATTGGTACCCTCGTCAGGGTCGGTGGCAGTGATTCGGGCCACCACCAGCCCAATGGGGCTGTTCTCTTCCACAAAGATGTCAAACTCGTCCCGCTCAAACACGGGCGGGTTGTCATTGACATCCAACACTGTCACCTGGATCTCCACTGGCGTCCGCCGGGCTGGAACCCCCTTATCCACGGCGAATGCCCGCAGGGAATACAGTGGCACATTCTCCCGATCCAGACGGCGCAAGGTGCGGACAATGCCCGAGGTGGACTCAATGATGAAGTCACCATCACCATCATCACCGCCTTGGAAGGTGTAGAAGACCCTGCCATTGAGCCCAGAGTCACGGTCAGTTGCGGAGACCTGAAGGACACTGGTGAATGTGGGGACATCCTCATAGATGGATCCCTGGTAGGAGTGGCGGAGGAACTGGGGTGCGTTGTCATTGACATCACTCACCAGGATCTCCAGGTAAGTTGTGTCAGATTTTTGCGGGATACCATTGTCCCGCGCTGTGATGGCCAAGGTGTAGGACACCTGGTCTTCATAGTCCAGCTCCATCTGGGTGGTGACAGCACCAGTGTCAGCAGCAATGCGGAACTGAGGGATGCTGTCCTCCATCAGGTAGGTGATGCGGGCATTCTCCCCTGTGTCCTCGTCTGTGGCGCTGATGACCACCACTGTTGTGCCCACTGGCCGGTCCTCATTGATGTTGACGGTGTAGTGGGAGCTCTGGAAGACGGGGCGGTGGGTGTTGGCATCGGTGACATTGACAACCACCTGGGCAGTGTCCTGGCGGGTGCCATCAGAGGCAGAGATGGTGAGCAGGTACTGCCGCTCCAGCTTGTAGTCCAGGGGCAGGGCAAGGGAGATGAGCCCACCACCACTCTGGCTGGTGATGGAGAACCGATTGCGGGTGTTGCCGCTGGAGATCTGGTACGTGATGATGCTGTTAGCATCACGGTCGACAGCAGAAACAGTCAGGACACTGGTGCCCACTGCCGCGTCCTCGTTCAGGCGGGTGCCGTACTCTCGTTGGGTGAACTCAGGGCTGTTGTCATTGACATCCAGGATGGTGACGCTGATGCTGGCTGTGGAGGCCATGGGAGGGGTGCCCTGGTCCTGCGCCTCCACCTCGAAACTGTAGAAGTCAACCACCTCCCGGTCCAGCTCAGAGGCCACCACGATCCAGCCGGTGCTGTTGTTGATGGCGAAGGGGAAGCCAGTGCCACTCTCCAGCAGGGTGTAAACCAACCGGCTGTTGTCACCTGAATCAGCATCAATGGCTTGTACATGGATGACAGAGTAGCCCACGGGGACATTTTCCAGCACAGTGGCCTGGAAGGGCGTGCTGACAAAGATGGGTGCATTGTCATTGACATCCAACACCTGGATAGTAACCAAACCGCTGATGTTGGAGAGAGGCGGGCGGCCACCGTCCTGCGCCCGGATCCGCAGGGTGAACTCCTTGGTGACCTCATAGTCCAGGGGGGTAACGACATCCAGCGTGCCCGTCTGCGCATCAATATAGAAGTGTCCACGGGTGTTGCCACTGACAATGCTGTAGTGCACCAGTGCATTGCTGCCTTTGTCACGGTCGGTGGCCTTCACCTGCAGAACCGCCGCATTGGGCACCATGTCCTCAGGGACCTGCGCCACGTAACGCCGCTCACTGAACTGCGGCGCATTGTCATTGTCGTCCTCCACAGCGATGCGGACAGTGGCTGTGGCACTCCGGGGACCTGGATCCTGGCCCTGATCTGTGGCCTCCACCAACAGCTCAAAGGCATCCACCGCTTCCCGGTCCACAGGGCCACGGGTGCGGATGACGCCTGAGCGGGAATCGATCTCAAAGACCTCATTGGCGTCACCAGCATTGAGGAGGCGGTAGAGGATGTTGGCATTGGGACCAGCGTCACCATCAGTGGCCCGCACTGTCAGTACCTCATAGCCCACCTCCAGATTCTCTCGCACACTCTCCCGGTATTCTGGCTGTTCAAAGGCTGGGTCATGATCGTTGGCGTCGCTCACCATCACTGTCAGTGTGGCCATGGCACTGCGTCGGGGTGTCCCATGGTCCACTGCTGTCACACGGAACACGTGAGTACTCTTGCTCTCACGGTCCAGCGGTGCAGCAGTGCTGATGGCACCAGTGACAGGGTCCACGGTGAAAAGGGCATCGGAGCGGCTGTCAAAGAGTGCAGCCATAGTGTAGCGCAGCCGGCCTGCCTCCCCCTCATCAGGGTCCTGTGCCGTCACCTGTGTCACTGGTGTGCCTGCTGGCTGGTTCTCCTCCACTGCAGCCTGGTAGCTGGAGGGCTGGAACTGTGGTGCTGTGTTGGGGCTGCGGCGGGGGCGGTGGTGAGGTATGGGGGGCCTGGGAATCACTGTGGTCTGAGACTCCCCAACATCTCCAATGTCCATTGCATCCCCAGTGCCACTGGTCTCCCTGGGGATGTTGGTGTTCCCAGCATGTCCAGTGTCCACAGCATTCCTGGTGTCGCTGGGGACTTTCCCAGTCTCCCCAGTATGTTCAGTATCTCTGGTGCTCCCAGTATCCCTGGGGACTTTCCTAGTGCTTCCAGCGTCTCTGGAGACTCTCCCAGTCTCCCCAGTGAGTTCAGAGTTCCTGGTGCCCTTGGGGACTGGAGTGCTCCTAGTGTCCCCAACGCCCCCAGTGCTCAGCACGTTCGTAATTCTCACAGTGTCCATGAGGATGTTGGTGTCCTCGGTGTGTCCAGTATTCCTGGCGCTCCTGGTGCCCCTGAGGACATGGGTGCTTCCAGTGCCTCCAGTTCCTCCAGTAACCCCGGTGCCTCCAGTATCCCGGGTGCCTCCAGCGTCCTTGGTGCTTCCAGCGCCTCCAGTGTCTCCAGCGTCCCCAGTGCCTCTAGGCTTCCAATTGTCTCCAGCATTCACGGTGCCTCCAGTGTTCCCAGTAACCCTGGTGCCGCCGATACCTCGGGACCCCCTAACGCCGCCGCCGCTATCCCCACTGGAAGAGCCGGTGCCCGATGTAGTCTCAACGTTGCCGCCCGCGGCCGGAACGGGCCCAGCGCTGTCGCCGCTGTCCCCGGTGCTCGGCGGGGGCAGCGCGACGCCGCTGTCCCCGGTGCCGCCGGAGCCGCCGCTGTCCCCGGTGCCGCCGCGGAGCTGTAGTGGCGCCGGGAGCGTGCTGGACGGACGGGTGCGGTTGCCGGTGCCGATGCCGGTGCTGATGCCGGTGGGGGTGCCGGAGCCAATGCCGGTGGCGATGGCGGTGGCGGTGGCGGGTCCCGGTGCGGGCAGCGGCAGCAGCAGCAACAGCGGCAGCAGCGGGAGTCCAGCCCGGCGGGCGGGCGGAGGCCCCATGGCCGCTGCACCCCGATGCCCCCGGTGCCGGTGCCGGTGCCCGCAGCGACCCGCGCCACCGCCTGCGCCCCGCCCTCGCCCGCGCGCGCCCGTCAGGGCGGAGCCGCCACTTCACCGGCCCGGCCGTGCTTAAAGGAGCCGCCGCCGCCGCCCCCGGCACCCGCCGGCGGCACCGGTACCCGAACCGGCAGCGACAGCGGCACCGGCATCGGCAGCGCGGGGGCAGCGAGCGCGCAACCCGCGCATGTTGGGCACACACACGTGAGGTGTGTAGGTTGCACACACTCATGTGAGGTGCACATGTGTGCCCTGTGCGCACACACGTGCATGCTCACATGTGAAGGGCCTTGCACGCACCTGTGCATTGCAGGCACGAGTGATGAACGAGTAGAGAACAAGCACGTCGCACACGCAGGGCACACAGGAACCAGCGATCACATATAACATGGGAACCACGTATGTGACACACACAGCATATGTGAAACACACACGGAGCACACACGTGAGACAGAGCACGTGTGTGACACAGCACAGAGATCATGTGTGTAAACACACAGCACATGTGTGGCACATACAGCACGCGTGACATACTCACGGCCCCCAAACCCCCCGTGTCCCCACCACCGGCCGTGACTCCACACACGGGAGTCCGTGTTCCCTCACTCCGTGGCATTCCCCCCGATCCCCGGGCTCGTCCCACCGCACCAGAACCGGGGGCAATAGAACAGAGCGGGAACGACTGGACCAGACTGGGAGGGACTGGGGATGCTGGGGGACACTGGGACAAACTGCGAGGGTCAGGGGATGTTGGGGGATGCTGGGACAGACTGGGAGGGACTGGGGAACCTAGACGGGGGCGGATCCCCGCGGTCCGTGGGTGCTGCCCCTCCCCCCAAGCCGGCGCCGGTCCCGGGGCGTGGGTGCGGGCAGGCGGCGCGGAGTCGGGCCCCCCCACGGCAGAACGGGTCGGACGGGTACGGGGGAGGGGCCCCCAGCGCCGGGGCGGCGCTTGGAGCGCCGGAACCCCCCCGCCTCCGCCGGGGGCTCCGGTGACTCAAGGGGCCGCTCCCCGCCGGTTCCACCCGACACCCACGGCGCACCCGGGGGTTTCCCACGCACACGCAGCAGGGGAGCAGCCAGGCCCTCCCGCATGGGGATGGAAGGGGGCAACTCCCCCGTGTGTCACCCCAGCACGGAGGGGGGGCAGGCAGCAGCTGGGGCTGAGGCTGGGGGCCCTTGGCCCCACTTTGCATCACAAAGGGGCTTTGTCTGGGGCTTTGTGTGGGGCTGGCAGGGGGGAGTGAAGGGGACGGGGACGCGGGGTGGGGGAGGGGGTGCGTAGGGGGGGAAGGGTGGTGTACAACGGAGACACCTCCCCGGGCTGGATTCCCCCCACCCCGAGCTGGACCCCTCCCTTCCCTCCTCGGAACCCCTCAAGAACACACAGCTCAGCAGCTCTTGGCTTTATTTTGGATGGAGGGGGGACATGTTATGTGGGCACAAGGGACCCCAGCACGACTCAGCGTGAGGGGGACACATGGGGGATCCCGGCCCCATTCAGTGGGGTAGGGGGTTCACACAGGGAGAGGGGCAGCGCCCTGACAGTGTCAGTTCTTTGTGGTACGGGGGGACAGATGGTGACTCCCCTCCGAGTCAAGGATGATGGTGGAGAGCACAGCCTGGCGATAACGGTGAGATGACTCCGGAGATCCCCAAAGTCATTGGTGTGGGAGGACACCCTCAGACCCCCATGTTCTTCATCTGCTCCTCCAGCACCTGGTCATGTCCCCCCCCCGCCTTCTTCTTGCCCCCCCCTTCCTGCTGCTTCTTCTGCTTCTTGGAGAGCTCCTGCTCGATGGGTGCTGGCTTGATGAACGGAATCAGCTCACGCAGGTCTGGAGGGACAAGGGACCCCTGTCACTCCCCCCCTCCCCCCACCCCCGTCAAGGAGCAGGGGATGGGAAGGGCACAAGGGAATGTTACCTGGGGGCATGAAGTTCTGGAGCTTCTCAGGGATGCGGATGCCCTCAGGGGTCTGGTGGTTCTCCAGGATGGCACAGATGGTGCGGGTGGTAGCACACATGGTGGCATTCAGCATGTGCACAAACTCTACCTGTGGCAGGGGGACACAGGGGACACGTGTGACATGGGGAAAGCACAGGACCACAGGAAGAACTCCTCCTTGCCCACTAGTCTCACTTTGTCCATCATCTTCTTGGTCTGGCCATAGCGGATGCGCAGGCGCCGGGCCTGGTAGTCAGTGCAGTTGGAACAGGAGACAAGCTCACGGAAGGCGCCAGACCCAGGGAACCAGGCCTCCAGATCCAGTTTTTTGCTGGCTGCGTGGTTCAGGGAGCCTGGAGGGAGGACAGTGCTGATTGGGGGGTCCCACTGCCATCCTGAATTTGTCTATCCTGGGGCAGAGCATAGGGTGAAACCTCTGAAGTGACTCCACAGCTTGGTGCAGATCCAACATGGATTCCTGCTCTTGTCATAGTGGTAGGAGTTACCTCTCAGTTATGGAAATGTGGGGTCCTTGGTCATGGGGACGTGGAGGTGTGGGAGTCCTGCCTGGACACAGGGATGGGGAACTCCTACTCAGCCACAGGAGATCAGGTTCCTGCTGTGCCATGGGGATATGGGGGTCCCACTTGGTCACAGAAATGTGGGGGTTCCTCTCAGCCATAAGGATGTGAGATTCTTACTCAGCTACAGGAACATGGGGCTCTTTCTCAGCCACATGGACATGGGCTTCCCACTTGACTATGGGGAGATGGGATTATGCCATGAGGATCTGGGATTCCTGCTTGGCCAAAGGAATGAGGGATTCCTCCTCAACCGTGGGGATGTGGGATTGCCACTTGGCTGTGGGAACGTGGGGTTCTCGCTCTGCCAAGGAGATAAAGGGGTCCCACTCAGCCACAAGGAGCTTTTAAACCAGATCATTTTCCTGTGAGCATTTCCAGGACACTCCAACTGTCCCTCTGGAAGGGACACCAGGGACAATCCATCAAAGCAGTGCCCACATCTGCTCCAACAGACCCAGATCAAGGCTGAGGATTCCACATAAAACAGAATGCCTCCTTCTCTTCCCCCTCCGCAGGCTGAGGACAGCAGTGAACCAGGGACAAGGAACTGTCATGCTGGGAAGCAGGTCAGGGCCCCCCTTGACCCCCTGTGGCACAGGAGTCCCTACCCGAGACAATGTTGACAATGTGGTAGGGAATCCCGAGGGACTGGTAGAATTCCTCAGCTGTGGCCATCATCTCCTCAAATATCTCCCAAGATTTGTTGTCGTGGGGGGACGAGTAGACGAACTGCTCAATCTGTGGGAGAAGGAATTCCACAGTGACACCAGGTACAGCCCCAACTCCCACTGGAACCCCACAGTGACACCCAGTATACCCTAAATTCCCACTGAAAACCTGCGGTCACTCTGGGTACACCCCGAATTCCCATCAGAATACCACAGTGACAGCTGGTACACCCTGAATTGCCACTAGAACATTGTGGTGACATTGGGTACACCCTGAATTCCCCTTGGGAACACTGCAGTTGACACCAGGTACACCCCAAGTTCCTGTCAGGTTCACCCCAAATTCCCATCAGGTTCACACCAAATTCCTGTCAGGTTCACACCATGGTGACTCCCCATACACCCTGAATTCCTGCTGGAACCCCACAGTAACACCGGATACACCCTGAATTTCCACTGGAACCCCAAAGTGACATGGGGTATACACCCCAAATTCCTGCTGGAACACCATGGTGACAATGGGTTCACCCTGAATTTCTGTTGGGTATGCTGCAGTGACACTGGGTACACCATGAATTCCCACTGTAACACGCTGAATTCTTACTGGAACCCCACAGTGATGCTGGGTACACCCTGAATTCGCACTGGAATCCCACAGCAACCCTCCACATACCCCAAATTCCTGCCAGGACCACCCTCCGCTCCTTCACCTTCTCAAACTGGTGGACACGGAAGATGCCGCGGGTGTCCCGGCCGTGGGACCCCACCTCCTGGCGGAAGCAGGTGCTGAGCCCCGCGTACTTGAGGGGCAGGTCCTCAGGCCGCAGCCACTCGTCGCGGTGCAGGGCGGCGATGGGCTGCTCTGATGTGGCGATCAGGTACTTCTCATCGATGGAACTGTCCTCCGCCCGCTCACTGCCCTTCCCGATCACCTGCGGGGGACATGAGCCACCGGCCCTCTTCTAGCTGCTCCCCCACCTCCAGGGACCAGCAGGGAGGTTTTCCAGAGCTGGATGGTTTGGGAGCTCATCACAGGAGGAGTCTGTTGGTCCTCCAGAGGGGCTGATGGCAGGGACAAGTCACCTGTATCACCCATGGAGAGGGGACCCCAGAGATGAGCCACCTCCTTGTCACTGCACTGCCATTGTGTATTACCCATGCAAATGGACTGCAAAGATGAGCCACCTCCTCGTCACCTCACGGCTATCACAGTGTGTCGCCCATGGAGATGGACCAGAGATAAGCCACCTCCTTGTCACATCGTCACCATCAACCCATGGAGATGGATCCCAAGGAGAGGGGAAGGAACCACTGCTGCCACCACTACTGCCACCACCACAGCCTTACCAGGGCAGAGGGGACCCTGCTGCCTCCCTCCCCACAGCCCATGGGGGTGGCTTGCTCCCAAGTCCAGTCCCAAATCTGGAGCAATTCCATACCTTGTAAAGCTCCTCATCAAACTGGCTGAGCTGGGCCACCTCCTGCATCACCTCCTTGCGCATGAAGAAGGGGGTGTACACTGGGGTGTACCCCCGGGCACGGAGGCTCTGCAGCGCATACTGGATCAGTGCCTGCTCCAGGAACACCAGTGGGCCCTGGGAACAAGTGACACACTACCTGTCACACACATGCCGCTGGGCCACTCCTCCTTGCACAGTGGGCCCCAGACACATGGAGCCCACAGAGATGCAATGGCTGCCAGGCTCAGCATCACTCCAGACCATGGCAGTAACACATCCCGATGCACCATTGTGGTCAGAGTCCACACCCCCACCATGGAGGCTCCCATCATCCATCCCAGGGGAGGAGAACCCAAAGTCCCTGTCCCTCTTCATTCCCCTCCGAACCCGACCATTCTGGGATCACAGCTCTCACCTTAAGGAAGTAGCCACGGCTGCCAGCCACCACGGCACCTTTTTCCCCCTCATAGCCATCCACCATCACCACCAGATCCACATGGGAATACTTCTTCCTGCAGCTGCAATCACCCCACACCCGCTCCACCTTGTTGTCCACATCCTGCAGGAACCCAGAGAAAAGAGGAGTAGGAGCCTATCACCTCCTCAGTGCCCAGGAACACTGTGACACCAGTCCCTGAGCCACACTGGGCCCACTTCGGGAGCTCAAACTCCAGCCTGTAGCTTATTGTGAAGCCACTTGGCAGTGAGCCTGGCCCAGTTGTGCTCCCCCAGCAAAATATTCCTGCGGGATGAATGGAGGCAGCGGAGGGAGACCCTGTCCCCACCGCAGGAAGCGCCTTTCCCATGAATTCCCCCAACAATGGTGTGCCCAGCGTTGTCTGAGCTGCTCTTTGTCTGATCCCGGTGGGAAATGCTGGCTTGTCATGCAGATTTCCCTCACCCGCCCACCCAGTCTGGCTTGAAGCCCACCCAGTCCGGCTTGGGGGATCCCCCGCTGGGAGCCCCCTGCTTCCCACTGTGAGCTTCCTGGCTCAGCTGACCCAGCCCCACCTCCCTCCTGTGTCTCACCTCATCGTTGCTAATGGGCACAGAGGGGTGGAGGAGGTTCCCAATCTCCCGGAGGCTCTCAAAGCGTTCAGCCTCCAGTCGCAGACGCTCAGAGTCACACTCCAGGATGGCCTCATCAATGAGCAGCCGGACTTTCTTTATCTGGGATACCTGGAGACACTGCAGAGAGACCGCCAGATGAGGTGGAGGAGGGAGAAGACCACCAGGAAGAGAGGCCTGCTCACCCAGCACAGGAAATCCTGGGCCCAGAATGGTGAATTCGGGACCCTCCACAGATTCTGGAGTGAGCCCCTGGGCTCAACACACTCAACAACAGCCTGAAGGAACAAAGGGGTGACAAGCTGGGCTTTGAAAAGCCTGAGCTGCTCGCATGGCAGCCAGCACTGCACTCACTAACCAGGGTGACTACCAAACTGGGATGGAAGCAGGCAGGGAGAGACACACCGAGGACACGGAAGGACTAAGGCTGCTCAAATTCCCAAGGATGAGCCCTTGACTGACACAGAGCAATGCTGGGGAGATCAAGGACACTGAGGAAGAGTCAGTTATTGCTGGTGTGGGACTGCAAGATAAAGGATCCTTCCAGCTGGGGCATCAGGCAGTCCGCCCTCATTTGGTGGGCACTTCAGGCCACCAATTTGGGCAATTCCAGGCAAAGCTTCGGACAAACTGTAGGCACAGGGGTCTCACTCACCCCCAGGACATCAGCTGTGAGTTCATCCAGGTTCTGTGCGCTCTCTGGTACTGATTCATCTGTCCCTACTGGCTCCTTTTTCTGCAGTAGGAGGAAAAAGCAACCCCGGGAGAGTTAAAGAGTAAAATTCCATGGGGAAAGCACCCCTCAGTGACACAAGGGAGAGGCTGAAGGGCTGGGAGAAGGGGAGATGTCACCAGTTGGTGATGTCCCACCATGAGGTGACCCAGGGCACTCATGCCCCACCTTCATCTTGTCCCCGATGGTTTTGCTGCACAGGTTCTTCAACTTGTTCAGGTTGTCGGCACGAAACCTGCCTGGAAAGGAAGGCAGGGGCTGTCGGCCAGAGTGGGAGAGGGGCTGGGGTCCCCATCTGGTGCAGAGAGGTGACATGGAGCCCCCATGGGAGCAGCAGAAGGGGTGACAGCTCCAGGAATATCCACAGGCACCAGCCCTGGGGTTTTTGGGAGGACTGAGGCTGATCGTGCAGAGCAGTGCCACAGGGAGTAGGGATGTCATTGGAAAACACCTGGAATGACATTGCACTGGGACCCCCATGCCAGGCTGGAAACCACCACGATGTGCTGGGACCACCCCATGCTGCGATGGGACACCCCAACTCTAAGATGAGAACCCCACATTGGGATTCCCCATGTTGGGCTGGGACCCCCACATTAGGACAGGACCTCCACATTGAGACCCCCATGAGGAGATGGGACCCCCAACACCAAGATGGGATTCCCCATACTGGGCTGAAAGTCCCATGCCAGGCTGGGAACCATGCACTGGAATGGGATCCCCACTGCATGCTAGGATCCCCCACACTGGGCTGGGACTGCCATGCTGGACTGGAAACCCCACCCTGCCAAGATGGGAATATGGCCTGGGACCTCCAACTAAGATAAGATCCCCCCACGCTGCACTGGGACCCCCTTGCCAAGATGGGATCTCCCCTCCACAGGCTTGGAGCTCGCCCGTGCTGTGACCCCTCCTTTAGGATGGGACTCCCATACTGTGATGAGACCCTTCCCTCAGTGGGATGGGACTTCTAAGGACTGAGCTGATTCTGGGATCTGAGGCCACAATGACAAGATTCAGGGGATGTTCAATGAGGGGAGCATGGATGTTCCCCCTTTGTGACCCCAGGGCTGGGAAGGGCAGAGCCCAGGATCCGGGGCAGCTCAAACTGGGGACAGCCAACGCCAAGAACGTGCCACCCCATTAGCGGGAGAGATCAGTCCCCAGGGGACCCAGAACCAGGGAACGCAAAACACGACACGGCACGGCACAGCACGGGCTCCACGGCACCGGCGCCGCGGGATTGCATCAGCCAGCGCGTCCTGCCAGCCTGCGTCACCCTGTTACCTCCTGTAGCCACCAGCCATCCTCCAGCACTGCCGTCCCGGAGACAGAGCCCGCGGGAAGGGGGCTGGGAAGCGGGTGATTGGTGGGAAGAAATGCTCTGGGATAAAACCAGGGCACGGCCGGAGCCAGGGACGCCCAGACAAGATCCCACAAAGACATCAAGGCGGACGCATTAAAGAGGAGCCCCAAGCGCCGCTTTCATCCCGCAGCAATGGAATGCTGGGGTGCCCTGGGAACGGCGGGGCTCGGGGGTACCCACCCCTCCCGCAGCCCTCCACACTCCTCTCCATATCCGGCACCCACTGATGGAGCTGGATGCGGATCCCGCTGCCTATGTCCCGCCGGGAGCTACAGGGAGGTGGCTCCTGCCTCTCCGAGTCGCCCAGGTGTGGGTGTACCCCAAAAATGGGGGTGGCACTGTCCAGGATCTCCCCCGCCCAGCTGGATCCTACGGCAGTGCAGGGAGCGGATTCCTGGGGATCGCAATGGGACGGGATCCATGTGCGGGCTAAGGGGTACCTAGGATCTGCCCCCCAGCCTGGGAGGGGGGAAGGTGGGTCTAGTGAGAGAATTTCTCCACCCCAATCCCTGGGATTAAGGGCGACGGGGATCCACCCAGGGAGGAGCCCTCGGTCTCTGCTGCGATCTACCCAGAGGATCCAGTCCCAGAGAGCAATGATCCACCGAGGTGATCCCCGAGGGCTGGGGAGGGACCACCAAACATCTGGGGAGGGTGGGAAAGAGCCCCCCAAAGGTCACCCCATCTCAGCGAGGAGGCTGGGGGATCAGTGTGGGGGCCGGCTCCACGTCCGCGGGAGGAAGGGAGAGCGGGAGAGAGGGACGCGATGGTGGGGGACTACCTGCGGACCGGTCACCAGGTTGACAGGGTGGGGGGGAAAGGCACCGGGAGGGGAGAACATGCCCGCGTGTGACAAGGGGGTGACAAGCCGTCCCCCGGCCCCCAGCCCAGAGGTTTCCCCCCCGCCCCCACACGTACACCTCCGCCAGGCGCCGTCCGCTCGCACCAGCGCATCCACCAGCGCGGGGTCCTTGAAGCGCTTGCGCTGCATGTCCCGCACCATGGCGGGGTCTCCGCCCTTGTCGGCGCGGAACAGGTCCAGGTCCAGCACCATGACCGGGGATGGCGGCGGCGGCACCGGGAACAGCGGTGGGGACAGCTGCGCCGCGCGCGTGCGCGGGAAGAGGCGTGGCCGCGGCGATGCGGGCGGAGGTGCAGCAGCGCCCCCTGGTGGGCTGGATGCGGCGCAGCAGGACGGGAGGACCGGGGTATGGAGGGGAAAGGGAAGTGTGGGAGTGATATGGGGGGTCCGGAGGGGCCCGAGTGGTCCGAGCATCCTTGGGCCCTCCCGCCAGAGGGGTCTCTGCGGGTCTGTCCGCACACCTCAAGCATCCTCGAGGTTCCTCAGCCACATCTCAGGTATACTAGTGGGCTCTGGGGAGCTCCTACCCGAGGACGCCCCGCACCCCAGTTATTCACGGGGGTCGCAAGGGCCGCCCCACGCCCCTCTACAGCACCCCATGGCACGACTGTGGCTGTCCATGGCACCACATGTCACCCCACTGCCCCCTCCTTGGGGATTCCGGCTGGGTGCCTCCATCCATGTGGGGAGCCCTACCCCCCTTCCCCCATGAGGGCGCCTGCAGATGGAAGTCAAAGTTCCACTGCCCCCCTACATGTGCACCCCTACCCCACCCCTAGGCACCCAGTACCACGCATGTGACAACATGCACACACCCCCACACCTTCCCCCCCCCCCCCCAATTTGGGTGCCCACGCTCAGCTCCCCGCACCTCCTACGCGTGTCCCCCCGCCCCCATGTGCCCACACACACAGAGTCCTTGTACAAACCCCACTCCTGTATTTGGCATTTTTGAGTATTCGGGATGGGGAGGACACGGGGCAGGGGGGCGGGGGCCACACACGTACAAAAGTCGTAACGAAGCTTCGGTCCGCAGCGGGTCCCTAAGGCCACGTTGGGGGGCGCGGGGGGGTGGGCCGTGGGTACCCCCCCTTCCCTTCACAGCTGCCCGGGGGCGGGTGGCCGTGGGTGCCTCCCTGCCCTGTCACAGTTCCCGGGAGGGCTGGGGGATGCGAGGGTGCCCCCCGTCCTCTTACAGTTCCCGATCAGTGCTGCTGGATGAGGTCTTGAGCGGGACCGAGTCGAATCCATCCGGCATCCGCTGTGGGGTGGGAAACTGAGGCTTGGAGCCCCGGGGTGGGGAACTGAGGTCCGGAGCCCCCCGGGGTGGGGAACTGAGGTACGGACCATCCTCAAATCCCACCCCCACCATGGCTTCTCCGGTGGCTACTGTAGGGTTGTTTCCTCCCTTCCCCACTCACCTTGGCCGTTAGGGCTTTAAGTTTTCCGAAAAGTGACATTTCGGTGGCAAAGAGCAGCTCGTCCTCCGCGTCCTCCCCCTCCATGATGGCGCAGCTATCGGGCGACGTCGCCTCGCTCTCCCGGGCCGCCGCGTCCATCACCAGCTTGGAATATTTGTATTCCAGCCTGGGAATACAGGCGGTGCCATCACCCCTCCGTAATAGTGCTAGCCCCTGTGCCCCCAAATCCCGCCGCCAATTGCTCACTTTTGAGTCTTTTTCCAGAAATAAGCGGCGAGCGCGGCCAGCAAGACGGCCGCGCACGTCCCAGTGGAAATTCCCACTTTTAGCCAAAAATCCACGCTCCGGCACGTCTGGATCACCTGCGGCGGCAGGGCGTCCCCGCCGTGGCACAGCCGGGGCTCCCGCCACACGTAGGTAGTTTTCTGATGGTGGGGAAAGGGGGTTCAGGGGGCCGCAAGAGCCACAGCCCAGCCCGAGGCACGGGGCGGTACCTGAACGCCGCCAATACAGGCACCGACGATGGGGCGGTGGTGGAAGCTGGAGCAACGGGGACATCCCTCGGCCGTCACCCACAGGAAGTGGAAGGTGCAGCCGTCGCAGGTGCCCTCGGGGCATTTGCTGGGGAGGGACAAAAAGGGGGGGCTCAGGTGGCGGTGGCACCCCAAAGTGGGGAGTACAGCCAAGGTGATACCCCAGGGTGGGGACACCATGACAGCAGTATCCCCAAAGTGAAGCACCCCAAAGAAGTATCTACCCATGACAGCAGGAGACCTTGGGGGTCCCCAAACCTCCCCCGGGGTCTCCATTGTTTCACTGCCAACCTGAGTACACGCAGGGCACCAGTGACACAGTCAGGATGACACCTCAGGATGAGGGACTCTGACACCATGTCAGTGTAGTCCCCAAAGCAAAGCACCTCAGAGACACGCCCACCCATGACAGCAGAAGTTTGGGTCACGTTGGGAGTCCCTTAAGCCCCCCTTGGGTGTCCCCAGTGTCCCATCCACCCCACCTGGGAACAGCCAGGGTCACACCCCAGGGTGAGGCACACTGATACTTCGACAGTGGTGTCTCCAAAGTGAAGCACCCCAGGGATGTGCCCAACCCTGACAGCAGGAGATGCTTGGGTCACCCAAAACCCTCCTCGAGGTCCCCAGTGTCCTCTCCCCACCTGGGGACAGCCAAGGTGCCAGTGCCAAGGCGCAGGGGGTCACAGCGCAGGCGGATGGTGGTGGCCCGGCCACCACTGCAGGGCTGTGTCATGTCGTTGGACCTGTCAGGGGACATGGAGCGGTCAGGAGGACAGTGGGGGGCACTGTGTGAGTGTCACTCCCCTGTCACCTGCTTGCACCTGAAGAAGAAGATGATGTCAGGCAGGTCTGGGTGGCCGGGGGGGAAGAGCTCTGGGGGAGACACGATGCTGTCCAGCACGGAGCTGGTGGTGACACCTGCAAGGAGAGACAGGTGTCTCCAGTCCCACTGGGGTGTGTCCCAGTCCCACTGGGGTGTGTCCCAGTCCTTGTGTCCTAGTGCCACTAGTGTCCCAGTCCTACTGGTGCATCCCAGTGCCACCAGGATATCCCAATCCCAACAGGATGTCCCAGTGTCAGTGTCCCAGTCCCACCTGTGTGTCCCAATCCCACCAGGGTGTCTCAAGTCACACCACGGTGTCCCAGTCCCACCTGTGTGTCCCAATCCCACCAGGGTGTCTCAAGTCACACCACGGTGTCCCAGTCCCACTAGGGTGTCCCAGTACCACCAGTGTGTCCCTCTGCAGTGTATCCCAATCCCGCTGAGGTATACCAGTGACAATGTCCCAGTCCCAAACAAGATGCCCCCATAGTGTCCCAGTCCCACCAGGGTGTATTTCAGTCCCACTAGGGTGTCCCTGTGCCACCAGGGTATCCCAGTGCTGCTGAAATGTCATAGTGCCAGTGTCCTAGTCCCAGAAGAGTGTCCCAATCCCACCAGGGTATCCCACTCCCAGTGCCACTGGGGTGTCCCAGTCCCCCAGTCCCACCAGGGTGTCCTGGTACCTGTCCCACCCATGTGTCTGAGTCCCATCGGGTCATCCCATTGCCACTGGAGCAGGCTACTCTCTGTCCCACCCATGTGTCCCAGTGCCACTGGGATGTCCTGGTCCCTGTCCTGCCAGGGTCCCAGTCTCAACAAGATGTCCCACTCTCAGTGCCACAAGGTTGTCCCAGTCCCACTGGGGTGTCCCAGTGCTGGTGTGCCAGTACCACCAAGGTGTTCCAGTGTCTGTCTCGTCCATGTGTCTCAGTGACCCTGGGGTGTCCCCATGCACCAGGGTGCCCCCCGCCCCGCTCACCCAGCAGGTGATCACCCAGGCTGATGGGCTGAGAAGACACAGCTGCATGGGCACCAGTGATGTCAGGGGGCACCAGAATGGCTTGGCACACATAAGAGGTGATCACACGGGCAGGGCCCCCCCGACCTGCTGTCACATTGTCAGCACATGAGGCCATCTTCCTGCCCTGCGGGGACACACATGACACATGTGTGTGGGGTGGGAATGGTGTGTACAAGGGACAGGCATTTGTGTGTGCAGGGCCGCAGGTGTGGCTGCCCAAGTGTGCTCATGTATCTACATGAGTGTTCACATTTGTCTGCACAACTGTGCAGATGTGTGTGACTGTGCACATGTGACTGCACAAGTGTGTGTGTGCAGGTATGGCTGCATGTACACCTGTGTTTGCACACCTATATGTGTGAATGTGTGTTTGCATACATGTCTTTGTGTTTGGATGACTACAAGCACATACACACGTGTGCCCATGTCTGCCCACCTGAATGCCCCTGTCCCATCCACGTGCCCAGGTGTGTGCTTGTGTTTGCCCATCCACATGCCCATGTGTGCATGTGTGTTCCCAAGTCCTCCTGCCCATGTGTGCCCAAGTGTGCTCATCTGTGTTCCTGTGCCTACCTTCCTGAGTGCCCACCCATGTGCCCGTATTTGCACTCGTGCTCGTGCCCACCCACTCGCATGCCCACCTGTGTGCCCGTGTTTGTACTCATGTGCTTGTGTGTGCACACGCATCCCCCTGTGCTCATGTTTTCATTTGTGTACCCATGACCATCCACCTATGAGCCCAGGTGTGTCCCCATACATGCATGTGTATTCCTGTGCCCTCCTGTGTGTGCCCTTGTGTGCACTTGCATTCCCCATGCCTGTGTTTGCACCTGTGTGCTCGTGCCCACCCACTTTCTTTCTCAGGTGTGCTCCCATGTCGGCATGCATGGGCCTCCTGCCCATGTGTGCCCACTGCCCTGAGTGCCCACCTGTGCCCATGTTTGCACTTGTGTGCCTGTGCCCATCCCCCAGGCATGTTCCCATGTGTGCACATGTGTTTGCCCACGTGGGTCTCACCTGGTGCCCGCAGAGGCTGAGGCGGAAGTGGTGGCTGTAGCGCAGCCCCTTGGGGGTGAAGCTGGGCCTAGTGCCCACCTCGGCACCCATGCCCAGAGACGGGAACTCAAAGCGCAGCGTCCGGCCTGGCAGTGCCAGTGCCAGGCTGCAGTTGTTGTAGCATAGCGATCGCAGCTGGGAACAGGGACAGGGAGCTCAGAGACAGCCATGGCACCCACTGGGAACACCTTTGTGGGGACTGTGGAAAGCTGACACTACCCCTCAGAGACAGCAGGGTCACAGTGGCACCCGCCAGGGTTACTCACTGCTACGCACCAGAGTCAGATACTGTCATCCATCTGGGGTAGCTAGGAGGGGCTGATGTCATCTCACTGGGGACAGCTGGGGGGCTGGCATTACCCACCCAGGATTAGACACTGTCACCCACCTTGTCACCTACCCAGGATGGCCACTGGGCTGGTGTCACCTCCCGGGAGATGGCCAAGGGGAGGCATCACCTACCTAGGGTCAGACACTGTCACCCACACTGCCACCCATCCTTTCACCCACCCAGAATGGCTGTAAGGGGCTGGTGTCACCTCCCCGGGGACACAGTGTCATGCATCCAAGATGACAGGGGGGGGATGGTGTCACCCACCCATGATGGTGTCACCCTCTTGGTGCTGGCCAGTGCCACCATCTGGGCATCCTGGGTGTGGGGGAAGCTGGTATAACTCCTCTAGTTATACCCATGGGAACATTTAGGGATACTTGGACCCCCTGCCACCCCCAGTCACCTGGTTGCTGCGTGTGCCAGGGCCACAGGGGTGGCAGGTGGGTGTCCCGTCGGAGGGGTGACCCTGCAGGTAGGTGCCAGGTGGGCAGGGCTGGCAGGTGCCTGAGCTGGGGTCCACAGCACTGCCAGGGGAACACAGGGTGCAGGACCCAGCAGGCTGGGGAGCACAACGGCGGCAGAAGGAGGCCACCCCCCCCTGCACGTTGGTGACGTTGACACTGTACAGCTTGGCCACATCACTGGTGAACCGCCGGCCCTGGCACCGAGAGCACCATCACCATCTGCCTCCTGCACCCCACCAGACCCCCTCAAAGTGGGGGCCCTCCAGCCCATCCGAAGCAAAGCCCCCCATCCCTCACCGCCTCGTGGTAGGGGGTGCGCTGGAAGGCCCAGGTGAAGCTCAAGGTCGCGTTGTTCTCCACCACATAGGTGTAGGATTGTTTCCCTGTGGAGCCTGTCCACGTCTCCACCGGAGTGTTGGTGCGTGAGTTGACACCCTGTGGGGACAGGGGGATGGTGGTACCACCCAAATTCATTGTGTCCCCCCACCAAACTGCTGTGTCCCCCCACTCACCACCATAAAGTAGAGCTCACAGCCAATGCTGCACAGTGTCTCGAAAACAAAGGTGATCCTGGCCACCTCCCTGTTCTCTGTGTCCTCCAGCACTGGGCTCAGAGAGCTGGGGACAGTGTGGGGACACTGCTAGCTCTGCTCCATGGCCATGTCCCCCCTGCTCCCTGGGGACGCCCTGGTAGTGGTCTCCACCTCACCTGAAGCCAGGGACCACCAGCGTGAGGATCATGAAGTCACTGTCAGAGGCTCCAGCTGCTGTGTAAATGTAGTCCCCGGCTACCTCCCAGCCTGCAGGGACGCAATGACTCTCAGAGGGGTCCCTGGCAGTCCCCTGGCAGGGGGCAGGGAAGGGACAGCACTCTGCCACTACCTGCAATGCCCTTGTACTCGAAGTTGATGCCGCTGAGCACGGTGGTCTCCATGTTGGGGGGCAGCACGTTCCACCACTTGTACTCCAAGCCCAGCGCCGGCTCAGTGCCCTCTGGACAGCTGAGGCAGGCTGGGGACAGGAGGCAACAGCCCTGCACAGGGGTGGCACCCACCTCCCACTCTGTCAGCTTCGGGTGCCCTGCTTACCCCTTGAGGCCAGTGATGGGGACAAGAGGGGACAGCCCTGCACTAGGGTGATACCAGATTCTCCTCCCTGCAGCTTGGGATGCCCTGGTAACCACCTCTTGGGGACAACGATGGAGACAAGGGAGGACAGCTCTGTACTGAGGTGGCACTCACCTTCCCTTGGCAGCTCCAGGGACTTCAGTTACTTCTTGGGGACAATAACTGGGATGTTCTTACTGGTTACATAGGGACAGCCCTGCACCAGGATGGTACCACCTTCCTCTCTGTCAGCTTGGGGAGACATGGTCACCACTTAGGAGCAATGATGGGGACAGGATGGGACAACCCTGCACTGAGGTGGCACCCACCTTCCCCGGCAGCCCGAGGGACCCCAGTTACTCCCTGGGGACAATGACAGGGGTATCCTTATTGGAACCATGGGGACGAGGGGGGCAACCTTGCACCGGAGTGGCACCCACCTTCCCCCAGCAGCTCGGGCTGCCCCAGTCACGCTTTGGGGACCACGACGGGGCCGCCTTACCGGAGCCGTTGGAATAGGAGCCGTAAGGACAGGGCTGGCAGGTGCTGCCGTTGCCCTTGGCGAAGCCAGGGTTGCAGGGGGGGCAGCGGGTCTTGACCCCCGAGGGTGGCAGCCGGGCCGCCTGCGGCAGCTCCTCGCTGCAGATCTTGGGCTCTGCCCACTTGTACATCAGCTGGGTCTGCCGGGGGAGTGAGTGAGCTGGAGGAGACACCGGGGGACAGGGGAACCAACCCGGGGTGCCCCTGCATTACCTCCCCGCCGGCGTCGCAGGCCGTGTGGGTGTAGAAGAAATCCTTGTCCGTGCAGGGGGGGCGCGGCTTGCAGGACCCCGAGCCGGGCTCTGCCGAAGGGGGATACGGCGGGTGAGCCGGCACAGCCCGGGGACCCCAGCGCTGTTCCCACCATGCGGGGTGTCCTTGTCTTCCCTCCCAGCCAAGGGGTAGTGGGTGCTCCCTACTCCCCACATTATCTCTCCCTCCCCCAGGGTTACCTCTGCAGCGCAGAGTGCCCCTAAGCGTGTCCCCCCACACCGGCATAGGTGTCAGGTTTGTAAGGGGCCCCAACACTGTCCCCATCGGAGGATGTCAGGCCACCCCTGCTCCCCACATTACCCCTCCTTTTCCCAGGATCACATACTAGGGGGACAGCTCTGGAAGGGGGGACCCCCGGGTGTCCCCTCTCACCGGCGTAGGTGTCGGGGTCGCAGGGCTGGCAGGCGGTGGCCCCTTTGCCGGAGAAGGTGTCAGCGGGACAGGGCTGGCAGGCAGTTGAGCCGGCGGCGGGGGCGAAGGTGCCGGGCTTGCAGGGGAAGCACTCGGAGGTGAAGGCCACCCCTGGGAGCGGGAGGGAGCTCAAGTAGCGGGAAGAGGGTGTGCGCCACCGCCGAGACCGCCCCTTCCTGCCCCCACCCACCTGTAATACCGATGTTCCTCACCAGCACCGGTTTAGGCACCTTGGACCAGACGGAGAAGGCGGTGGTCCGCCAGTACAGCACGTTGTTCCCGCGGCTCAGCTCCACCTGGGAGAGGTGGTTACCCACGGGATTGGATAATCCCACTGCCAGGGAAGGGTTTGGCGTCATGGGTGGGGGGTCCCGCTGCCGAGGAGGGGGCTGGCACTAGTGGAGGAGGGTGTGTGGCACCTCCGTCTGTCACCACCCACCCCCCGCAACCTCGTGGAGCATCTTCTTTGCAGGAGAGGGACAAGAGACGTCGGGGCAGCACCGAGGGACCTCTCCCCGGTGTCACCTCCCACCGGCCACTCACCCTGTGGAATTCCCAGCCCTTCTCTGTCGTCCGCATCCAGCGGGACTCCTCCATCGTGGGCTGGCACTGGTCGTTCTGCACCTGCAGGGATAGTGTCAGGGACCCCATGTTCACAGGGACCCCGCATGTCCCCAGGGACAATCCCCATGCTCCCAGGGACCCTCCCATGTCTCCATGAACCACTGCCGTGTCCCATGGGGCTTTCCTCACCAGAGCTCCCCTCACAGGGTCCACTCTCATGTCCCCAGGGACCCCTCCATATCTGCAAGGACCCCCACCATGTTCCCCGGGAACCCTTCCAGGTACCCAGGGTCCCCTTCCCCATGTCCCCAGAGACCCCTGTCACATCACCAGAGATTCCCTCAGGGACTCCTCCCATGTCCCCAGGGACCCACATCATGTTCTCAGGGACTCCTCCCATGTCCCTAGGGACAAATATCATGTCCCCAGGGACCCCCGAGGAGTCCCCAGGGACCCACTCAGGTCACAAGGGTACTCTCCCATGTACCTAGGGACCCCTTCATGCCATCAAGGACCCCCTCCCATATCCCCATGAACCTCTCCATATCCCAAGAGACCCCTCCCATGCCCCCAAGGTCCCTCCCATGTCCTCAGGGACCCACACCCTCTACTCCTGCCCCCCTGTCACCCACGAAGAATTCGAAGACGATGCTGCTGTCAGGGTAGATGTACTCGAAGGTGACAGTCCCCGACTGCTTGAGGCTCACAGCATACATGAGGGTGGCCGTGCACTCATCCGTGTTGGAGGCCACGTAGTCCCCCAGTGGTACCCACGTTGACCTGGGGCGAGTGACATGGCCCCGGGGATCCTGTCACCACTCTCAACCCCGCAGCAGGCAGGACAGGGCTTGTAGGGACAGCTGGGAGGGTCCCCAGGAAGCAGGGAGGAAATAGGGGGCACAGGGGCTTAAGGACAGCATGGGGATATGGCAAGGTGTGGTGGCTAGACACATATCCCTGGGGAGAATCCACTGAGAGCCATGTGGACTGCAGGGAGAGGAGAGTGGGGTCCCCCTGTTCTGGGAATGTGGCTGGATGAGGAACATGCTGCTGGCAGTAGGAAATGCTGAGAGGGGCATCAATGGGGCAGTGCAGTGGTGCCAGTAAAACTGAGGTTTTGGTGGTTGTTGGTACAGGTGGGAGGGTTTCATGGTTGTTGGTACAGTCAGGAGGGTTCAGAGGCTGCCAGTACATGTGGGATAGTTTGGTGGCTGTTGATGTTACCAGGGAGGTTTGGTGGCTGTTGGTACAACTGGGAGGGCTCAGTGGTGTGGTACAACCAGGAGGATTTGGTGGCTGCCAGTAAATCTGGGATGGTTTCATGGTTGCTGGTACAACTGGGAGGGTTCAGAGGCTGTGGTAAAACCAGAAGCGTTTGGTGGCTGCTGGTACAACCATGAGGGTTCAGTGGTAGTTGGTACACCCAGGAAGGTTTAGAGACTGCTGGGACAACCAGATGGTGGGAAGTTCAGTGGCTGTGGAAAAACTGGGAGGGCTTGGCAACTGCTGATACAACTGAGAGGCCTTGGTGGCTGTGGTACAACCAACTTGTGGGAGGTTTAATGGCTGTGGAACAACTGGGAGGGTCTGGTGGCTGCCAGCACAACCAAAAGAGCTCAGAGGTTGCCAGTGAGGATCAAAGGGCTGTGGTGGTAAATAAAGGCACTGGAGGCACAGGGATGTGGAGATCCCCATGGATGCTGTAGAGACCACCATAGGTGCTGTGGGGACCTCCATGGGTTCCCTGTCTCTGAGAAATGTGGATGTGGGGGTCCCATGCAGCTGGAGTCCTGCCACTGCTTGGGGGGGGTGACGCTGCTGGGTATTCCCTTGCTGTGACCAGGGTGCTCCTGTAGCACCCTGCTGGTGTCACCTCCCAGGGCAGGATGACAGAAGGGTGTCAGGGCAATGGGGTGCTATGGATGCACAGGGGTGTCACACCCACCCTGCTCGCTGTGCCCCGCACCCAGTCCTGATGTGCTGGGTGCCCGTGTGCTGGCGTCACAGCCAGTGACACAGTGACTCACGCTGTGCAGTTCTCTGCCGCATCACCAAAGCCGTCATCCACCTCCAGGTTGGTGGCCACATTGGCGAAGCCATGGGGCACCTCGTCCCACTCATCGAAGCGAACGCCAGTGCCCAGCGAGTAGGTGCCTGCAGCGCAGGGCCGACACGTCTGTGCCTGCATCTCCAGGAACTCACCCGCCTTGCAGGAGAATGCTGCCAATGGACACAGGGGGGCACAGGGTGTGGAGGGTCACCCTCTGATCCCCCTGGTGCTGCTAGAGCCTCACCACCCTCAGCTCTACATTTCCAAGTGCTCCCAGTTGGTGGAGGTGCTGGGATCCTCCATTCTGACCATTCCACAAAGGCAACCCCTCCAACCACAAGTTTTGGCACCTGATGCTCAGCTCTGTCCAATCCAGGCAGGATGTAACCCTCTGCCATGGAGCTGGGGCACCCCCAAGGTTTGGGGACATGTGTTTGGGATTCCCATCCTGCTCATCCCATCCTGGTGAGTGAGTTTCTGTGAGGGGAATTCTCATATTGCTCATCCCATCCTGGTGCATGACTGCGATGGGAAGATTTCCATCACAGTGTGTGTGGTGGGATTCCCATGGCTCTCATTCAGTGTGGTGACTGTGTGTGATTCCCATCCCATCCTATCCATGTGTGCATGTGATTCCCATTCATCTCATTCCATCCTAGTGCCTGTGTACATGATTCCCATCCCATGCCACCCTTGTGTGGTGTGTGATTTCCATCCCCCTCATCCCATCCCACAGAGTCTCTGTGTGTGTGATTCCTATTCCATCCCATCCCAGTGTTTGTAGTTCTTCTGCCATCCCATCCCAGGGGGATTCCTATCCCACTGATCCCATTCCATTCCTCCTGTTGCTGCCTGCCCTAGAGCCAACAATGGCTGTGCTTGTCTCCCCACTCTCTCCCTCCCCCTGCCCTCATTTCCCATCCCTGCCATTCCCATCCCCCAAACCTGACCCCATCCCATTCCCGGTTGGAATCTCACAGCACTCAGTGCCCCTGACAGGGTCGGGCAGGCCGGTGCAGAGTCCAGGCGTGTGTGGCACAGCCACCCTCCAGCGTGAGCCTGAGCTGTCACATGCTGTGTACTCGTAGTGGTACTCAGACTGCAGGAGACAGAGAGGGAACATGGGGGGAGCTGCACTCTGAGACCTCCAGGGCTGCCCCCCCACACTGTGCTCCCTGAGAGGGGCTGTCCCCTGGCTTCTGGGCCCAGCTGTGCCTTGCAGGGATGATTTTGAGGTGTGGGAATATCCCACAGTGCCCAGGGCCTGGTGAGGGGGACTTGGGAGGGTGCTCAGGATGGGGGGATACTGGGTCCAGGGTGGGTTCAGTATGGGGGCATGCTGGGAAATGGGGGTGATCTGGGTGGGAGATGCTCTGGATTGAGGGGAGTTGGGGACCAAGGGGATGCTCAGAGTGGGGGAGTATTGTGGTGGGGGGGGGGGCAGTATGGGGTGATGCTGGGAAATGGGGATGCTGTGGGTGGGGGGATGATGTGGGTGGGGTTACCCGGGGTGGGGGACGCTAGGTCATAGGGATGCTGGGGGTGGGGGGCTCCCTGGCTTGGGGGGTCTTGGGGGGCTGTTTCAGGAAGCACTTCAGGTGACATGACCCTGCCCCCCCTTTTCCCCCAGGACATGTTCCCTCAGAGAGTGCTGTGGGGGTACCCAGGATCTCCCTGACATCCCATAGGATGAGACAGCCTTGGAGCAGCAACAGCCCTGCACCCCCTCCCCGGTGTGGGGGTGAACCCCTGCACTCCCCCATGTTCCTGGGAGCACGTGGCACTATCACAGCCCTTGGTGTGCCTTGGTGTGGCTGTGACACACTTTGCTCATCAAACAGCCATGGCACAACCTGGATGTGTTGTGGGAGCACCCTGGGCATGGGGGACGAGAGCAGGGGGGACTAGGGGGAACCAGGAAGTGCAGGGGACAGCAGGGGCACCATGACCTGCCTGCATCCTGCCAGCTGTGCCAAGCTGGGACTAGCTTAAGGATGGCGAGGTGATGCCAGGGACAGATGGCGTGGGCAGGGTGAAGGCCACATCTGGTGGTGGTGTTGGGGTCTGGGGTACAGGGGGAGCTCCCCACCCCCCCGCAGCAGCACCGGGGTGTCAGAGCCGGTGCTGTGGCTTCATGCTCTCAGTGGCTGCTGGAGCGTGGCAGGTTGATGAGAAAACAACTGCTTTGATGTTCCCGTCAGCTGGAAACGTAGCAATTGGGGGGGGAAAGAGGGGGATGGGGAATGGAAGGGAAAGAGGGATTGTAGAGGGAAAAGGGGGGACAGAGAGATGCCTGCAGCACTCCCTGCCCATGTACAGGCAGCATGGAGCCCCCGCCAGCCATGGGATGCGGACTCAAAGGAAGATCCCCACTACTCTAGGGGTACCCAGAGGGTCACCCCAACTTTCAGCAGCCCTGAACTACCACATTGCTCTCAGTCCCAAGAGATTCCCTTAGGGAGAGGGTGTTTTTCTCTCTTCTTGAACTTCTCCATTTTTATATTAAATCTATGTAAATTGACCTAATTCAGCCCTAGGGTGGCTCTGGGGGTGGAGGGCACCCCAAACTGCCACTGTCACTCTGCTCTGACCAGGGGAGGGAGAAGGGCTGTCACTAGTCAAGGACAGGGGACACCTCCTCTGGGGGACTGATCCCTCCTAGGGCAGGTGCCAGCCCCAGTCTATTGTTTCCAGCTCCGGATCGTGGGTCACGGACAAAAATAATTGGATCGCGGCAAAAAAAAAAAAAAAAAAAAAAAAAAAAAAAAAACACCCAAAAAAAATCCTGGCCCAGATTAAAAGCAGACGCAGATCTGAGGAGGGGGGAGGAAAATGAGGGGAGGGGGTGGGGACGGACGGCCCAGGGAGGACACTCACTCGCTGTCCCACGGTGGACAGATCCTGGTGAATGACATATCCCCCCCCAGTTTTTCTCCACAGGATACTTTGGCCACCTTGTGCTGGGCTGGGAATGGCATGTGGCCATTGGGATTGTCCCCCCCCACCCCTTGTCACCCCCCAGCAGCTCTCATGGAGGGTTTGGGGAGACCTGAGGGGTAGGGACTTGGGAACAATGACTGGGGTGACGCCAGCTGGGGTCCCCTAGGAGACCCTCGGGGACTGGGCAAGCCCCTGGGAGCAAAGCCCCCTCCCCGGGCCTCCAGGAGGTCGGCCAGTCCCTCCCCGATATAGGCGACACCTCAACCCCGGTGCCACTGGGACCCCTGACCCCTACCTGTCCCCTCCTTGTACCCCCCATCCCATAGGGAGCGGCCTCCCCATGCTCCGGGACTCCTTTTCATCTCCGGGATTTGTGAGGGGAATTTGGGGGCGGGGGTGGTCGTGTGTTACCGGTTGCGCCCCCCCCCCCCCCCCGCCATTCCCGGTGCCGGTACCTCCTTGCAGACGTGTAGCTGCTCCCCAGTGCGTCCTGATGACACGGTGACAGCCAGACACAGCGCCAGCGGCATCCACCGGGCTCCGGTACCGGCCATGGCGGCGGCAACGGCGGCGGCTCGACCGGTGAGAGCACCGGCGCCGCGGCCCCGCCCCTGCCAACGGCCCGGCCTCCGCGCACCTGCCGCCACCTGCCTCCGCCCCCGGAACGGGAATGGCACTGGGAACAAAACCCCTGGGAACGGCATCCGGCATCGCGCCGGGAACGGGAATAGGCACCGGGAGAGGAACCCCCGGGAACGGCACCGGGCATCGCCCCAGGGAACGGGAACGGGCAGTGGATCACGAATAGAACCCCCTGGAACGGCAGCCCACATCGCCTCCGGGAACGCTTGCCATGAGAACGGCACCGGGAATCGGCATCGGGAATGTTATTCATGGGAATGGCACCGCGCGTCGGTGTCGGGAATAGAGACACGGGAATGGAACTCCCAGGAACGGCACCCCCAAGGTAATACCCGGGAATGGAACTAGGAACATGACTCCGGGAATGGTATCCCGGGAACGGCGCCGGGCATCGGCACTGGGAGTGTTATCCATGAGAACGGCACCGGGAACCCCATCATCCCTGGGAGTGTATCCCCGGAAACGGGACTGGTAATGTAATTCCCGGAACGTGTTCCCGGGAACGGCATCGGGAAATTATCCCTGGAAACGGAATTGGGAATGTTATTCCAGGAACAGCACCGGGACTGTCTCGGGGCATCACGCCCCCGCCTCCCGCCCCCCCCGGGGCTGGAGGGGGGGGCATGAGCCCCTCGCAGCCCGGAGCCGCCTCCACCCCACGGGGGATTGTGTCCCACCTGTGTGCCCCCCAGGCCATGTCCTCACGGAGCCGGGCCACCCCCCCTGCACTGGGGACAGGACAGGGGACACGTGGCTGCGTATTCTGGGCATGGGGGACACAAGAGACATAGGGGGTACAGGGGATAAACAGGAGCACACTGGGTACAGAGCTGATACAGGGACACAGGAAGATGGGGGACACAGGACAAGGGGATTACAGGGGATATGGGAACAAGGGGGACACGGACACGGGATAGAAGTGATATTGGAATATGACGGACATGGGGAACACAGAGGAACATAGCTGATATGGGGCTACAGAGGGACACTGGGTACAGCTGATATGGCAACACATGCAGATGGGAGACATAGGGGGACATGAAGAATACAGGCAATATGGGAACACGAGGGACATGGAGGACACAGCTGATATGGCAACACATGCAGATGGGGAACATGGGCATGTGGGGGCCACAGTCACAAGAGGACATGGGGGACAGAGTTGCTAAGGTGACACAGAGTTCCCAACTCTGGTGGCACAATGTCACCCTGCAGGCTGGGGGACACTGGTGACACTTGTCCATCTATGGTGGCACAGAGATGCCAGCAAGTACCATGGACATGGGGGCCACTGGAACGGGTCATGCCTGTCCCCATGGCAGCAGAGGGACAACCCCATGCCTACTGTGCCACAGCTGGAGACAGTGGCATGGGGTGGCCATGCCCCATAGCATCTGCAGTGTCACCTTGACAGATGAAGCCTGCCAGGCACCATTAAGCTGGTGACCCCCCTCTCTGTGGCCCCCACAGCAGGGCCACAACCAGCCACTTCTGCCAGTAATGCCAAAATCACTGCTGTCCCCTCACCACCACCAAGACCTTATCACCACCACAGCTGTCCCCTTTTCACCTCAGTGGCTGTCCTCTCATGTCCATCCTCTTGTCACCACTTTGGCCACGCCTTGGTCACCCACCCAACTGTCCCCTTGTCACCACCACAGCCATCCTCTTACTACCATCACAGTTGTCCTGTTATCACTCTGGCCATCCTCTCATTACCAGTACAATTGTCCTCGTCTCCACTGTGGCTGCCCCTGGTTACCATCACAGCTTTGTCAGCACCATGGAGGTCCCTCTTGTTACCGCGGCAAACCCCCAGTCATCACTGTGGTTGGCCCCTTGTGGCCATCCTCTTGTCACCACCATGGCTGTCCCCATCACCACACACCCCCAATAAAACACAGAGGCCGCGATCGTGGTGTCACACTCAACGTATTGCATGGAGCTCTTAGGTCTCGTGAGAGTCCCTGGTGCCCCGCAGGGCCGGTGACCAGCTCACACACGTGACACGGTGCCAACACAGCCCCGTGCATAGCCTTTGTGCCCCACGCAGCTGGCACGGCCCGGCGAAAGACTCCCAGCATGGCACGGAGCGTACAGGGCCCCGCAAAGCTGGCACAGCCTCCCGCAAAGCCCGCACAGAGCCCGGTGCAGGGCAGACTTCCCGCCTCCCCACGTGGCCCGGCGCTGCTGGGCCGGGATGAAGGCGGGGCGTTTCGTCTCCCGTCGCTGTCGGAGCCGGGTCGGTGCCGGCCCCGGGGCTGCAGACGTGGGCGCGGGTCAGAATCGCAGGGCGCTCAGCGGCCGTGGCCTCGCCTATCTGATCGACTCATCCCGCCCGGCCCAGCCGCACAGCGCCCGTGGGCTTCGCGGCGATTTCTTCTCACCTCGGCCCGGCGGGGCCCGGCCGATCGAATAAGATCAACGTGTAGGGGAGGGGAGGGTGGCTGGCGCCTCACACACGCACACGGACACGCCGACTCACGCACAAGCACAAACACGCACACGAACACGCGCACGAACACGCGCAGCCACCGCCACAACCCACCCGCCACTTCCGCTCCTGCCCTTTATATACCGCGGCCGCGCGGAGCATGACGGGAAGGTGGCGCGGCACCGTAGCGCGCCCCCTACCGCCCGGAGGAGCGCCCTGCGCCACGTCCCGCGGGCACAGCCATGGCGCGGGCCGGGCGCGCTCACCCGCGCCGGGGCACAGCCCCCGCGCCCCTCGCTGAGCGCCTGCATCGCTCCCGGCCCCGCAGGGCTGCAGGAGCCGCGCCGGGAGGCTCCACTCAGCAATTCTCCACCCCACAGCCCCCCCCACGCTTTATTTGCACAAATTCTCCGAGGACCTCCTCATGCACACCCAATGGGACCCTCAACCCACACCACAGGACCCCCAGGCCAGGGCTGCCACAGAGGAACCCCCACTTTATTTGCATGTGGTGGTCCAGTATTTACAACTCGGGGGGGTCACAGCCCCCCACTGCAGAGGGAGACCCCACTGAGGGCCCCCATGCTGCAAGGGCATAGGAAGCTCCCACGGATGGGAGGGGCCCTGCCTGGCCCCCACAGCCTGCCATGGTCCCACCAGGACCCTGCTAGGCATCAAGAGAAGGGGCTCACAGGGCAGAGCTGGGTCCCCCAGTCCTGGGGGTCCCTTCACCCACTTCTCCACAGAATTCACAGGAAATCCTTTTCCAACAGTCTAAAGGTGCCCTGGTGGTCTCCACAGTTGCCCTCGGTGGGTTCTAGGAGGGTGATGGGCCATGATGGTTCCTGGGTTGCCACATGCAGGATCCAGGCTGCTGCCAGGGGCAGGACCAGGGGTGGTTCAGGGTCAGTACTGGGGTCTCCAGGGTCAGCAATAGGGTCTCTGATTGGTACTGGGACACTGGGGTCAGTGCTGGGGTCTCTGGTCCATACTGGGGTCTCTGGAATCAGTCACAGGATCTCACGTCGGTCCCAGGGTCTCTCTCAGGTCACCAGCAGGTCCCTGCGTGGTCACTTTCCCACAAGGACGTAGAAGGCCATGAGAAGACAGGACACGGACACAGCCACATGCAGGCGGGTCCCAATCACAGCAGCTGTGGATAGGACACAGTGGGGTGAGGCCCCGTGTCCCCATCCCAGATCCATCCTGAATCCCCATGAGCCCATCCCAGACCCCATTGTTCACATTCCCAATCCCTGTGTCCCCATCCCAGAACCCAGTGTCCCCATCGTGGGCCCCAGTGTTCCCAGTATCTTCATCCCAGACCCCAGTGCTCTCAGTGTTCCCAAGGCCCTCCCTCTGTACCCCAGTGTTCCAAGTGCCCCCATCCCAGTGTTCTCAGCATGCCCCATTCTTGCCCCATACCCCAGTGTCCCCTGTGCCCCTCACCCTTGTGGCAGACTCCCCAGACCCCCCTGCGCTCAGACAGGAGCCAGGTGCGCAGTCGGGGCACCTTCCGCAGGTACGCACAAGTGCAAACCAGTAGCAGCCCGAACACCAGGAGCCCGTCCAGGGAGTAAACTGTGGGGAGGTCGGTCGGAGAGGGTCAGGGGGCACTCCGGGCCCCTGCCCAGCCCCTCTCCAAGGGCCCCCACCCTCCCACCTCTGCCCCTATGAGAGGATGCAGGCTTCCCAGGATCCCCCTGGAAAGGGACACAGACTTCCCAGTACCGCCCCCGAAGGCACTCAGGACTCTCGGTAGCCCGCCCCCAAAGGGACACAGTCTCCCAGTCGTCTCCCAAAAGCTCCTCCCAGTACCTCCCCCACCTCAGCCCCATCTCCCCCGCCGCCCGCCGGTACCTCAGTGCTCCCCCAACGGTGCCCCATCAGCCCCCTGCGCTTTCGGAACCCCCAAAACCCCCCGTTCCCCCCTTCTCCCGTTGGTCTTTGAGGGCCCGGACCCGCTCGGACCTGCCCGAACTCCCCGGGCCCCTCCGTTCCCCAGTTGCCACCACCAGTCATGGCGGTCCCCGGACCCTCCCGTCCGCCCACAACCCCGCGTTCCCCCGTTGCCACCATTGGTTATGCCCGCCGCCAGTTCTCCCCAGGCCCGCCTCGGTCCCCCTTGGCCCCAAGGCCCCCCGTTCCCACCGTTGGTCATGGCGGCCCCGGACCCCCCGGCTCCCCGCGGCGCCAACGCGACAGCGGAAGCGGGCGGCAGGCGCGGCCAGCCGAGCGCCGACCCGCCCGACGCGGATCCTGAGGAACAGGCGGCCTCAATCGAGCGCCTATTGGGGGAGGTGCGTGTGCAGCGCCAGTGTCGCCCAGTGCCCTCCAGTGCCCTCCCAGCAGCGCCAGTGTCGCCCAGTGCCCTCCAGTGCCCTCCCAGCAGCGCCACACTGCCATGCCACGCCACACTGTACCAGGCTGAGCCACACCATACTGTGCCATACCATGTCAACACAAACCATAACACGGTAAAACATTCCACACCATGCCAGATCATGCCATGCCATGCCATGCCACAGTGAGCCATGCCATTCCTATGTCACCCACCCTGCACCATACAGTGCCATGCCGTGCTGTGCCATGCAGTGCTATTGCATGCCACACAGTGCCGTGCCACGCAGCGTCATTCCATTCCATGCAGTGCCTTGCGGGGCAGCCGCTGGGGGCCGTCCAGCGGGGCGGAGCGGGGACTGGGGCAGGTGTTGCTCACCTCGCTCCTCCCTCCGCTCAAGCCCAGACCCGTCCGTGCCCCGGCGCACCAGAGCCGGCAGCGGCGGCGGGCTCAGGTAAGGGCTTCTCCCACTCCGCCGGGACCCCCGGGACCTCCGCCTTGCCTCTGGCCGCCCAGTGCGACGTGGAGCGGGTTGGGGAAACTGAGGCACGGCCAGGCGACGGCGCTGGAAAAGCGGTGTGAAACCCCTCCCCCCTGCCCCCCGCCCCCCTGGCCCCCTGGCCCCCTTTCACTCCCTCCCCAAGAGTTCGGGGGTCTTGGAGTGCTGGGGACCCCCTTTTCCCAGGCCCGACCGTCGCTTCCACCCCAGGATCCACCTCCAGCCAAGACGGAAAAGAAAGGAAAACTGGGAGAGGTGCCCAGCGAAACCAGCTGGGGCGGGAGCGAGGGGCCCCCCGCACCAACCACCGCACCCCGACCACCTTTGACCCCTTCGAGGGTGTCACCCTCCCTCCGCCCCGCGCTGTCCGCGCCCTTCTTATGGTAGAACCTACAAGAAAGCAAAGCATACATAGCCTCGCCTGCCCCGCGCCGCCATCGCGGCACGCCCGGGGTGACATGAAGGGTTTTGGGGATGCAGGGTGGGCGGCACTCATGGGTGCAGACCGACTGGGGACGTGGGGACGAGCTGTGTCCCCGCTGTTGCCCGCAGGGTCCCGGCGCGGCATGGGGGAGGCAAGTGACACGGACAGCGGGACGATGCTGCACTCGGGTGAGAAGGGGGTTTGGGGGTGAGGGAGGTTTTGGGGTGCCCCTGTGGCCCATGGATGCTCTGATAGATGTGGCTCTCCTTCCCAGGAAGAGAACGGAGCACTTCAGTGCATGGGGACATGCTGGGGACACACGAGCTGCCTGGGGAAAGCTTTGGGGAAATGGAGGGGTAGAGGAATGGAGGCTTCCCCTGGGTTTGGGGAGGCACCCCAGGTGTGGTGGGGGGTGCTCTGGACAGGATTTGACTCAGACGGGTTTGGCTTGGGATGGCTGAGTCAGACTGAAACCTTCCTCCTGTGCCCCCCCCCCCACCCCCCAGAAGGGACGTCACACGCGTCCCGGGGGGCTGAAGCACCCAGGGTGCTGCTGGGGGAATTTCATGCATACCCTGGGGGATTGGAGGACACATGGGTGCTGCTGGGTGGGGAAAACAGGTGTCCCAGGGGAGTCAGAACACCCACGGGTGCTGCTGGAGGGGAAGGGAAGCACAGCTGCTTTGGGGCAGCTGGAGTACCCATGCTGCTGGGAGGGTCATGGCTGCTTTTTCCTCCCCGTGCAGTAGAAGGAAACTAAGGCAGGGAGGCTGTGGGGTAGCGGGGGGTAGTACCTGGGTGCTGCCATCCCTCCAGACGTTCCTGTGTCTGTTCCAGGCCCTGAGAGCCCGGTGTCCCCCGCGAAGGAGCGGGTGCAGGCGGAGCGGCAGCAGCAGGCGGCGCTGGAGGCCCGGCTCGACGGCTGCATCCAGGAGCTGCGGCGGCTGTGCCTGCGTGAGGCGGTGAGCAGGGCACGAGGAGCCCCTGCCCAGCCTTGCCGGCTTCCATGGCTCTGCTCAGTGTCCCTGTGCCATCCTCAGGAGCTGACGGGGACCTTGCCCCGCGAGTACCCCCTGAAAGCTGGCGAGAAGCCCCCCAAGGTCCGTCGCAGGATTGGGGCTGCCTTCAAGCTGGATGAGATTGTCGTTCTGCATGGGATGGTGAGGCAGTCATTGAGGTGCAAAGGTGGTGGGGATCCCATCCCATCCCATCCCATCCCATCCCATCCCATCCCATCCCATCCCATCCCATCCCATCCCCTCTGGAAGCCTAAGGGTCACCTGGAAATATCACCATCCCCATCCCATGGGTGGTGGCTGGGTGCCAAGTGCTGTAGGTGGGAGGGGCAGGGGGGTGCTTCCAAGCATGATGGATGGCGTTAGGGTGCTGAGATGCCCCAGTGAAGGGAGGTATTAAAATTCTGAATGCAATGTTTGGTGTTGGGGTGCCCAGGAGATGAGACATGGTGGGGTTCCAAGCATGATGGGTGGTGTTGGGGTGTTAATGGGTTGTCATGGGGTCCTAAACATAATGTATGGAGTTGGGGTGCCAAGGTGATGGGTGTGGGGGCATCTCAGGTGTGATGGGTGGTATCGGGGTGCCAGAATTATGGGAGGAGGTGGGCTCCAAATGTTACGGGTGGTGGTGGGGTCCTGAGCACAATGGGAGATGTTGGGTTCCGAGAGTGGTGCTGGGTGTTGGGGTCCCAGATGAGATGCTGGGAGCGGTTGGGATCCCAAGTGCTGTGGATGGTGTTGGGGTGTTAAGCACGATGGGGGCTTGGGGTGTTGAGGTGTGGTTCTGAGCGTGTCTCCCACCCCAGGACCCTCTGGAACGGGAGCGGGCGCTGCAGCTGCAGATTGCCGAGGCCTCCCGCCGGCTCTGCCACGAGGAGAACATTGGCCGGCAGGTGCGGAAGAGGCGGCAGACAGCGGCACTCCGGGAGGAGCAGAAGCTGCGGGACCTGGAGCAGGTCCTGAGCCAGCGGCGCCTCCTGGCAGGGCAGCAGGACATCAGCACTGCTGAGGGTGAGCCCCCTGAGCGGCCCAGATGGTGGGGGGATGCTGGAGAGCAGGGAGGCAGAAGGGGGTACTGCTTGTTTGAGTGTCTCTGGGGGATGCACCTGAATTCCCCATTCCCTGTGAATGCACCCCACTGGATGCAGCCCAGTCTTTCATCCCAAGTGCATGTACCCCTCTGGATGCACCCCAATATGCCATCCACAATGCCTGCACCCCAGTTCCATCCCTGGTGAATGCACTTCTCTGGATGCATCCCAATTTCCCATTCCTGGTGAATACACCCCCTGGATGTACCCCAACTTTCCATCCCCTGTGACTACAACCCAGTTCTACACCCTCAATGAATGTGCCCTCCCAAAATGCCCCCAACATACCTGGAGAATGCACCCCAATTCCCTATCCCTGCTGAACATACCCCTTGGATGCCCCATGGAAGGCTGTCCCTGGTACATGCACCTTGATATGCTCTCACTGTCAATGCACCCTATTGAAGGTACCCCAGTACTTCATCTCTAATGGTTGTACCCTCGTGAGTGCCACAAAGCTTTGTCTCCAGTGCAGGCACTCCAAAACACCATCCCTTGTGTATATACGCCCTTGAACACACCCCAAAACTTCATCCCCAGAGCATGCACCCCGAGAAATCATTCTTGGCATATGTACCCCCTGAGTGCACCCCAAAACTCCATCCATAGTGCATGCACCCTGATAAATTATCCCCAGTGGTACCCCACTGAATCCACCCCAGTATTTTCACCTCCATTTATTGCACCCCCCCGAATGTACCCCAATACTTCACCCTTGTTGCTTGCACCCCATAATTATCGCCGATCACCCACCCTCAGCACCTGTGCCCAAAGAGGGACAGCATGTGGCTCAGCTGCCGTGTCCCCATCCCAGTGGTGGCTATCCAAAGTGGCCCCATTCTCTCTGTCCTTGTCCCCTCCAAGGACCAGGGCCACAGCGGTGCTGGCTCCTTCCCTGCTGGTACCCCCAACCCGCCCATCCCGGGCAGGCTGGGAACTGCATGCAGCTCGGTAGAGCCGGCCTGGCCGGTACCACCGCCGTCCTGGAGCATGTTGGGACAGGTGGCGTGGGAGAGGGGAGTGGAAGCCCGCGGGGACGTGCTGGGTGGTGGCGGGGCCGTGGGAGCGCTTTGGCACCCAGAGGCGGCCCCAGCTCTGTTCTCACAGGGCCCTGCCCCACAGAGCTCAGTGCCTCTGATGAGAGCTCCATGTCTGACACTGGCCTGCTGGAGGAGGGTGAGGAGCTGTGGGGACCAGGGGGGACCCCTGGTATGTTCCTCCATTCCAACCCTTCCTCTGTCCCCTCTATCCAAACTCTCCCTGTGTCCTCTCCATCCCAACCCACACAGGTCTCCTCCATGCTATTCCTTTGTGTGTCCCTTCCCTCTCAACCCCTCACATCTCCCCTCCATGGCAACCATCCACCTGTTCCCTCCATCCCAACCCTCCATCTCTCCTGCAGAGGACACACCAGGACCTGCCACCCCACGGAGATCCCCATCTCCCAAGGACCCCACTGAGGCGGAGGAGGAGGAGTTGGGGCTTCTGGTGGCACCCCCCAATCCCTGGCAAGAAACCAGCCTGGACAGACCCTATGATAGGGCCAAAAATCCCAGCATCAACCCTGAGGATGGGGAAACCCAGAGCTCCCAGTGCTGTCTTGGGTCCCTGATGGCTGCCCCTGCCAGCTCCTTGGCCCCCAGCAGCCCTGACACTGCAGGCTCCCCAGTGTCTAGGTCGGGGGACCCTCCCTACCGGTTCGTCCCCATCCGGACCCTGGTGCTGTGCCGGCAGGCGGGTTCCAGTGCTCCCGGCACCCCAGAGCCATCGGGACGACAGGGACAGACCCAGTCTCTGAGGTATGTCCTGAGCATGGGGAGGATAGACAAGGGCTTCTGCCAGGGAGGATGTAGATAATCCCATGTGGAGGATGGAGCTCAATCCATGGGAAGGAGGATGTGAATAACCCTGTGAAAAAGATGGAGCTCAGGTCATGGGGAGGATGTTGGAAATAATCCCATAGGAAGAATGGAGATAGTCCCACTGGCAGTAAAATGGAGCTAACCCTGTGGGAAGGAGGATGGGAGTAATCCTATGGGAGAGGATGAAGAGAACCTCGTGGAGATCATGGAGCTAAACCCATGGGGAAGAGGATGGAGGTAATCCCATGGAGAAGATAATGGCAAGAACGCCAAGGGAAGGGCGGACCTAACTCTATGGGGAGGATGGAGAAAATCTTACGGGAAGGACAGGCATAATCCCATGGGGAGGGGATGAAACTAACCCCATGGAGATGATGGAGCTCAGTCATGGGGAGGATGGAGATAATCCCAGAGACAGGATGAAGATAATCCTATGGGGATGTGGGAGAAAACCCTATGGGGATGATGGGCAGAAATCATTGAGAGATGATGGAAGTAACCCTGTGGGGATGATGGAGGTCAGCCCCATGGGGAAGATGAATGAATCCCTTGGGAGGAGATTGGAGACTACCCGACAGGGAAGCTGAAGGTTATCCCATGGCAGGAGGCTAGATGTCTCCCCACGGGGTAGCTGTGCCCCACACCCATGCATGTACCTTTCTCAGGGCTTGCCCTGGCTTTGGGGTTGAGGGGAAGGGTCCTCCCTCAGCCACAGTGTCTTGCCTGCAGGGTGGACCCATGCTGGCAGCCAGCCGAGCCACGGGGCCGCAGTGCCACACCCCGCCGGCGCCCCACCTACTACACAGTCACTGTGCCCACCTCCTGCATCCTGGCCCCTGGCCCTGCGTGCCGCTCTGGCTCTGATGACAGCATCTCTGACCTCTCCAGCGTCTCCCATGCCACCTCCCTGGGCAGCAGCAGCCCTGACGTGTCCTTTGCAGTTCCGCTGCCCCTTGCCGAGCCTGGTTACTACCCACGGGGTGCCCTTCAGCTCCTGCCACCCACTGGCCCCCCAACTTTCCTGTACGAGCAGGATTTGGCTCCACTGCGGTACCAGCGCCTGGTGGCCTCACGTAGCCGCATTGTGCGCACACCCTCACTCAAAGACTACGCGCCCGCTGGGGCCCGGGGGCTCTCCAAGGCCGCTGTGACCGAGGAGCTCAAGTCGTGGCACCAACGCGCCCGGCTGAGGGCTGCCCGACCCCACTCCCTTGACCGGCAAGGAGCTTTCCAGAGACCCCATGGTGGGACCACCAGGGACATGCCTGTTGCTCATGGAGTCCTGTCAGTGGTTCAGGTAGGACACGGGGTCTGGCTGGGGAGAAGGGGGACCCCTGGGTGCTATCCTGCAGGTGACATGAATTGTCACCCTGAGGTAGTGTAGGGACATATGGCTCTGGTGGGATCCCATGAGGATTTCTGGAGCAGGAGCGAAGCCCCAAGTTGGTCCATGGGATCCTGTGAGTGTTAGGGCAGGACTGGGATCCGACAAGGGACCCTGAGGCAGGATCATGGTCTCAGGAAGGTCCTGAGGAGAGGATTAAGGTCTTTCGGGACAGGATGAGGACCCACTGAAGGTCCCATGGGCAGGTTTGGAGTCCCACGTGAGCGCCAGGGGCAGAACTAGGACCCCTGGGGCAGGACTGGGGTCCCATATGAGTCCCTGGGATAGGACCAGGACCTTAAGGCGGTCTCTGGAACAGGGCTGGGGTTCCATGTAGGTCCCTACTTTTTCTTGAAGATCCCAAGGACAAGACCAGGACCCTACGGGGGTTCCTGTGGCAGAACTGGGGTCCCACGGGAAAGACCAGGACCTTAAGGGGATTGCTGGGGCAAGAATGGGGTCCCACGAGAGTCCCATGGGAAGGACCAGGACTTCAAGGGGGTCCCTAGGGCAGGATCCATGTGGGTCCTTCCTGTCACATCCAGGTTCCCACAAACAGGACTCATGTGGGTCCCTGGGGGAGCACTGGGGTGCCCTTGAGGGGGGAAGGGTCCCTGCAGACATTTCAGGGACCAGCGTCCCCTCTCCACCTGGGAGTCTTGCTGGGACAAATGCACCCATGGCAAAGCTGGGGCACATGCCAGGCAAGTGGGGACCTATGGCTGTGCCCCCACAACTCCCCCATCCCAATCCCGGTGCCAGGATGTGCCCCTGGTGGTGTCCCCAAACAAGGTGGGGTGCCAACACCCACAGGGTCTTTGTCCCCCCAGGGTCCCCCGGTGCAGGTGCTGCGACGCTCAGCAGCTGGCGTGCCCGTGCAGGTCTATATGCCTGAGAACGGCGAGATTGTCACACAAGTGTGAGTGCTCACACCCCCACCCCGGGCTGGGGGGCACATCCTGGCTGGCCCAGGGACGGCGGGGACGTCTCATGCCTTCCCACCCCGGCGTGGGGGCACGGGAGGGAGCCACAGCGGGGTGGCAGGGGCTGGCCCTCACCCTGTGTTCCCTCACTGGCACTGCAATCCTGATAAGGACACTGAGACCACAGCGCTTATGGTGACCTTGGTGTCGCCATGATCCTGAATTTGGGGTTCTGGTCTCTAATAAAGGTGGTTTTTGGCATACATCACCCTCAGGATGTGTCACCTCTGTGCCTCTTCTGAGGTCCCCTATCCCAGCATGGGATTCCGTGGATTTGGGATCTGGCTGTGCTCGGGGTAGTAATGGGGTGATCCCAGTGCCAAGAGGGTGCCCCAGATCCAGCTGTGCACCCCTGACATCCAATGACCCGGGCTGGGAAAGGGGCAAGGAGTAGAAGGGAAGGATGGAATGGAGGTTAGGGGTGCAGGAGGGTGGGCAGGAAGCGTGCAGGGGAGGGGTGCAAGGATGAGTAAAGGGATGCAGTGCAGGGGCAGGGAAATAAGGTGTTCAGGGAAAGGATGGGGTTGGAGAAAGGATGGTATAAACCAAAGTGATGGGGTGAAGGGAAGGGATGGGATGCAGGGGGGGCAAATAAGGAGCGCAGGGGCAGGATGAGGTGGGAGAAGGGGTACTGGGAGGGGAAATGCTGCGGAGCAGGGGTTAGGGAAGGGATTGGATATACGGGATGGAGTGCGGGGGAGGTGCGGGGAGCGGTGCAAGGACGAGCAAAAGGATGGGGTGCAGGAAGAGGGGAAGTAAGAGGTGCCGAGAGGGTACAGGGGTGGGGGGACAGTGCCAGAGAGGCCACTCCGGTCCCCGCATTCCCGCCCGGCCCTGCCAGTGCCCGGGGCCGGCGGCGCCCCTCCTCCCGGTGGCTGCGGCGGGAGGCGGCGCCGGGGGGGAGGCGGGAGAGGCGGGGGGATACCGGGCAGCAACCGAGCACCACCGGACTGCGGCGTCACTGCGGGCCTGCGCCGGCACCGCGCCGGCACCGGGAGACACCGGCAGAGGGAGCGGCCTCGCAGCACCGGCACCAGGCGGCACCAGGCGGCACCAGGACCGGCCCCGGGAGCGGCCCCGGTCCCCGTGCCGCCGCGAAACCGCCGCCCCTGTCCCGGGCAGCGCTAAGCAGGGACACCGGGCCCTGCCCCGGGATGGGGCCCGGCGGCCCCGGGAGCGGCTGGCCCCTGGCCGGGACACTGCTGGTGGCCGTGGCCGCTTCGATGGGTAAGAGACATACGGGGACCGGGGAGGGCCGGGGGATCCGGTGCCACCCTGCGACTGGACACGGTGCCACCGTCCGTGACAGGGGGATCCCGATGGGTGGGACTTGGTACTGCCACCCATGAACGTGCCACACACGGCCCCTTTGACCGAGGGTTGCTTCCACCAAAGTGTCCTCCTGGGCATTGTGTCCACTCCCCCAAACCCGCCTCCCATTTGCTGCTTTAGGGTTGTCCCCGGTAGCCGCTGACCCCCCGGAACAGCAGCCACGAAACCGGTGGCTAACCGAGCCGGGATGCTCAGTCCCGGGGAATTTGGGGGCTTTCTACGCACGAGCCCCCTGCCTCAGTTTCCCCACTTGTCCCTGAGCTGCCGTGGTCCCCTTTTGGAGTGTGTAAATGCCATGTGAGACTCCTGCAAAGCCCATTTCCGTGGCTCCCCGCCCGTTGCCCCGGCACCTCCGGCCGCCTCCGGGCCTCAGCCCGCGTCTATTTCTGGGAAGACAGGTGGCTCCAGCCAGAAATAGAGCGGGAAGTGCCACTGGAACACTCAGAAAGTGGGGGGGATCTGGAGGAATCTCGAGGAATCGGGGAGCTGGGTGGAATGGAGGGGGGTCTGCAAGGGTGTAGGGCTGGATGAAATAGGGTGTGGGGGTACACAGTGGCAGGGTTTGGAAGGAAGGGGGGCGGGATGGAGCAGGATATGGAGGTACACGGGCAAGATGGAGCAGGGTTTTAAGGGATATGGGCCAGGATGGAGCAGAGCAGGGGTTTGGGGGTACATAGGGGCACAGTCTGTGGTTCCATGAGGCAGGATGTAGCAGGGCATGTGGGGCTGGGTATGAGGGACAGGGGGACAGGAAGGAGGAGGGTATTTGGGGATCTGTAGGGGCACACTTTTGGGGCAGGATGGACCAGGGTACGAGGGAATAGGACACGGTGGGGTACGGGCTGTGCTCATGTCGGGGATGGGGGGCATGGGGTGCTGCCGATGCCCCCAAGGGTGGTGATGGCCAAGTGCTCCAAGGCCCCAGTGATGGGCGGCTGTCCACAGTGACTGGGGGCGAGGACTGCCTGTGGTACGTGGACAGAAATGGGTCATGGCACCCCAGCTTCGACTGTGAGTTCTTCACCTTCTGCTGCGGCACATGCCACCAGCGGTACTGCTGCCGAGACCCTCTGCGCCTGCTCACTGAGCGCCAGCAGCGCCACTGCCCTGCCTTCAGGTGCCACAGCCAGGGCTGGTGGGGTGGGGGCTGGGACTGGGTGCTGGGCATTAGTACTGGGTGCTGGTGATGGGCAGTTGTACTGGGTGCTGTTCACTGTGTGCTGTGCACTGAGCAGTGGTGCTGGGGGCTGGACACTGGAACTGGGTGCTGGGCAGTGGTATCTGGATCCTTGTACAGGGTGTTGGGCATTGGGTGCTGGATGCTGGCTGCCAGTGCCGGGTACTGTGCACTGGTATTGGGTGCTGGGCATTGAGTGCTGGGCATTCAGCAGTGGTGCTGTGTGCTGAGCACTGCTACTGGGCACTTATACTGAATGCTGGGTGCTGTGCACTGGTATTGGACTCTGGGCACTGGTACTGGATGCTGGCCAGTGGAATTGGGTATTGGATATTGGTACTGAGCAGTGGCACCAGGTGCTGGATTTTGGGTGCTGTGCACTGGTACTTGGTGGGGGCACTGGGTGTTGGGCACTGGGTGCTGTTACTGGATGCTGAATGCAGGGGCTGTGCACTGGTTCTGGGCACTGGGGAGTGGTTCTGGGCACTGGGCAATGCTAGTGGGTTGCTGGGCTGTTGGCTCTGGGTGCTGGACACTGATACTGGGTGCTGGGCATTGAGTGCTGGCTACTGGGCACTGGGCAGTGGTGCTGGGTGTTGAATACTGGTACTGGGTTGTTGGGCTCTGGGCACTGGTACTGGGCATCGGTTCTTTGCAGTGAGTGCTGGGCACTGCTACTGGGTGCTGTGCACTGGGTACTGGTACTGGGTGCTGGGCTCTTGGCATTGGTACTGGGTGCTGGTAGTGGGTTCTGGGTGCTGGACACTGGTACTGGACACCAGTTGCTGTGCACTGGATGCTGTGCACTGATACTGGGCACTGCACATTGGGGGATAGCTGCTGTGGATTGGTCACTGGTACTGGGTATTCGCATTAGGTGCTGGGCGCTGCTACTGAAAACTTGCACTGGGTGCTGGGCAGGGGTGCTGGGCACTGGTTACTGCTACTGGATGCTGGTCACTGGGTGGTGGGCACTGGTACAGGGTATTGGCACTGAGTACTGGGCACTGCTACTGGGTGGGCAGTGCTACTGGATGCTGGGCAATGGTCACTGGTACTGGGTGCTGATAGCAGTGCTGGACAGTGTCACTGGGCAGTGGGCAAGTATCAGTGGGTGCTGGCTGGGGGTGTGTGCCCCGGGTGCCCCCCAGGCCCTGCTCCCCACGCCTGGGGGTCCCACAGCCCCAAGACCATCGCGGGCATCGCCTCAGCCGTGGTACTTTTCATCGCCATCGTCACCACCATCGTCTGCTGCTTCATGTGCTCCTGCTGCTACTTGTACCAGCGCCGGCGGCACCCCCGCACCCCCCTGCAAGGTGTGGGGCTGGGGGGCAGGGATGGGGGTGCAGGAGGGTCCTGTAGATAAAGGGGGTGGAGCGGGATTGAGGGGGCCTAGAGAATTTCAGCGGGAACAGGGGTCTGGTGGGCAGCTGTAGGGATGGAGGATGCAGGCATGGGGGTGTGCCAGAGTAGGGGATCAAGAGGGTCCTGCAGGTAAGAGGGTGCAGGGTTAAGGGGACTTGAGGGAATGGGAGGGTGCAGGAATGGGGGACATGTGGATGGGGGTACAGGAGGAGGCTCGGTCCATGAGGGTGCTGTAGGTACAGGGTGGGGGATCAGGGGAGCCCACACAGATGCCTGTGGCAATTGGGGTGTGTGTGTGTGGGCTATAGAGATGGGAGGTACAGGAGGGTCCTGTAGGTAGAGAGTGGAGGGGTTTGGGAAGAGGCAAGGAGGGAGAGCCTGGAGGGATGCAGGGGGGGATCGGAGTGTGGGGGTTAGGCAGCAGGGATGGGGGGTGCAGAAGGGTTCCTGAGGTACAGGGTGGTGGGATTTTGAGGGGGCCTAAAGGAATGCAGGGAGGCCTGGGGGTAGAAAGGGGGAAGCTGCAGGGATGGGGGTTTGCAGGATCCTGTAGGTACAGGGTGAAGGAATCTGGGAGGGGGCTGGAGAGGTGCAGGGGTGTTGGGGTGCAAGGTGGAAGCCGAAGGGATGAGAAGGAGCAGAAAAGTCCTGTCGGTGCAGGGTGGGGGAGGCAAGGAGAAGGGGGCTGTTGGAATGCAGGGGCGGATCGGGAGGGTGGGGGGTGGAGATGTAGGAGGCGGGCTGGGGTGCAGGGATGGGGGGGAGCAGGAGAGATCCTGACGTACAGGGTGGAGGGGTTGTGGGTGGGCGAGGTGGGTGGGCGAGGTGGGACCTGAAGGGATGCAGGGGGAAAATTGGGCCCTGGGGTGGGGGCTCCGGGTACCACCCCGGCACCCACCACCCCGAGGCCCACCGCCACCCTTAGGCACCATCCCTGTCCCTGTGCCGGGGTGCTGCAGACCTTCCCAATCTCTCCCGCAGGCCCGGAAATCCCCCTGTCCAGCTACCCCCCCGCAGCTCCCCCAGCTCCCTTCCCCGTGGACCCTACACCTCCCCAGCCTGGCTTCACCCCCATGGCCATGTACCCCCCGCCCGGCCCCGCTGCCCAGTACCCCATGTACCCCTCCGGCCCTCCTGTCTACAACCCCACAGGTGAGCACCGGGGGGAACGGGGACCCTCCCTTTTCCCCGGGGGGCATGGTGACACCCGATCTGCTCTCCCCGCAGCACCACCACCTTACGTCCCGGCACAGCCCAGCTACCCTGGAGCATAAGCCCCCACGGGGACCCCCGCACCCGCCGCCAGCGAGCGGGGCCTGGCTGGGGACCCCTGGGACCCCCCCCCGGCACTGGGGGCTGCCCCAGCCAGCGCTGGATCGGCCTCTTCCCGGCCATCCTGGGGTGATCCGGTGCCAGCAGAACAGGGCGGCCCTTGTGCCGCACACTGGGCCCTTTGTGGATACCTGCCCCCCCGGCTCTGGGTGCCACCGGCCCCGAGCACCCGCGGGGGGGTCCCCGGGGGCGTCCCCCGAGGGCCGTGCACTGCTGTCTCCCTGCACGCCCACCTCCGGATTCACCTCCGGCTCTTCCCTCCGGGGTTGGCATTAAACCACATCTTGTGCCCACAGCCTGAAGTCGTCTCAGTGACTCTGTAATGAGGAAAGAAGGGGAGGGCAACGCCCCCAACCCCTTCCCGGGAACTGTACGATGGGGGTACATGAATTCTGCCCTGTCCCTTCTGCTCCCCAGACTTCTCCATCCCAAAATTGTGTTGGGATGGGTAATTCTCACCAAATCAGCCGCTTGGATGAGCCATCCTGGAGCGCTGCCACCCACCCAGCCCCTCTCATTCAAAACGGGGGCGTGAAACCACCCCTGGACATCTTTCGGGTGAGAAAACAACAAATTCAGCGCCAGGATGGGGACTGTGGGCACAGGAACAACTCCTCTATCCATGCCCCCTCCCCTGGACAGGAATAAGCAGGAGAGGGTGGGTGGGTGGGTGGGTGGTGTGTCACCCTGATGGTTGTTCCTGGTGGGATGCATTCCCACCACTATCACTGGATAAATTTGGGACCAGAGTCCATCAGTCGAGGAGAAAAGCCCCCTGTCCCATCTCCCAAGACCCTACATCCCATCACCCCCAAAAACCCTCTGAGGCAGCTGGGGTGGGGGGGAGCCGAGGGGGTGCAGCTCCGAGTTTTATTGAAGTGCGATGGAGAGGAAAAGAAATAATAGTAAAAATAATAATAAAAGCAGCGAGGTGGATGCTGGGGGGAAGGGGAGGGGTGTGTGTACACAGCCAGCTGCGTGGGGGGCTCAGGATTTGGGGACCCCCCGCTCCCGGAGGTAGAGGTCACGGATTTCAGCCAGACTGCGACTGAGCATTCCCAGTGCCTGGGCGATGCCGCGCAGCACCGCCGTGGTCTCCCGACGGCTCTCGGCGTATTCCCGGCGGAACGCCCGCATCTCCTGCACCAGCCGCTCATTGGACTGCACGAGGCTGAGCTGAGGGCACTCGGGGGTCTCGTCCAGGCCCGCGGCCCCGGGGGGCCCCGCCTCTTTCGCGCCGCAGTGACTGAGCTGCTCGGCCTCCTGTTCCAACAGCAGACTGGGGAAGTCAGAGCCCAGCGGCTCCTGCTGCCCGCCTAGGTCGCCGAGGGAGAGTTCGGGGGGTGCGGGGCGCGGGGGGCTCCGGCTCCAGCCCTCGCACAGCTCGCTGGGCGGGCAGATGCCGGAGCGGGGCAGCCGGCGGTCTGAGCCGCGGCCGGGAATGCCGTCGGCAGCGGGGCCGTGGAAGGGCTCAGTCTTCACCTCCACGGGCTCCTCTTTCACCGGCTCCTCCTTCACACCTGTGGGAGGGACGGGGAGCACAGGGAAGCTGCAGGGATCTCCTGTGTCCCCAGTGCCCCACGGACCAAGTGACAGACCCTCTTGTCTCCATCCCTGTGCTTCCACATCCCCTCTCCTGCATCCAGTCCTGATTCCATCTATACATATCTGCATGGTCCCAGCCCCTTCTTATCCCTCTCCTGGTCCGAGTACCTCCTGCCTTTTGTCCCTGTCCTAATCTCAGTCACTCATATCCTTGTCCTGATTCTGGTACCCTTTCGTCCTGGCCCAGGTGCCCTTGTTTTTCTCCCTGTCTCCTATGTCCCTGTCCTGGTCCTCCCACATCCCTGTCACCTGTGTCCCTGTCCCAATACTCCATGTTCCTATCCCTTTGCCCTGACTTTATGTTCCCTCTGTGTACCTGCCCCACTGTTCCTGCCCCAATCCCTCCATGCACCTGTACTGGTCCCAGTGTCCTGGTTTTTCCCACATCTTCGTCCCAGTCCCCTCATGTCTGTGTCTATTCCAGTCCCACCAGATCCCTGCTGTTTCCTTGGATCTGTGTCCCAGTCCCTCCATGTACCTCTTCCAGGCTTAGCGCCCCCATATCCGTCATGTCCCTGTCCCAGTCCCCCATGTCTCTGCCGTTGTCCCTTGTATCCATGTCCTGGTCACCCATGGCATGGTCCGGTGTCCCTGTCCTGGCCTTAATCTCCTGTGTCCCTGATCTGGTCCTTCTACACACGTGTCCTGTTCCCAGTTTCTTGCTCCTGGTCCCCTGCTCTTAGTCCTGGTCTCCTGTGTCCCCGTCCTAGAACTACGTTTGTGTCCTGGTCCCCTGTGTCCTAGTTACTTCATGTCCCTGTACTGATCCCAGTGCCTCTGTGTCCCTGTCCCAGTTCCCCATGTCCCTGTCCTGATGCTCTGTGTCCTGGTTCTCCAGGTGCTGATCCAGGTCCCCCGAGTCCTCATCCCCATCTCTCCATGCACCTGCCCTTGTGTCCTGGTCTTGCTGTGTCCCTTTCCTGAGCCCCCACACCTTGGTCCTGGTCTCCTGCATGCACTTGTTCTGGTCCCAGTGACCTGTTTCAGTCCCAGTTCTCTTGCATCCCAGTCCCAGTCCCCCATGTCTGTGTCCTGGACCCCCACATCCTGGTCACAGTATTCCCATGTCACTATCTTGGTCTTCTGTATCCTGATTCCCTCACATCCTGGTCCAGGTCCTCTGTGTCCCCGTTCCTCCCAATCCTCTCCCAACCCGAGTGGCCCTGTGTCTGTGTCCTGGTTTCCCATACCCATGTCCTGGTCCCGCACGTCCTGGTCATTGTCCCTCTTGACCCTGTCCCTCCATGCATCTGTCCTGGTCTCAGTGGCCCCATGTACTGTTGCTTGTCCCCACTTCCTGATCCCATTTCACCTTGTCCTATTCCACCTCATCTGTGGCCCCTTTTTGGTCCCCCGTGTCCCGTCCCCCAGCAAGTCCCTGCCCCGGTCTCCCATGTCTGTGTCCTGGTCCTCCAGGTCCCTGTCCCACCACACACCTGTGCCAGTGCCTGTGTCCCCCGCATCCCGATCCCAGCCCTGCCCCGTTCTCCCCTGTCCTAGTCCCGGTCCCCCATGTCCGTGTCCTGATCCTCCCTGCCCCGTCCCCCCGCCGCTGCCCGCGCACTCACCGTGCTGTGCCCACCCCTCGGCGCTGCGCAGCACAGGGTCGGTTCCTCCAGAGCCGCGAGGTCCCCAGCCGGGCGCGGGGGCGGGCCCCGGGCCGGGCTCGGCCGCGCCGTTCCCGTTGCTCTCGTTATTCCCTGTGTTCCCGTTCCTGGCGGCGGCCCTGACGGCCGGGCCCTGCCGCTCCAGCCGGTGCCGGCTGATCTTGTCCCCGGCGCGGCGGCGTAGCCCCCGCCAGCGGTTCTTCACCTCGCCGATGTCGCGCTGGTGGCGGCCGGCGGCGTTCACCTTGTGCGTGATCCGCCACCAGATCTTCTGCTTCTCGTACGCGTTCACGGTACCGGCGGCGGCGCCGAACAGCAGCGGCTCGTACCGGAGCACTTCGCTCATCAGCACCTCCAGCTCCTGCAGCGTGAAGTTCGGCTTCCGCTTCAGCAGCCCCCGCCGCGCCCCGCCGCCGCCCGCCGCCGCCATGCTCCCCGCCGCCGCCGCCGCCTCATGCCGCCGCCCCGCCGTCCATCGCCGCCGCCTCGTGCCCTGCGCCGGTTCCCCGGTGCCGAGAGGGGGGAGCGGAGCCGGACACCCCCGCCAGCCCCCGTCGTGCGCTGCCGCTACCGGGGCCGGGACGGACCGGACGGGCCGGGGCTGCAGCCCGCCCCCTACCGGCCCCGCCGCGCGCCGCTCCGCCCCCGGTTCGGTAACGGCGGCCCCGGGCCGTTAACGGCGCCCCCTGCCGGCCCCGCCGCGCACAGCAGAGCCCCCGGTGCGGTAACGGAGCCCCCTCCCCCTCGGGAGCTGCACTGCCCCCGGCAGCCCCGGCCCCCCGCAGTTTTAGGTGACACCGCCGGTGTTCGGGTGACGCCCCTGGTGCTCCGACCCCGGGGCCGGCCGGCTGCTCGATGTGGGATGTACCAATGGCCCCGCCGTGCCCAGTTGGGGTCCCGCGTTACCAGGAGCTGCCCCACGGCGCAGGAATGCGGGGGCAAGGGGCGTGAGGACCCCCCAGTACCGATACCGCTCCTCCCGCTGGGGCCACGGCGCTGCGAGGCTGCAGAAACGGCGTTTCGCTGGTACCGGGACCCGCCTCTCAGCCACGCACCTAGGTGTCCCGGGACAGGGGGAGCTTCCCAGGGGACACCCGGGTGCTGCTGGACCCGCAAAACGGCCCGGGACCCGTGGTGCCAGGGGGGAGAACAGTTCTGGGTGACCCCGGGGATTTGGGGTGATCCTGGGGCACCCAGTTCTGAATGACGTCGGGGTATGGGATGACCCTAGGGTAGCCCCAGGATGCCCAGTTCTGGGTGACTCCAGGGTTTTGGGGTGTCTGCATGGCTTTGGGTGCCTGGTTGTCCGTGTCCAGCAGCAGCAGGGTGCCCCATTTGGGAGGCTTTGGGTGCCCCATTTAGGGGTCCTGGGTAACCCATTTGGGGCGTTCTGTGTCGGTGGGTCACCAGGGACACCCAAGTTGGGGTGTCCAGGTGGTCCCAGGGTGCCCAGTTCAGGGTGGGCTGTGGATGTGGGAGAGGGAAGAGCTGCCCCCGGCCGAGGTTGCTGAGTCCATTCCCAGTCCAGTCTGGGGTTTGGGGGTGTGGAGCCATCCGGAGGCATGGGAAGCGTTGGGTGAGCTTTATTGCTGATGCAGTGGCCGCAGTCATACAAATCATGATCAAGGTGTCACGACAGGAAGGATGGGAGGGGGAGGGTGGGCATCACATGACCCCAAAACCCACTGCCCCCTCTTGAGCTGGTGCTTTCCCTACTCTCCCTGGAGCAGATTTGGTTTCCACATTCTGAGGGTTCTGGGGGTCCCCCAGCAGTGCTATGGGTGTGTACAAGATGTCCTAAGCTCCTGGCCCCAGCCTGGCTCCCCACGTTCCACTGCTTCCATGCCCCCTCTCTCCCTGGCTGCTCCCTTCTCCGACCCTCCCATTCCTCTTGACATCAAGCCTGAACCCCCAATTCTACAGCCACTGCTGTGCCTGAATCCCAAAACTCTGACGGCCACCCAGAGACCTTGTGGTGATGTGATGATGATCTCGGTGTCCCTTGCTCCCCTCCAAGACTGGAGGGACTCCCGCTCACCCCAGGCTGAACCCTGGATAGAGGGTGCCAAACCCTTTTGTTATGCTCTGAGGGGGAATTTCCATAAGGATCAGCTCTGCAGACCCCTGCTCTGTTCTTGGCATCTCCAGCGGGGCAAAGTGCTGGCAGAAGAGCGAGCTTGAAGGCTTTACAACTATCAAAAAATAAATACAACATCCTCCATCATGTCCTGCTGGGCCTGGCCCGTCCTCCGTGTCCCAGAGAGATCCCTGCTCCTTGGCATCGGTCACTGCAGGTTCCAAAGGGCTTGTCATGGAAACAGTCACAAGAAAGGTGAGTGTCTGGGCGTCTGACATGGGTTGCAGGGGGAAAATCCTCCTGTCTCCCTACTGCAGCAGCTTCGGCAACTCCACCTGCAGGGAAGGACACCCCATTACTGGGAGAGAAACGGGAAGGGGTGCAGGAATGTCCCTGACATGGTCCAGGAACATCCAGGGTAGGGTTAGATGGGATACAGGGGAGAAATTCCTCCTTGTGAAGGTGGGGAGATCCTGGCACAGGTTGCCCAGAGAAGCTGGGGCTGCCCCACCCTTGGAAGTCTTCAAGGCCAGGTTAGATGAGGCTTGGAGCAGCCTGGAATGGTGGAAGGTCTCCCTGCCCATGACAGGAAAGAGATGGTCTCTAAGGTCTCTTCCAACCCAAACCATTTTATGACCTCTTTCTCTTGGCCAGGCTGGTTGTCCCTGCACTCCAACCCATGGACAGCCCAGCAGCGACACAAACCACCTGGTGTGTGTGAGAGGTTTCAAGGTTCCATGCTGGGACCCACATTGGAGATGAAGGCTCTCCAGCCATCCTGGGCCACCTTCCACCCCAGGGGCGTCGGCTCAGCCACAAGAAGAAGATATCAAGAGCGCAGTGAGTTATAAGTTACAGATGGCTGCTTCCTTGTGTCTCAAACCCTGGATCCTGGTGGATCTGCCCAACACAGGAGCTCTGTCAAGGGATGGATCTGCTGACCCCATCTGCTCTGGAGGGATGGTGTTAAAAGGATGGATCTTTCTTCCCCATGTGCTTGGCAAAGGGATGGATCTGCCCCTGTGCAGGGGTGGGGAGCATGGACACCCTGCTCCAGAGAAGGACACTGCCAGAGTGACAATGGCTATGACCCCAGCCCCTAGCCCCCAGCCCCACCCTGTGTGTGGGCCCCACCTGGCCCCGCACTTGCCTTCTTGAGCTGTTTGAGGTTGCTGGAGCGAATGGCTGCCAGGAGCTGGTCCCGAGAGTTCTTCTCCTGGACTGGCAGCGCCCGGTCTCCCAGCTTCCTCTGTGTGGCTGGTGAGAGTGAGTTCTTCAGATTCTCGTTGATCATCAGTGGTGGGGCGAGCGGGGGAGGAGGTGGGGGTGGCATGGTGGGTGCCCCCCCTTTCTTGGGAGAGGATTTGGGGGAAGCCTTGGGGGACGGCTGCGGGGATGCCTTGGGGGACCCCTTCGGCAGCGCTCCAGGCTTGGGCACCTCCAGGAGGTCTTTCTTCTCCCCCCGTTCCTGTGCCAGTTTCTGCTCCTGGAGGCGTTTCTGCCTCTGTCTGTCCATGTTTCGGCTCAACAAGTTGGTGACGGTCATGCGTGGTCCAGCCAGCTCAAAGTGATAGCCCAGCTTCAGGAGTGTGGTGTTCTCCTTCAGGAGCTTGGCGATCTCCATCTCTGTCTTTCCCCCACAGATGTGCCGCTGGTTGTGGAAACGTAGCTCCGTCAATGTGTTGTTCTGCAGCAGTGCCCGGAAAATGGCCAGGATACCCTTGCCTGTGATGTGGTTGGAGTCTAAGTTGATGCTTGTCAGGACCTTGTTGGACTTGAGCATTATGGCAATGGCGAAGGCCACGTGGTCATCAGCGCGGGTGTTAGCCAGGGCGAACACCTTGACCACAGTGTTGAACTCCAGGGCCTCGGTGAAGCGCACCAGGGTTTCGTTGTTGATGCAGTCAGAGTTGTTCACGTTGACCTCGGTCACCTCAGCATCGTTGTTCTTCACCTTCTCAATGAGCTCATCAAAGATGCTGGAGGCTTCATCGTCCTTGGCTTGATCTGCAGAGCTGCTGGAGGAAGGCTTGGAAGGGCTGCTCCCAGCTCCTGCCTTGGCCTCCTGTTTCTCCTCCATCTTTTCTGCCTTTTTTGCCTCTGCCTGGGATTTATCCTTCTCATCTGCCTTGGATTTTTTCACAGCTGAACTCTTTTCCTCCTCTTTTTTATCCTTTTCTTTCTTACCTTCCCCTCTTCTGTCTTTTTCTGCCTGTTTCTTTGATTCTGAACTCTTCTCCTCCTTTTTGTCCTTCCCTGTGTCCTTTGATGCTGAATCATTTTCTTCTTGCTTTTTTTCCTTCTCTGTCTCCTTTGCTGCTGAGACCCTCTCTTCTTCCTTATTATCCTTCCCTGCATCCCTTTTTAAATCTGAGCCATTCTCTTCCTCCTTTTTATCCTTCCCTGCATCCTTCCTCAACTCTGAGCTCTTCTCTTCCTCCTTTTTGTTCTTCCCTGTCTCCTTCTTCAACACTGAACCCTTCTCTTCCTCCTTCTTGTCCTTCCCCATCAGTTTTTTCTCCATGGCCTTGACTTTATTGTTCATAGCTTTGTTCTCTTTGCTCTTGGTCTCAGTCTCAGCTTTACCTTTCAGGTCAGTTTTCTGAACACTTTCTTCCTTTTTAGAGTCTTTCCCCACTTTAGTATCTCGTTTCTGGGCCAGGTCTTTGGAAGGAGATTCCTTTCCTTTTTCTTCTTGATTTTTGTCTCCCTTATTCTTGCTCAACCTGCTTTCCTAGTAAGAGAAAAACACCTGGGAATTACAGAAACAGGTGCCTCTGACCTACAGACTTGCCACCCCAGTCTTACTGTCACTGACCTCTGTCACATGGCAACATCCTGCAGCCTGTGGCTGGCCTTTGGAAGAGGAATGTTTGGCCCAGCGGAGGTCCCAGCTCCAGGGAAGGGTTCAGCATCTGAGTGCCCTGAATGTAGGCAGAGCCTGCAGGACCCATGTGTAATGAGGTCCTGCTGCAGCTCTCCAAGGCAGCTCTGCTCCCCTTCTGCCTCCAGCTCCCTCCCAAAGGGCTCTGGAGGTCTGCAGGACACCCTCCCTAACAGGCCATAAAGTAACAAGCTGCAGGAGGCACCTTCTCTCATACCCCCTATAAATTATCATTTAAAAATCATTTTTGTAACTAGGGATGGAGGTAGAGTCTGTCTCCCTGTGAGCCCCAGGTACTTTCCCACCATGCCTAAATGGTTTCCAGACAGATGCTTGGTGGCTTTTCAGAGTCTGTAGCCCAGCACTTCCCACACTGTCCTGGATGAGTGTGCAAGCAGGAGAGCACCCACAGCAGTGTCTCCAGTGACACTGCTGACCCAGCAGTCACTCCAGCCCAGGGCTCTCCAAAACTATTCTCCTTTCAACAGCAGTTTGCACTTTTGAGCAGAAAACTGAGGAAATGGGAGCATGGCATTTATTGCTTTCTAATGCATGAGGTTCTCCCAGCACATCTGCTCCCAGTGTCCAAAGACATCATAAGATGGAAGGGCTTAACTTGGAGAGTCCTGGGGGAAGGTCAGATGGAAATTTTGGTCACTTTTACAAGCACCTGACCCTTACCCTTGGTACAGCCTGTCCTGGACATTGCTGCTGGCCACAACCAGCTCCAGCAGCTTGGTGACACAGCCAATGCCTCATTGCAGCCTTCACCCAAGGCTGAGGGCGTGGGAGGGGTCTCCATTGGCACTGGCACAACCTTTGATATGCTTCCCATCCTTCTCTCTGAACTGCCGGAGAACAGAGTTAGGTGGGATATTGGGAAGAAATTCTTCCCTAAGGGAGTGGGGAGGCCCTGGCACAGGGTGCCCAGAGCAGCTGTGGCTGCCCCATCCCTGGAAGTGTCCAAGGCCAGGTTGGACAGGGCTTGGAGCAAACTGGTCTAGTGCATGGTGTCTCTCCCCATGGCAGAGTGTAGAACAGGATGAACTTTAAGGTTCCTTCCAACCTAAACTAGTCTGGGACTCCATGACATGGAACACATCCATTCCCAAGGGAGAGGAGCCAGTGCTTCAGGTGGCTGAAGGCAGATGAACTTGACACTGGGATCAAGTTTGCTACACAGTGGAGGATCCTACCATAAATTTCACATCAAGGTTTGGCAATTTAAACCCCCTTCTCCCTCCTCCACAGCTAGGGAACGCACAGGTTCTCACCACTGGCCTGGCTCATCTTTTTTGGGGGGGTTTTAGGGCTCCAGGGAAAGAAAGAAGGAAGATGCCTCTGGGAGATGCAGCTGTGATGCCTTTACAATCTCCCTGGACCCCCTCACGATTAGGACAGCGCTGTGGCTTCACCCAGTGCCTGGAACCCCCAAATCTGAATCCTGACACCCTTGTCAGCAGTCAGGCTGGCCTCCTCCTCTTCATCTTGGGGCTCCATGGTGTCCATGCTGGGGCAGCATGTGGCTGAGCTTTCCCCACGTGCAACACTGCCAGCCCTCTGGGACAGAATTTTGTGGAAAGAACTGGCTGTGCATGGGCAGCCCTGGGGACTGTTTGTACCTGGTGTATAAACAGATGTCATTGGGGACGAGAGAGCTGTTTATTTAGTTAAGAGATTTCTTGGCTCCCTGGTGCAAGCCTGAACAGGGATAGCAAAGCTCATGCCAGACCCCTACAGAGCCTAGCCACACAGCCCCCACTGCTGCCACCCCAGTGACCGGGGATGGGGCTCCCAGAGCTGTCCTGGGTGCTGCAGGGAGCAGGTGATGCCACCTCCTCTGGCACTGAGCCAGGGGTCCCTCTCACCAAGCTGTGGGCTGTTCCCAGCACCAGGATGGTGCACAGATGCTCAGTGACATCCTGAAGCACCTCGGTGGAGGAAGAGCCCTGGCAGGAGGACTGTGGGATGATGACACTAATGTTCCCCTGCTGGTACCAAACAGGGCCTCTCCAGGGTGTTTGGGAGTGCCCAGATTACAGGTTCCTGTGAGAAGGGACATTTATCCTCCTCAGGTCTCTGTGATCCTTTGGTGACCACAGGCTGAGCACCCCTCATGTCAGAGCCAGCAGCCTCATCTCTATGCCAACCACTCAAAAAATCTTTCTCCTTCCCAGCCCAAGCTCACCCAGCCTGACACTGGGGAGCTCTGAGTCTCCCCTGAGCACCCTGGGCACATCCAAGACCAAGAAGAGCAAAGGCTTTGGGAAGGGATAAGCAGATCTTGGAGAAAGGGAGAAAAACCCTGGTGACAATGACCAGCCACCTCTCCCATACTTGGAGAAGGTGATGGTTTACTCCAAGCAAATGAAACTAGAGGAAAATGAAATCCACGGCAAATCCCTGCTTGGAAAAGCTGCTGCAGCACATGCTGGGAATGTCCTATTATCTTGTTAAAGCTTCCATCCATGGATGTGTGGCCACGTGTCCACATGCTGCAGTGTGGAGCAGGTTTGGGGTGTAGAGACCTGGAGCCAGAGAATGGAATGTGGGAAAAGAGGTGGGGGAAAAGGAATCAGGAGAAAAGAAGCTGGGAGAAGCTGGGGAAAAGAAGCCACGGGAAAATGAGCCAGCTGTGGCCCCAGGCATGGGAAAAAGGGAATGCAACAGATATGCAGTGACCATCGTGGGTGTTTCTGCCACTGGGTAGCGCTTGTGGGATCATTTGCATCCAGCAAATTTGGGATGCATCAGAAGGATCCCATCTAAGAGCTGCAGGTTACTGGAAGAAGTTCAGGATGGTCGCAGGGGGTGAGAGGGGTTCAGGCTGCTTCCTCTCCTGTGGAGCTGCCTTGGGAGAGCCTTTGACAAATGCCCAGCTCCAGTGGCAGCAGATGGAGAGGAATCAGGAAGAAAAAAAGTTCAGGCAAGAAAGCAGATCTGTGTTTCTAAAACCAAGGGTCACTGTGGCCCATCTCCATCCCTTGCTGGAGCCTGGGGACATCTCCAAAGCAGGTCTGCTCTGGGCCCTGCCTGAGGCCACATGTGTGCCTTGTCCCCTCCTGCCTTTCCACCATCCCTGAGTGTGTCCCACTGGCCCAGCCCTGCTGCAGGTGCCTCAGGTGTCACCAGCCCACCACTGGTGGCAATGCCAAAGTCCTCACCTCCAGCCTGGAAGTGCAGCTGGAAGTGGAGCTTGGTGGCAGAGCTGTGTGGCAGGGGATGGAGAAGAGGAGAGAGAAAAGCACCTTTCCCCTGCTCTGGAACCCCTGGCTGTCCCCGTGGTCACCAGTACAGCTTCTCCTGCAGCCCAGGGCCAGCTGTCGCCTCTTCATGGCCATCCCAAGTCTTGCCTGCTCAGTCCTCTCTGCCCACTGACATATTTACCTCGGGTACCTGGAAACCAGTGCTACTGCACTCTCTCTGTACTATTCCCTCTGCCACATGCACATTTATTAGGGGAATATTTTTACACAGCGTGTCAGACCTTTAAAAATAAGCCTAACGAAAACAGCCTGGTAGTTGGTTGATTAATCACCAGTGTTTTGATGAACTGAAATGCCTTCCCGTTTCCTCTAAATAGACTAAAATGAGCATTGCCATGGCTTGTTAGCATTTGTAACTCTCAAACCCACTCAGATGTTGCCTTAAAAGGCAAAGGAGACTGGGAAGTTCTTGCCTGGAATCCAAGCACTCGCTCCAGCACTGAGCAAGGGATGGGGCTGGGGATAGAGCTGGGGGTGGGGAGAGTGAATCTGGAGGTGGAGTGAGGGTCTCACTTCCTGCCCTGAAAGCCCCACAGCTCATTTTGTGGTAGAAAATTGCTGGTTTAATGGTAGTTACTGATCTGGCTGTTTGTTCAGCAGGTGGAATGTGGGCACAGTCACCCTGCTGTGCCCAGAGCAGATTTTCAAGGGAAAGGGGAACATGAGAGGGGAGAGGAGAGGAGAGGAGAGGAGAGGAGAGGAGAGGAGAGGAGAGGAGAGGAGAGGAGAGGAGAGGAGAGGAGAGGAGAGGAGAGGAGAGGAGAGGAGAGGTGTTACCCAGGGATTCACAAATCCTATACCCAAGATGAGGGAAGGGGCACTTGGTGGCCCAGCTGCTGTTACGTCAGTCCCTGGCAGAGGGGACGTATGGAAATAGGCTTGCAGAAGTTCAGTCTTTGGAAGGGGCCAGCTTTCTCCAGCCTGCAGTTATTTTCAGAGGTATGTCCTGGGAAGAGTCCCTCATGGTCCCACCACGGCAGGATGTGCTTGGCTCAGCCAAAGAACAAGATGTGAGAATGGAATCTTGGGGGCATGAGCAGCTCTGTACTGGCTCCAGGGAGGAGTACCCCACTGGGGTTCAAGGAGGGCTTGGCTGAAAGGGGGAAGCCAGAAAGCCCCCAAGATCAGAAGGGCATGGAGTGTCTGGAGTGAGTCCAGAGGAGGCCATGGAAATGCTGTGAGGGCTGGAGCCTCTCTGCCCTAGAGCCAGGCTGGGAGAGCTGGGGGTGTCCAGCCTGGAGAAGAGAAGGCTCCAAGGAGATTACTTAGAGCCCCTGCCAGTGCCTAAAGGGGCTCCAACAAAGCTGGAGAGGGACTTTAGACAAGGGTCTGGAGGGACAGGACAAGAGGAATGGCTTCCCAGTGCCAGCGGGCAGGGTTAGGTGGGATATTGGGAAGGAATTCTTGCCTGTGAGGGTGGGCAGGCCCTGGCACAGGTTGCCCGGAGCAGCTGTGGCTGCCCCATCCCGGGAAGTGTCCAAGGCCAGGCTGGACGGGGCTTGGAGCAATCTGGGCTAGTGGAAGGTGTCCCTGCCATGGCAGGAGGTGGAACAGGATGATGTTCAAGGTCCCTTCCCACCCAAACCATTCCATGATGCAAGAGTCCAGGAGGCTCCTCTGTGTGGGTGACTGCTGGGGACACGAGTTAGGGTGCCACATTCTGGGCAGAGGAAAGGATAGAGCAGGACTCTTGACCTTCCATGGTGTGGCCATTCCCTGCCATCCTGCCAGCCACACCTTGACTTCAAAACATGCACCCTGATACTGAGATCCTCTTGCTCCATCCTGCCACAATTCCCACACAGCAAAGGGTGGGATGGAGCAATATGACCGGCTAATCCCTGCGTCCTGCTGGGAGCTGAGTCACTGAGATGGTTTTAGCACACAAGTGATGTCATAGTGCTGCGAAAGCGAGGGACACAGAACGGACCCAGCTCTTCTCCTCCTCCATGTCTATTTATCAGCTCAACATAAACACATATTAAACCTTGTGGGCAGCTCAGCCCATATAAGCGAAACACTCCAAACATTTCCATGGATTTATCTGCATCCCAGTTGTGCTTTATGTAAATATAGAACTCAGAGTTTTACTCTTTTCTTTTCCAATTGACTACAAATCCACATTTTTTTCACTGCTTGTGCCTTTAGATGGACCATGTATCTCCCAGACTTGTGTGTGCCTTTGGTGTGACCTTCACCTCACTGGGAACGTTTTGTGCTGCCACTTGCCCTGGTCACAAAAGGAAAAACAAGGAAAGAAAAGCTTCTGCCCCATGGGCATAACAAAAACACTGATCCAGCTGTGAAGGTCTTCCTGACACCGTTTTTTTAAAGAATGCAGCTTTAAAATGCCTGTGTTCTCGCTTCACTTTTTTCAGCTGTTCTCCACACTGCAGATCCTTCTGGGAGCTGTCACGGGATTGTTCTTGCTTCTGTGTTCACCTTGGAGGGTTGTTTTATCATCTGCTGCAGGTAACAGCTCCTGCTTCTGCTGCTCATACCTCTTGTGACAGGGTTGGGACTTTTTCAGAAACTCAGAACAAAACACCAGAGCACAGACAACAGTTTTCATTTCTGAGCAATGAAAGGTGACAAATAAAAGGGAACTCCTTGACTTCACAGAATTACAGAATCAATTTGGTTGGAAAAGACCTTTGAGGATCATCTAGTCAAACCTGTGACTGATTGTCCCACCTTGTAACCCAGCCCAGAGCACTGAGTGCCACATCCAGGCATTCCTTGGACACCTCCAGGAAAGGGAATTTCACCACTGCCCTGGACAGGCCTGTCCAATATATGACCACCCTTTCCATGGAGAAATTCCTCCTGATGTCCAACCTGAACCTCCCCTGGTACAGCTTGAGGCTATTTCCCCTTATCCTGTCCCTTGTTCCCTAGGAGCAGAGCCTGATCCCCACCTGTCTGCTCCCTCCTGTCAGGGAGTTGGAGAGTGACTTGTGCAGCTGAAGGGACCATCTGTGGCCTCCTTTAAGGACCAAATAGGAACAGCTCAATACCTTTGGTTTCTTTCCAAATGTCTGACTAGTTTGGATATCCCTGGCTATCATCCATGGAGGAACACAAAGCCCAGGAAGCTGCCAGTTCTATTCCCCTCTGTGTGCTGATGGAAGGACCCACAGCTTTGCCCACTGCCCATTCCATGGGCTGGAAGCCACTGGAGAAGCCTCTGGATGGATGTCCCCACGCCTTTCACCTCTTTTGGAGGCCAGAAGCTGTTCAGAACATTATTTTCTGGTTGATTCTCTCCTGTGAGAGTGATGAGGCCCTGGCCCAAAGAAGAGGGTGCCCAAAGATGAGGGTGCCCAAAGAAGCTGTGGCTGTTCCATCCCTGGAAGTGTCCAAGGCCAGACTGGATGGGGCTTGGAGCAACCTGGGCAAGTGGAAGGCATCCCTGGCCATAGCAGAGGGTGGAATGGGATGGGCTTAAATGTCTCTTCTCACCCAAACCAGTCTGGGATTCTGGGATTCTTTGGACTTGATGATCTTAGTGGTCTTTTCCAATCATAAAGATTCTCTGATGAGGGAAAGAGATCAGGTCAGGACATGGCTAAAAGTAAGGCAAGAGCTGGGAATTAGTGAAGACTCTTGGAAGGGAGGAGGAATGGTCTTGGCAGTCAACAGAACCGGCTGATAAACAGAAGAGCAGAGTTTCAGTACGTGTGTTAGGGACAAACTGGGAAGATGCTCAAGGAATGATATAACCCCTACTAACCCCTTGTTTGCAAATTCCCTTGAGTCTGAACCAGCAAGTTGAATGCAGAGCTTGTTTTTCCTCTTGATATTTTCATGAAAAGATGACAAGCTTTGAGCATTAATAAGAAATTTAAATCCTGGCTTGTTTGCCTGTGTTGTTGAAGAAGGGCCCACTGCTGAGGGTCTCCACTTTCCATGGAGGGAAATCAAGTGACTGGATTAAAAATCACCCAGCAGCAAGTTCCAAGCCCAAGAGAGTTAGAAAGGAAGGCAGGACTTTTTACAAGACCTCCCCAAGGTCTTGTAAAAAGAAATCCTTCTCCATGGCAACAGGACCTGCTGTCCTCTGGCACCAGCATCCTTCAGATACACAGAATTTGGATTAAATAAATCCTCTGAGGACACTGCTTTTTCCGCTACATCCAAACCAGGCCATGAGGAGCCTGTCCAGCCTCCATGAGGAGAGCTTGGGGACATGCACACATTCCCAGGAGCCTGCATGGATAAGGATGCATAGACCTGGAACAGGAGGGGGTCTTGCCTGCAGAGGAGTGCACTTGGTGAGTGGGATGTCTGAGAAGAAGCAAAAGAGTGTTGGAAGACAACTGATCCACCTCAGCTTCTTCTATGGGAAGGGGGTTCAGCCTTTACGAGACAGAAAATAAAAATCTGCACTGTGCACATCTGGCCCTGGCTGTGCAAAACTGCCCTGGCATCCAGCATCCCCTGTTCAGAGTCTTCTCCTGCAGGAAGCTGGTCCCTGGACTTCCATGGAAAGAGACACCCATGACATGAGCATCTTCCTAAAAAAGTGGGTTTGTGGCCATGGAATGACTCCCCTCCACAAACAGGATAATGCTCCCTCATGTAACTTCCCTGCACTTCCCAGCCATCCTTGCTTGAAGCTGCATGAAATCAAATCAAAGCAAGCCCTGTTGGAAGACACAATTCTGATGGGATCGGGACATCAAGGTGCCCTCCCCTTACAGGTGAGCTTCTAAGAGCATTTGGACAACTCTCTGAGGCACACGGTGGGTGGGATTTTGCATGGTTAAGAGCTGGACTCAGCGATCCTTGTGGGTCCCTTCCAGCTCAGAATATTCCACGATTCTGTGAGGTGAAGTAAGGAGGCTCCATCCACTCCCATGGAAGATGGTGATGCTGGAGAAGGGAAAGCACAAGGAGGGGCTACCTCTGCCATCAGGTGCTTGGTGTTTTGGGAGCCACCAGGGCACTGTGGTAAGACCAGGTAAGAATCCAAGAAAAGCCAAGAACAGCTGTAGGTGGATTTTACTTTGAAAAGTAAAACCTCCTGTTGTGGATTTGGCAACTGCTAAGGAGGACTCATCCATCAAAGCACTAGTCCATGCCACGTGTGGTTCACATGGAGATCCTTCCCATGGGATAGCTCTTCTCATCCAGGTCCCATCTGGCAGAGGTTCCCTGAGAGTGTTAAGGGATGACCTAATGCCAGTGGGAAAGATCATGGAATTATAGAATGGTTATACTTGGAAGGGACCTTAAAGATCATTGCCTTAAAGACCACCATGGAAGAGACCCCATGGATGGAGTGTTCTCAGGCCGGGTATAACTGTGTTCTCTGCACAGACACATGTTTTTTATAGATGTCACCAGCAACAAAGGAACTGGACCAGCTCCCACAGACCCCATCTCACACAGCTCAGCTCGCAGAGGAACCCATCCTGCAGGGACAGCTGCACAGGGCCCCCGTGCCCTGGCACATGCAGCTTTTCCAAGACACGCAGATTTTCCGGACAGAAATCCCAGGCATGATACAAGGATTTCAAGTGACAGCAGGTCAGTTGTGCCCCATGTAACTCATGGAATCACAGACTGGTGTGGGTGGGAGGGGAACTTAAACATCATCCTGTTCCACACTCTCCCATTGGCAGGGACACCTTCCACTAACCCAGGTCGCTCCAAGCCCTGTCCAACCTGGCCTTGGACACTTCCAGGGATGGGGCAGCCAAAGCATCTCTGGGTAACCTGGGCCAGGGCCTCACTTCCGTCACAGGGAAGAATTCCTTCCCAATATCCCATCTGACCCTGCCCTCTGGCAGTTTAACACCACAGCATCAACTTCACAGCATGTTTCTGACCAGAACTTCTCTCATTACATCTTTGCCTGTGATAGTAAAGAGCCATGAACTAATAGAAATAATTTCTTTGTTCATCTACTCATGAATATTCATTTAATTCCAGCTGCCATGACACATGAACCTTGTTGAGTATATTCAGAGAGGGGCACTGGCCCAAGCCCCACCCTTGAGCTGGGTTACACTTCCACTCATTAGCAACACAAAATTAAGATTAATTTATTACTGCATCACCAAGATGGGAATTTGGCTGCCCAGTGTGGAAAGGTTGGGGCAAAGCTCACATCTATTTTGGGCTGTTTATAATCTGCTTCCTAGTTACCCAAGTTTGCCTTTTCATCACTAAGAAGATGTGTTATTATGTAGTTAACAATATTTCTAAATATACACACTTCTCCCAATATTTAGGTGGAAATGGAGGTGCCTGGAGCCAGTCCAAGAAAAGGGCAACGACTGCAAGAACAGTGAGATGGGCAGAAACTCAACCTTTCCCTTCAAAATCCTTTATTTTGCGCTTTGGAGGAATTCCTGCGCATCCCAGCTAACACACAATGTCCCACAACAGAGATTCCCATCAGGAAGCATGGAAGAACAGCAGGGAGGGCATAAGAAGGATGTGGAACTTCAGAAGCAAGTCCAGAGGAGGCCACAGAGATGCTCTGATGGCTGGAGCCCCTCTGCTCTGGAGACACACTAGGAGAGCTGTGGGTGTCCAGCCTGGAGAAGAGGAGGATCCAGGGAGACTTTAGAGCCCCCTCCAGTGCCCAAAAGGACTCCAACAAAGCTGGAGAGAGACTTGGGACAAGGGCCTGGAGTGACAGACAAACTCAGTGTAGTTCAAGGAGAAGAATCTGCTCTCCTGTCCCTCCCTACTGAAGAGACGTCACAGATACAGTGCCTGGCATTCCTGATTTAAGGCATCAAGAGAAACCTATGCAAGCCAGAAGCAGATGTGTGAGCGGGGCAGGGGGTGGGAGGTGGGGGAGAAGCACAGGCACAAAGGCAGGGAAGGAATGGAGGGAATTCCAGTGGGACTGGCCCTGTGAACATCTGGAAGATGTTATCTTGTGTCTGTGATGTCTCTTCAATAGGGAGGGACAGGACAGATTCTTGCCCTTGAACTTCAGAGATTTTGTCTGTCTGTAGTTCATGGAATCATGGAATAGTTTGGGTGGGAAGGGACCTTGAACATCATCCCATTCCACCCCCTGCCATGGCAGGGACACCTTCCACTAGCCCAGATTGCTCCAAGCCCAATCCAACCTGGCCTTGGACATTTCCCGGGATGGGGCAGCCACAGCTGCTCCGGGCAACCTGTGCCAGGGCCTGCCCACCCTCAAAGGCAAGAATTCCCTCCCAATACCCCATCTAACCCTGACCTCTGGCAGTGGGAAACCATTCCCCTTGTCCTGCCTGTCACTCCAGGCCCTGTCCCAAGTCTCTCTCCAGCTTTCTTGGAGCCCCTTTAGGCACTGGAATGGGCTCTAAGTAATCTCCTTGGAGCCTTCTCTTCTCCAGGCTGGACACCCCCAGCTCCCCCAGTCAGTCTCCAGAGCAGAGGAGCTCCAGCCCTCAGAGCACCTCTGTGACCTCCTCTGGATTTGCTTCAGAATACTGGGAGCTGTTGATGGAGATGGACATGTATGGGGTGATGCCTGCACACCCTGGGGGAACGCCAACCCCGTGGGAGTGCAGCCACCATGCCTGTGTTGGCTGGCACAACATGAAATCTGCTGACACATGGGAGGGATTTGTCATCAGAGGCTTCAGAGCTCTGAGCAGCTGGGGGAGAGCTCGGCACCTGCCTGGAGTGCTCTGGATGGCTCTATGTTCTCATTCCATCCTGCAGAAAACAGAGCCCTGGGGCTTCCTCGGACAGTGGGGATCATCAGCTCCCTGCACTGGTTTTTGTGACTGTTCCTGCGGTCTGATGATCCCATCCCATCTTGTCCCATCCCGTCCCATCCCATCCTCGGGCCCCATGGCAGAGCACAGCCCTGCTCCACCACCAGCATGATCTGATGTGCCAGCACTGCAAGCTGGCATTTTCTAGGTGCTAATCCTAACAATGCCAGGGAGGAAGGGGTGGAGGATATAATTTTTCTTGGCCCCCAGGGATTGAAATAGAAGAAGAAAGTCAGTTCTACCCTATCCAGTTACTGCAATTGAACTGGGCCACTTTCACTGACAAACTTGACCTGTGACCAATTTGCTTTGTCTTCCATGGAGTGAAGGTCCTGAACTCAGAGAGGAGCCGGAGTTTTTCCAGGACCCCTGTGCAGCCCTCCCCTCCAGTCAGAGCCCTACATCCTCTCCCAGATGTGTGTCCTCCCTGGACCACCCCTTTTGACATCCCAAGTCCTCTCCCACTGCACACACACTCTCAGGCATTTCCAAACAACATTATGTTTAACCAGGCAATTTCCAAGATCTCTTTTTAACAAAACCCACAAATTTCCTCCCTTCCTCCTGGTCATAGATGCTTCCCTATGCCAATACCCAGTCAACTCCTCATGTTCCAACAGTTAAGACTGAAACAGCAACACAAGTGATATCAAACTCAAGTATCCCCCCACCTGAAAAAGCAGATTTTTTAGTGTCACCTCCTGGGATCACCTGTAAACAAGTGGTCACTGGGACGACTGGTCCCACATAACAGCATTTCTCTCCCCAGGAAGGTTTGTCCTGCAGCACCTGCACTTCCTCACCACAGGGAAATTTTCCGCTGGTGAGGAAGTCAGGGCAGAGCCCTTGTGGTGAGGGGCACAGCACTCACTGTCCCCCAGCCTATTCCAAGCACTTCATATAGAAGGTGAAAGCTGTGTCATATCCTCAGAGCCAGAGGGAGCTCCCAGGCTGCTCAGGACAGGGGCAGGGGCGAACAATTTAACCCCTTGTTCAACTCTCCAAAATCAACCTTCAGTTATTTCTCCTACAGGTGCAATTTTCATTCCCACTCCTCCCAGTATTTAGAAGGGAATAAGGGTGCCTAGACCACACTCAGGAGAGTATAAACTATATAAACCCCTATATAAACTCCATAAATGTCCAGAAAGAGAATTTTCCAAGTGCTCTGCGGTATTTACAGATCGATTACCCAGCTGGAAGACCCAGGGTACAGCTGGGTGACCTGGAATAGATCTGGAATCAGGGCCAGAGCAGAGGGGTATCCACATAATATTTGGTTCTGCTTGTGCTGCCAACACTCCCCAGCCCTGCCCCACCACAGCAGATGTGACATGAAACCATCCCATGACCACATGGATCAACTGCTGAAGAGTCACTGTCTTTCACTTTCTGGCTCAGCCTGCCATGAAAAACTAGCAAAACCAGATGCTTCCCAGGCTTCCATGCACAAGGAGCATGCCAATAGTCTTAGTGCTGAGGTTAATAAATACTATGGAAAAGTAGGACTGGCTCCCACTAAGGCATGACACAGAAAGAGGAGAAGGACTGACGTGAAGCTCTCGAACTCCGGGCAAACTCTTAAAGGACTTGCCAGGTGCAGAGAGGGAGATAAATGTACCCAAATAAAAGAAGGAATTTTAAGTGAACAATAAATGTAAAACAAAGGGCATGGGGTAAAATCTGCTTCTCAATGTGATTTCCACAAAGCAGCAAACATTTTTATTCCACAAGAACCAGAGACTGTTTAATGTTTTGCATAAGAAGAACTGAAAGGACCAAGAGTCCAGGCATCTCCAAAGGAGGGAAAAAAACCCCCCAAAAACCAACCAAACACAAAAAGCAAACAAACAAATAGAAAACCCAAACAAACAAAAAAGAAAAACCCACGCACGCAGCTCGTGGGACCGCTGCCACTGCACCGGCCCCTCCAGTAGCCTCCTGGGAATCCCAGCTCCGTTCCCAGCCCTGCCCAGGGATGTTAGAGCAGAGGCAGCCCTGGCACCAGGACCGGTTTTGGGTTTGACAGTAACACCGGGATTTTATGGGACACACTGTTCCCTCCTGGAGTGCCTGGACCAGCTCCCTGGTCTCTCTGGGACAGCAATTCCTCCTCAGCAAGCGCACGCCTTCCTCAAGTTTGGTGTTTACCATCTTGTCCCTCACTCAGCCCGGGGTGGGGGGGGGTGTTGAGGTGTATTCCCACCTTTCCCGCAGCAGCAGTGGGGGATGTGACTTACGTCTATCGAGTGCTCCCGCTGCAGGAGCCTCTTGGTGTCCTTGTCGTGGTGGTTGAGCGCCGTGTCACAGTTTTGTGGGCCAGGAGAGGAGTTTTCTGGTTGGTTTGTCTGACTGCGCTCCACAGGGATGCTCCCGTCCGCATCCACCACATCCAGCTCCTTTTCCAGCTCCTCCATCTCCTCTGGAGACAAAGTAGACAATAAATTGTCTATATCTGGATCTTCACTAACTTGTCGCCGGTATTTGGCCACTTTGGACATCTTGGCTCGCTGGCGAGACACGGTGGCGGTTGTGTGGTACCCAATGCAGGAGAAAAAAAAGAAGCCGAAGCTTCAAGGCTCCTTCCCGAGCGGCAGCAGGTGCTGAAGTGTTAAATCTCAGCAGCTCTCCAGCACGGGATACGGTGGTTATCCAGGGGGAGACACCCCTCGGTCCAAGAGTTGGCCAATAACAGGATCCAGTGGCAGTTCGGGCGCTGGGAAGCCAATGGAGCCCGGCGGGAGGCGGGGAATGGTGCTATCAGAGGAGCTTGAAACCCGAGGACATTCCAGGGAATCGTGCGGAGCTACATGACCAAATTTAGTCCGAAGCATTTCGCCTTTTAAAGGCAATGGGCCAATCCAGTGAGAAAACAGGGAAAAACGCACCAGCCGGCAGGCGGGGGATGGGGGTGGAGGAGGCAGCCTCAGCCGGCACCACGGGGGCTGGGGGGCTACTAAAGTGGACAGCGTGGCTACGGAGGGATGGGAGGGAGCCTTTGCTGTGACAGTGCTCTTGGCTAAAATCGGCAAGGAAGCACCCACTCCAGAGGAAGTTTTCCTCTTTTTCCCGCTGCAGTCTGGGATCGGTGCCGCTACCCGACGCGCTCAGCCCCGCGGGAAAGAGGTGGAGGTGGTGGTGTTGGAGCAGACTGCTTCCATCGGAGGGATGGAGGCAGCAGGTAGCGAGTGCTCCAGGCTCTGCAGATCTGACCCCTGGGGATTGTCAGAGCTCCTACCCACCCTCGGGCCCTGAGGGGCTGTTCCTGCAGCTGCTCTTCCTCACACTGTCCCACTTCGCCTCGCCAAGCCCTCAAGACATCCCTCCTTCTGCACTTATGGAATTCCTGAGTCTCCCCTGCTCCTGGTCCAGGCAGTGCCCTAAGCCTGGGTGTTGGCTGGTGGCTGGTGGCACCAATTTTCCATTTCCCTAATCTATATAGAAGCTTTACTGGCAAGTGGGAGTTCTCCCACAGGGACAGGAGAGAAGCTTTTCTCTCCAAGTTTCCAGGTAGCTTTACCCCATGTCCAGCATTTTGTACCCATTCATTATCCTGTCAGCTTCATCCTGGTTTTCTTCATCCTTTATCATCCTCCTAGTATTTACTGCCTGCTCCTAGACCTCTCTCTTCTTATCAAAGCCAGGAGCCCTTTGGTCTTTTTTGACAAAACAAGCTCCCCTAGGATTTTCCTTAGCCTAATCACCTCCTCTGCTCATCTTTCTGGCCAGATCCCCTCCTGTACACAGGCACCGGGTGCTCCAGGTGAGTCTCCTAGTGCCGTGTGTAACAAACAAGACATTCCCCATCCTGACAGGAAATGTACATTCTTGGTGCATTCCAGAATTTCCTTTATCTCCAGCGCTGCAGTGCCCAGGTCCTGCTCATATCCTTCCTATGATTCACCAGCACAGCTGAGATTTTTTCCGGATTGTAGAAGAAACTGTTTGGTTTCGTTTCCCAGTGCACAAACGTAAACATTGCCGTGGTGGATTCTATGCCCATCACTTTGTTTCCCTGGTCCTGCAACCCCAGTCTTGGTTCTCACTTGCACTGGGAGGGACACCGCCACTCTCTTCCCCAGCTGGCCTCAGACAGAGAATCATGGAATGGTTTGGGTGGGAAGGGACCTTAAACATCATCCTGTTCCACCCCTGCCATGGGCAGGGACACCTTCCACTGTCCCAGGGTGCTCCAAGCCCCATCCAACCTGGCCTTGGACACTTCCAGGGATCCAGGGGCAGCCACAGCTGCTCTAGGCACCCTGTGCCACCTTCACAGGAAGGAATTCCTTCCCAATATCCCATCTAACCCTGCCCTCTGGCAGTGGGAAGCCATTCCTCTTGTCCTGTCACTCCAGTTCCTGATGAAAAGTTCCTCTCTGTCTTCCTTGACTCTCCTTCCCTAACACTGCCACAGCTGTGACAGTGCTGAGGGCAACAGAAATCACAGGGAATGAATGTAGTGTTTGGTGTCCATTTGGTGCTGTCTTTGCCCAAAGAAGGCAAATGAGTGTCTTGTTTGTTCCACCTGAATACAGACCAGAATCTCTCTAAGATCCTGTCTGGTCACTTTTCAGGATGCAAGGCTGGAAATGTTTTAACACTATGTGTTTTGGAAGAGAAATTTGAGTTACAGAGTCTGGGGGTAGAAGAAATTAATTGACAGGAGGGTGGACCTAGGCGGGTGTCAGGCTCTGCTCCCAAGGAACAAGAGACAGGACGAAAGGGAATGGCCTCAAGTTGCGCCAGTGGAGGTTTCGGTTGGATATTGGGAAAATTTCTTCCCTGAAAGGATTGCTCAGTCCTGGCACAGCTGCCCAGGGCAGTGGCAGAGTGCCTGTCCCTGGAGGAATTTCCTGGGTTAGTGGTAGTTCTGGGGGAATAGCTGGACTTGATGATCTCAGAAGGCTTTTCCAACCTAAACAAGTCCATTATGCTATTCTATAAATGTCCAACCCTCCGGTATTTCTACAGTGTTGTTGTGCTCAGTCATCAAGTGCTTATAAGAGGTGAGCAACAAACTGGAAGCTCATTTCCCAACTGGAAAGCGCACAACAAAAACGTAGTGAGGAATCACATCTTTGTGTCTGCCTCTTCTTGGAATAATCCGAGCATTCCCAGGTGTGCCACCCCTGGCGCCGGGGACAGGACATGTAGCCAGCCGCAGGGACCATCGGCAATGCCAGTGGAAGGTGTCCCTGCCCATGGCACGGCACGGATGGAATCCAAGGCCCGTCCCGGCCCAGGGACCCCGCGCTCGGGCACCGCTCCCCTCACGGCCGGAGACACGCCCGCCTCCACCGCCTGTCAATCACCGGGGGGCGGGGCCGGAGCCTGGCGCACGCGCACACGCCTCCCTGCCCCGCGCCTCGCCCCGCCCTCCACCGCCATTGGTCGGCGCGGGGCCGCCGCAGCCAATCGCCCGCGGGGAGGTGGTGGGGTCGGGCAAGATGGAGGAGTACGCTCGCGAGCCCTGGTGAGGGGACCGGGACCGGGACCGGGACGGGATCGGGACCGGGACCGGGACCGGGACCGGGACCGGGACCGGGATCGGGATCGGGATCGGGATCGGGATCGGGATCGGGATCGGGATCGGGACCGGGACCGGGACCGGGATCGGGATCGGGACCGGGACCGGGATCGGGATCCGCGAGCGCCAGGAAGGGGCGGGGGAGCGGTGCGGACGCAGCCCGGGGCCGCTCGCCGTTGGGGGGGCGGGGTTGACCTTGGCGGGGCCCCCTGAGGGAGGCGGCGGAGGCCGCGCCGCGGGCCCCGCTTGGGGCCTGGGCAGCCGAACCCCGCCGCTACCGGCCCCGCGCGGCCTCCCGGAGCGGCGAGGGGCCGGCGGGGCCTTGCGACCTGCGCCGCTCGTGCGTCCCACGTTCGGTCCTTCAGCGCCCCCTTATTCGCAGCCCTACCTCGGTCCCTCATTCTCAGCCTCCCTTCCAGGCCTTCCTTATCCTTAGTGCCTCCTCATCCTCAGCCCCCATCATCGACCTCCCTATCCTCAGCTCTTCACATTTTCAGTCCCTTCCTCATTCACAGGCTCCCCCCGTCCGCTCCTTTCCTCATTCTCAGTCCTTTCTGCACAGGAGATGTGAGAACAAAACTGCAAAAAATCCCTGAGGAGAAAGACTTGAGTTGCTTTTCATCTTGGCATCTTGAGCAAGAGTGTGCCTAGAAGTTTCTCCTGGTGCAGGAAAGGGTGGAAGGAAAATAAACTGTTGAATTATTGAATGCAGTTAGGGCTGAGTGGGTTGTAATGAGATAAGATGAGACCATGTGCAGACAAACAGGAAGTGATGAGGGATAAAATACAGTGCTCTGCTTCCTGAGGCCATGTGGGTTTGGGACCTGGATGTGGCTGTCAATGGGGACACTCAGTGGTGACACCTGGGTGGCGCCCTGGTGCTTTAAGAACAACCCAATGATCCAAGATACAAAAGCAAAGCCAGCATTGAGTGTGACCTGTGCACACAGGAGTTCCCTTGGGCAGGGGGCAGGGCTGGCTGCAGAGGAGAAGGTTTGGAAGTAGGTCATGAGGAGCCTGGGAGAGCACGCAGGAGGAAGAACTGCAAAATAGAGATTCTTTCTTGGGAAGAAAGCACCTTGTGGCAAAGCGTGCAGCACAGTGAGAGGGGTTTGTCACCCCTCACTTGAGAAGGACTGATAAGATGGGGACGTGGCAGGTCAGGGATGATGTCCTCATATGCAGGAGCTGGAACATGTAGGAGATCCTCAGGAACAGAAACGTGACATTCCAAGTGAAATTGGAAATGTTAATTGATGCTCCTGCCTGACAGAAACGCTGATCTTGCCATGGTGCTCAGATTTGTGACCTGCATGCTGTTGTAGGCTGATTTCTGATTATTGGCAGTACAAGAGTTAAATCACCTGAGTGCTTGGCTGGAAGATCTTGATACAAGATGAAAGAAACCAAATAACTTTGTTATTTTATGCTCTGAAATTATCCACAGTGACAACAGAAGTTAATGACATCTTAAAGCTCACCTAATTTAGGAGTTTGGTTTAGGGTTGCAAGGCTCCAGTTCTTGGCAGGGGTTCTGAACCCCAAATTAAGGCTCCCCTGGCAGGTGCTGACAGCCTGTGCTGCAGGAAGGTGCTTCTGTGCGAGGTTTTCCTGGCTGCTCTGTGGTGTTGGAGCTGAAATTGTGGCTGCTGTACCTCCGAGGAGATTTCTGTTTTGTTTGAATGGACTTCAAAGATTCAGGATGCATCAGGAAAAACCTTTCCAGCTCAGCAAAGATGACTTTGAAGTCTCACTTAAATAAGCAGAACTAATTAAAAGGATGAGTGAGTCAAAAAAATGTGTTTTGTGCCAACTGGGAGCTGAGTCTCATGGAATTTGTTACCTCAGTTCTCTGTAGGTCAAGAGAAGAATGAGATCAGGGAATTTAAAGCTATTTATGCTATGTAAGTAGGGCAGAGCTGGAATTCTGCAGGAGTTTTCCATGATGGAAGCATGTCTCTGCCTTCTGTGAGGAGTTCAGGTATTTCTGTATATTTGGTACTTCCCACTCCAGGGAAGTGGGCCAGGAGACTCTGGCAAAGGTTGAGTTTGTTTTGGTGTAATATTCTTGTTTTTTTGTTGCTGAGTGCTCAGTGAGCTGGATGTGAGACAGTATAACCAACAGGCTCTATCTTCACCCCAGTTACACCAGTGCCGAAGTGCTGAGCCATCCCACCCACTTACTCGGTTTAACATGATGGAATTTAATATTTTCATCCCTATTTTTCTTTCCAGTCCCTGGAGGATAGTGGATGACTGTGGAGGGGCCTTCACCATGGGGGCCATAGGAGGGGGCATTTTCCAGGCTATCAAAGGCTTCCGAAATTCCCCAGTGGTGAGTAAAAATTTTTTTAATTTCTCTGACTTCATATAAAGGGTGTTTTTGGCGTTACTCTGACAATAAGCTGTTGGTTTGAGGTGGGTTTCATAAACTGTTTCCAAACTAGTCAGATCCTGCAGACACTTCACTTGAAAAGTGTCTATGTGCTTAATTAGATTCTTAATTTTGCTTAAGGCTTGCTAAATACACCTATCTCCACTTCTGAGAGATTGTAACAGAAATAAAACTTCATGGATATTCTTTAAACTGTGTTAAAGTGTGGGGAAATGTGTAGTTGTTCTGTGGGGTCCTGGATGATGTGCTGAGTGTTGGACTCTGGGAGGCTCAGCATGACTTTGCTTCTCTTGGCTACAAAGACAAGGACTACATATTCCACCTGCAGGAATGACTAAATAGGAGAGCTAGTGAGATTACCCATCAGATACATGTGAAAAATCACTGCTTATCCTGCTAAAATGTTACTGTAATGCTTTGTTCAGTCTCACTGGGCACTCAGACTGTGAACCCCAATTGTTTCCTACCTAGTGACTGTAATTCCCCATCTGTACCTGACAGGAGTATTGTATGGGAGTGATAAATAGTGAAATAGGTGTAAAGCATACTTTGTCTCAACTCCTTACAGCTCTTGGGGGGGCTCAGAAATGTGTTGGGTCTGTGGCAGGTTTTTGCAATATAGGCTCAGCTTGGCTGTAAGATTTTACTGTTTTATTTTAACTAAATTCTCTTATTTTAGGGTGTAAACCATCGGCTGCGGGGCAGTTTGACGGCCATTAAAACCAGAGCTCCACAACTGGGAGGTAATGAATTTTGCAGTTTTGTTGCACAGAATTGACTGTTGGTAGATAACAGAGTTTGGTAATCTAACATGGTGCAGCTTCACTAACACCTGAGCTGAGTCTCAGCAGATTTGTTGGCCCAAGCAGTGGGTAAATACAGTTCTGGTATATCCAAACTGAGTTGGGTTGGGGAGGAAACAGTCTGTGTTCCTGGAGCGATAAGCCAGTGGTAATAATTGGTCATATCTTAAACAGCAGAGCTCTCTGGAGCCTCTTCATGGTGTGCAGGGGGTTAAGATAAAACTAACTCTTTACTAGAAGTGATCCAGCTTGGATCAAAAATAGAACTTGGGGGTGTCTGTGCGTATGCTATAGGATGCCAAGCTCCTGAGGGCACAGGAGCAGGGTTGGGTGAGATGTGACATGACTTTGCGTTATTGTCTGTGAGGAAATATGTTAAAAAGGGATAAATCTGGAAGTTCCCTTAGCTAATCTGACTTCGTTAGGATGAAAGTTCCATTATAATCACAGTTTGATAAATTTTCTGTAGTTAATTGTAGATTAGTGAGATGATATATAAAACAGGGGGGAGGGAGATAATGACATGTCAAGTTGGAAATTTTCCTGTGTTAATTTTTACCTGTACTTGGCTCTTTATGAGTTTGAATTTATGTCTGAAAGGGAGCACAGTAACACCACAGCATCTCTTGTGCAGCACAACTGGTTTCTCTGCTCTCTCCAAAATGGCTTTGGTTTGATTTGGAACAGGGAGCTTTGCTGTCTGGGGAGGTCTCTTCTCCATGATTGACTGCAGTATGGTCAGGATGAGAGGGAAGGAAGATCCCTGGAATTCTATCACAAGTGGAGCCCTGACCGGAGCCATTTTAGCTGCAAGAAGTAAGAAACTGGGGATATCAGTTGAAAACCTCCTATTCTCTAAATGTACAGTTCTTATTGTTATAGCAAAGCAATAGTCTGTGACACCCAAATTGGAATTTGCTGTCTCAGATGCTGAAAAATAATCTGAAACTTTTCTCCTGTGTTTAGGAAAATAATAATCAGGCTCACAAATGTTCCTGGTGTTCCTTGAAGGGAGGACTGGGGGAATTGTCCAGTAATTATCCTTTAATGTAGCTTAACGGATGCAAAATTTCTGCTCTGAGTCTGCTTTAGGAGAGATTGAGGCATGAAAAGGGTGATGAGGCCCTGGCACAGGTTGCCCAGAGCAGCTGTGGCTGCCCCATCCCTGGAAGTTTCCAAGGCCAGGTTGGATGGGGCTTGGAGCAACCTGGGACAGTGGAAGGTGTCCCTGCCCATCGCAGGGGGTGGAATGAAATGATCTTTAAGGTCCCTTCCAGCCCAAACTGTCCTGAGATTCAATGGATTCTAACATGTAGCAAAGAAATTAAAAGTGTTGGTTTGTGCTTTTCCTTTCCAGATGGCCCTGTTGCCATGGTCGGATCTGCTGCGATGGGAGGAATTCTCCTGGCCCTGATCGAAGGAGCTGGAATTCTGCTGACAAGATTTGCCTCCACACAGTTCCCTAACGGTAAGAAGCCAGCAGAGGATATGTCAAAAGGATTTGCTTTGCTGATGTGCCTCTGGCAGTCATCTTCTTATCCTAGAGTGAATCTGCACAGCCCTGCCAGCTCCTGAGGCTGTGGAAAGCCAAGGAGGAGCTGCAGGTGCTGATGACAGGAGATTATCACTGGCTGCTTCCTGCTGGGAGACTGGAGGTGGCATAGCTGAGAGCAGGGATGTCCCTGCTGTCCCTGGCTTCTGCCACACGCCTGGCACATGGTAGCAGAAGGGTTTTACTCAGGGGTGGGACACAATAGTTTGAAGGAATGGCAGACAGCAAGTTGTGGAAAAGAGGGGTGATTCTGGCAGGCTGTGGTCTGTGTGGGGAACTTTGGGGTAAATGAGAGAATGAAGACCTGGCAGGTACAGATACATGATTTCCAGAAAGGGTGGTACTGATTCCCTTCTAAACTGCTTCAATATCTACATCCCTTTTTTCGTTCCCAAGTAAAATGCAAGCATAGCTCTTACTGAGTCAAGAAACTGCTGTGTGAATGCTTCCTGTAGAAAATCCTAAATACTTCTGTCACAGAATCCCAGACTGATTTGGGGTCACAGGGACCTCAAAGCCCATCTCATTCTACCTCCTGCCATAGGTAGGGACACCTTCCACTAGCCCAGGTTGCTCCAAGCCCCGTCCAACCTGGCCTTGGAAACTTCCAGGCATGGGGCAGCCACAGCTGCTCTGGGCAAGCTGTGCCAGGGCCTGCCCACCCTCACAGGCAAGAATTCTGTCCCAATATCCCATCTAAGCCTGCCCTCTGGCAGTGGGAAGCCACTCCCCCTTGTCTTGTCCCTCCAGGCCCTTGTCCAAAGTCCCTCTCCAGCTTTGTTGGAGCCCCTTTAGGCACTGGAATGGGCTCTGAGGACTCCTCAGAGCCTTCTGCTCTCCAGGCTTAACATTGCCAGCTCTTTCAGCCTTTCCTCATAAGAGAAATTCTCCACCTTATTTTGGGAAGAGCACAAACCACTAGTTTTGGATGAGTAGCAGGTATCTAATTCCCTAGTGAATCCTCTCCTGGGTTTGTTCACCAGTATTCTCCATCCAACCTAAACTATGACCATTTCTGTTCTTTAAAAGTGCTTGAAAATTAATCTGCCTTGGAGAAATTGTATCATCTGTCCATGACAATTAATTCTCTCTGGATTGTCCCACCACAGCTGTGTTGCTCCCTCCAGCAGCAGGCAGTGGATCAGGAAGCTGACTCTACACTTGTTCCATTTCACTGGTTGCTTTATTATCGGGCAAGTCACTATGGTTAAACCTTTCCAGAGGGGCCAAGGTCACCTCAAGGGCACTAATGTTCGTGTTTCCAGCTCCTTTAGATGACTGGGGAGATTTCCCTCTCACTGCTCTGGTTCATTTCTCTGTTAAAAAACCTTATCTAGTGCAAGGCATCTCTGCCCGTGGCAAGGGCTGGAACAAGACGAGCTTTAAGGTCCCTTCCAACCCAAATAATTCCACAATTCCATGATTCCATGAAAGTTGGAGAGAATTTGTCTTTGGAGCAGCTTGCACAGTGTACTTTTCCTAAAAGAGAGCTGAAGAGGGACTTTGGACAAGGGCCGAGAGTCACAGGATGAGAGTGACTGGCTTCCCAGTGCCAGAGGGCAGGGTTAGATGGGATGTTGGGAGGAAATTGTTCCCTGTGAGGGAAGTGAGGCCCTGGCCCAGGTTTCCCAGAGCAGCTGTGGCTGCCCCATCCTTGGAAGTGTCCAAGGCCAGGTTGGATGGGGCTTGGAGCAACCTGGGACAGTGGAAGGTGTCCGTGCCCATGGCAGTGTGGAATTGATAAGCTTTAAGGTCTCTTCCAACCCAAACTAGTCTGGGATTCTGTGCAACTTTTGAAACTTTTTATGAAACCCAAACAATTCCAGGATTTATGATTAATTTTAAGAGGGATTTATATAAACAAACCAGCTGTGAATTCTGTTAATAGGAAGAATCTCTTGCCTTTAGGTATTTATTTGCCTTTTCCCCTGTCCCTGCTCCAGGCCCACAGTTGTCAGAGGATCCGTCCCAGCTCCAGCCAGCCCCGTTCAGCGACTACCGACAGTACCAGTGATGGTCCCTGGCCTCCTCCTCCTCTTCCTCCTCCTCTTCTTCTTCCTTCTCTGTTCCTGAGCAGTCTCACCTGGAGGATGCAGGGGGAGTTTGTACTTATACCAATGGTTGTCCCTTATACATCATGCCAGGAAGACCTGCAGCATTTCTCAATGTCAAACTGCTCAGGAGAACTTTTAGAGAAGAAAATCTATTTATTCCTGATATATTCTATTGCTGTAATGTTACACGTCTGTTAGAATACAAGGAGGTGTGAGACAAGGGCCAAACGGAGTCTTGTTATTCTTTGGACACAGACTGGAGGCAAAGTCTTAGAGACTCCTCTGGCATGTCGCACCTGCAATGAACACAGCTGGAATGTAGCCTCTTCCCTGTGGGATTTAGGTTATGGGGCTGGAGGGGGTAGCATTGCACCTGCTGCCAGCACAGTCTCCTGCTTTTCATCTTGGATCCTGGCCTGAGCAGAGTTACCACATCTGCTCTGTGTTTTTTCCTTATCCGCCGGCTGTGGAGGCCCCTTCCCTCTTGCTGGCAGTTACAAAATCACATCCAGCGAGGTTTTCTGTTGTAACTTGTTAATTAACTCATTGACGCTATTGCTTGCTGTCAGTTCCTGATACAGTATCCAGAAAGACTTGAATAATGTAATCTGAGCAAGTCCTGGTTTTTCCTCTGCTAAGGTAGGAGAAAACCCAGTCAGCCATGTAGTGGAAGCAGAGGATGGAACGGACAGAAGTGCTCGCAGTAATGTTGACAAGTGGGTGGATTACGGTTGCACAGGGCGTGCATGCACATGTGAGAGCCTGATCATCTCCTGTGTCCTTAGAAGGGACATCTTCCCATTTCCACCCCTGCCTCCCAGAATCACCCCAGGACTACCAGTGCTTGTGTCTCATCCCTTAGAGTTACCACTAGTTTGTAATTTTCAAACCCTTACACACAAAAGCGCCTTTTGTGTGTTTGTGTTGTGTGTGTGTGTGAAGGCCCATCTTGCTTTGCCACTTCCCTGGTTCCTTGAGCAGATTATGAAGACAGTTTTCTCCATTTATGTCACTCAGCTGGTGTCTCTTCTCAGGTGAGTGTATTCTGAGAGACAGTTATATTTGCAGATTCCCTGTGTATCCAAACCTGGGTGCTCAGATCCCTGGTGTTTTCCCAGCCTCCAGGGGAGGAGCACTCGGGTGTTGTTCAGATCCATGTGGAGTTCCAGGGTGCCACTCCCTGGCCTGGCTGTGCACCATGGAGCTTTGCTGGGAGGCAGGAGACACTCATCCACATCACCTCCTGGAGCAAGGGGTGGCTTCACCCAGCAGTGCTGTGTCTGGGAGCAGGCTCAGCCTAGGTGAGATGTGGGATACAGGATTGGTCTGGCTCTGCCCAGGTGAGATAGGGGATGCAGGACCTGCTGCTGCCTGCCCTGGGGGCTCCCACCTGCCCCAGACTGGGGGATTTCCAAAGCTGGGCCACATCCAAACAGCTCAGCAAAAGGATGCCCCCATCTCTAGGGGATGGCAGGGACGGGTGGCACAGGGACTGTGGTGGCTCTGCCCACACTCCTCCCTCACCCGTAGGTTGGGCAATGGCCTTCAGCTGCCTGAGCTGGGCTTTACTGTGCTGGCCTCTGCACCTCCAAAGCCCCTGACAGTCAGTGTCCCCTGTGCACCAGAAGAAGCCCCTGACTGGGGCATGGTCCTGCACTGCCCCCGCCCTAGCCAGGCTCTCCTGCCCAGCTGAGCCCCAAGGGAAGTCACAGCCCCAGAGCTGTCGCCAGCCAGGGCTGGGTTTCCTGCCCTGTCATCACCACAACACCCCAATTTCCTATTTTATTCCAGCCCAGTCCAGAGTCCACCGCAGCTGGAGTGATCCCACTGCCCCAGGGCACTCCTGCCCTGCTCCTCAGGGTGCCCAGAGCCCTCTCTTCCCCCACCCCAAAAATGGACATGGACACAGCAGTGACACTGAACTATTGACCTTTTTATTTCAATCAGCTACAACAGCTCTACATTCCCTACAACACTGTCCTTTCTCCCTCCTCCTGACAGTGAGGGAGCTGAAGACTGTGGTGGCAGCGCATTGTCTTAAAGCTTAGTATTAAATATTAAATATTCTTTCATTTATGTTTACATTACTTTGTCAAGGAAAACAAAACAAAACAAAAAGGACAATTAAAACTTTAAATTACATGAGTGTGTGCCCGTGCCTGGGGCTGCCCCAGCCAGGCACTGCCGTGGGGGATATGCAAAACTCCTGGAGTGTGAGGAGCAGGATGTGCTCGACTGTGCGGGAGCAGGGAGCTGTTCCTGTGCTGTCAGAGCAGCAGGTGATCCCGGTGCAGCTAAAACACTGTCTGGAGGAGGCGGGAGCCCCCCTGCAGACCCAGCGCAGTGCGTAGGGAAGGGGGTGAGGATTTGGTCAACTTTGCTAAAGGATTTATCTATTTCTTATTTTTTTTTGTTTCTTTAAAAAAAAAAAAAAACAACAAACCAACAACCTCAAATGGTTTTGAGTCTTCCTTTGATTTTAGCAAAGACAAGAGTTTAAAAAGCACTTAGGAAGCTTGTACTAAAACCAGGCGCTCTCAGAGGAGAGAGTCGTCTGTGCACCCCCCTTCCAGGCCATAGCGGAATTCCTGCAGGTTGGACACCCCATAGAAGTGGACAAAGGCTGCAGCCACTACCAGCACGTGGAAGATCTGATGAGACTGGAACTGCAGGGAAGCAAAAAATCCTTTAGACCAGACTAAAGGGGACAGCAACACCATCAACACCTCCTCCTCCTCCTCTTCTTCCTTGCTGCTTCAGGACTGTCCTCTGCCCTCCGCTCCCCGCTCTGTCACACCCCAGCGATTCCCACCCGGTACTTTGCCCTGCCCTGCCCTGCCCACGCACAGCACCTGTTCAAGGTCTGCCTGCCAGCATGTGCTGAGGCACAGCAGGACACCCCCAGCCTCCAGCCCTTCAATGCTCCCTCCCGACCCCCGAGCTGCCTCCAGACACCCCATTCACCCCCACACTCACCCATATGTCGAACTTGCCCGGGAAGAAGCGCTCAGGGATGCGGGCGGCATAGAGCCCAGCACCCGTGATGTACATCACAGCCATGAGGAAGAACCAGCCCATCTGCCCCACCGTGGTGGCCTTCACAAATCCCTCAGCAATGGTGAAGTGCATGGTGGGCACGACCCCGCTCAGTCCCAGCCCCAGGAACACGCCTGCAGCCCAGAGAGGAGATCAGGGAAAAGAGCTCAGTGTGGAGGGGGAGCTGCTCCTCCCACCAGCTCCCCTTGATCCCTCACCCTGTGCTAGGGAAGCAGCTTTTCTTCACTGGACTCATATAATATCCCGAGCTGGAAAGGACCCATAAGGGTCATTGTGTCCAACTCTTGGCCCTGCACAGGAGACCCCCAAACAATCCCACCCGGAGCCTGAAAGTGTTGCCCAAACACTCCGTAAACTTCTCCAATCCTCATGGCACTTATCCTTCACAAAACGAGGGATCTACAGCTCCACATCCCACGCAAACTACCCCCATGCTGGCTGGGTAGAACCTACCCAGTGTTCCTTATGCAGGGCTGCAGCAGCTCTCGCTCCTGGCTATGGGAAAGGACATTTTGGAAGGTTCCAGCCCTTTGGATTGTACCAGGAACAGAGACATCCCTTTCAGGAAAGTAATTTCTTGCAACTCCTGAGAAAGGAGCTCAGCAGCAGCTGAAATGTTCAACTCTGGCCTCTGATGAGTTGGCAGAGAACAAGTGGCACCACGGTGACACTGGCCTGGAGAGGCTCTGGGTAGCTGGATCCTGCTCATGCTGAGGGCACTGGATGCAGTGGGGAGGAGCCATGGGAACGTGAGTCCTGCTTGTCCCCCTGCCCTCATCCCTGAGGGCTCTCTTACGTAGCCAGGACAGTGCTCTGAGAGACATTTGCTTTGGGACCCCTGGGAGCTGGGGAGGGAGGCATCTCCTGCTGCTCAGCGAGGCTGATGGCAGAAACTGGGGGAGGGAGGCTGGAGGAGGCCTCCCACTCCACCCTCACGAGGGCAGGGACCAGCCAGCATGTCCCTCGCAGGGAAGAGCTCAGGGATGTCTTCCTCCTCCGTCCCAGCTGCAGGTTTCTGCTCCTAAACTGCTTCCCAGAGAAGGCAGAAAAGGCACAGCCCCAGCCCACCCAGGGCTATTTTTAAAGTCTGAACCTCAGGCTCTGCTCAGGAGATGAATCCCCAGCACAGCAAGAGAAGGCAGGAGGCTGCTCCCTGCAGTGCCGTGCTGCTCGAGGGGAATGCATCCTGCAGGTAGCCAGAGCTTCTCCCAAATGGGATCTGCCTGAAGTGCCTCCCAGGACTTGGGGAAGGAGGGAGCTCCTACCTGCTCTGGTCTGCCTGTGCTTGGGGGTGGCAAATCGGTCCCACTGTGCCACAATGATGGCAGAGATACCCAAGACACAGACGATGGAGAGGTAGATGAGTCTTGGCTGTGGGGAGCAGTAGAACGAGTAGTAGAGCCACGGGACAAAGCTCCCCATGATCAGCAGTGCAATTCCTGAATAATCCAACCTGCAGCCAGGGTGCAATGACAGAGAACCAGAGGTGAGCCCCCAAATCCACCCCCTCCACGTGTGGGAACTCTGCAGCCTGCACCGGAGCACAGTCACTGGGCAGGAGGGGTGTGCCAGGGTCCCATCAGGACAGGAGAAAGGGCCTGGGCACAGTGGGAATGCTGAGGAGGGGCAAGAGGAGGCTGGAGCTCAAACCACTAGGAGCAAATCCTGTGCACATGGATCTGTGATCCTCCACTCATCTCACCACTGAAACAAAGCCTGTTTCAGTGCCCCCTGCACTGCCCCCACTGCCTTCCCAGGAACACAAGGGCAGTCCTGCTGGGTTTGTTCTGGAGGCAGAATCCCATGGGATCTCTAAGGGTTGTGTAAAGGGGATAGGCAGGATTCCCAGCAAGCAGCACCCAAATAAATTCCTTTAACAGACGTGGGAGCAGAATGTCACTTGAGAGCCTCACTGCAAAGGCTGACAGGAGCTTGACTCTTGGAGCAGCCCAGGAAGAGGCAGAAACGACTGACCAGCCTTCCCACTCTGCTGGGAATCCTGTTTGTGTTCCTTCTTTCCATTTGGTTTCCGTCCAAACTGAATCCAAACCAGAGCTTTTTAAAGCATCCGGTAAACTGGAACTCACCAAACTGGCCATGGCCCCCAGCTGCCCAGTGAGAGTGAGACCCCCTCCTCAATTCACTGCTACGAGGGGCACAGAGCCTGTTCCCTTGGGAGCACAGAGGCTGTTCTCTTGGGAGCCAGACTCCTGTTCCCTTGGGAGCTGCAGGGTCCCAGGATCTTTGTCATGCACCTGAGGCCCCTGACCTAGCAGATTTAAAGTGCTCAGGCAGAACCCTCCAGAACCCTGTTGTGGTTCCCCCTCAGTTCCATACTGGATTGGGTGGATGCTCCCTTCCCCCAAGGATAAAACATTTGGGAACACAGTGCTTTCCAAGAGGAAGCGCTGCAAGAACCCAAAACCTCCCAGGAGACAAGACAACCACACTCATGCTGACTCACTTTGAAAAAGTCCGCGAGACCTTCTCTGAGTGGCAGTAGACAGTGTGGAAAAGCCAGGAGAAGCTGAGGCACAGCACTGCTCCCAAGAAGAACATCCCAAACACCACCTTCTCTTGGAGAGGAGCCATAAAGTACATGTTGGGCCGCAGCATGGTCAGGATCCCCAGGCAGAGGAACAGAACAAACCCTGCAGGAACACATGGAGAGGGAAATGAGGGGGACAGTGGAGGAGTTCAGCAGAGCCATGCTCCGGGAGGTCCTGGATGTATCCCAGGGGTGCTCAGTGACCCACAGTGAGTCCTTGGCTGAGGCCTTTGTTACTGCAAATAAGGAGGGCTGCGGTCAGGGGAAGGGGCAGCCAAAGGGCAAAGAGTTCTTGAGCTGCTGTGTTTTACAGGGTCATGGAATCACAGACTGGTTTAGGTGGGAAGGGACCTTAAGGCTCACCATGTTCCACCCCCTGCCATGGGCAGGGACACCTCCCACTAGCCCAGGTTGTTCCAAGCCCCGTCCAACGTGGCTGTGGGCACTTCCTGGGATGGGGCAGCCACAGCTGCTCTGGGGAACCTAGGCCAGGGTCTCACCATTTTCACAGGGAAGAATTCCTTCCCAATATCCCATCTAACCCTGCCCTCTGGCAGTGGGAAGCCATTTCCCCTTGTCCTGTGTCTCCTGGCCCTCATCCAAAGCCTCTCTCCAGCTCTATTGGAGCCTCTTTAGGTACTGGAAGGGGCTCTAAAGTCTCCCTGGAGTCTTCTCTCCTTCAAGCTAAGTATTCCCAGCATTCCCAGTCTGTCTCCAGAGCAGAGGGGCTCCAGCCCTCAGAGCATCTCTGTGGCATTCTCTGTATTCATTTCAGAGGAACATCCTCTGAGGCTTCCCTGTTTTGCCCAGGACACATTTCCCCATCCCACTCCTGCAGTGGTTGAGCCCAGCCCTGTTCCCTCTCTCCCAAGGGGCTCCAGGAGCTGCAGGCACTCCATGTCCAATCCTCCTGCATGCACAGGATCCACACGGGGAGCCCTGGGCATGGAGGGGACCCAGCACTGAGCCCGTCCTGACCCTACTGCAGGGTCTGAGCCCCTCCCTCCCCACAATCACCCAGCAGGTGTGTCCAGATGTTGCCTGTCTCGGTGTGTATCCGGAAGATGCTCCGGAAGCAGGCGCGGAAGGAGGGCATGGGGGGCCGGTGTCCATGCAGGAGGTAATCGTTGTCCTTGAGCCAGTCGGGCAGGACGTCGTACGGGATCACACGCCAGCGTCCCTCCCACACCTGCAACACAGCAGGGCCATCAGGGCAGCCCAGAGCCCCACATCCAGGAACAGCCCAGCCCTGGGAAGCTCCCTGGGAAGAGGAAGTTTGGCTTCTCTGACATCAGGTGCCCTATGGGACCCTGTAAGCCACCCACACCCTGCGCTTTGCTCCCCATGGCCCCCAGGGAATGATTCCCAACCCTGACAGGGAGTGATTTTACCTCCGACCTCAGTTCCCACAAGGATTGACTTCCAGTCCCCAGGTGATTCCAGGACCCCTCAGGGAGCCAGGGGTGATTAATACTCTCAGCTTTAACTCTTCCACACCCAATGACCATTCCCTGCAGTGGGAATTCCCGTTTGATCATGGAAGAAGCACAGGAGCCACAGTGACTCTGGGCACTGGGTGACCCCTCTGCCAGTACACCGGGATTGCTCCCAGGTCCTCACCCACCACAGCTGGGCCAAGCCCCATCCCAGCCATCCCCTTCCCACACCGTTCCTGGAGATGCTGCTGGGAGCAGCCCAGCGGAGCTGGAGCCAACTGCGGCCACGTGGAGCTTTATGTGGACACATCCTGTCAGGCCAAGCCCTGGGACTGGGGAATCTGCTCCAAAATCAGGACTGGGGGGATCGCCGCAGGCTCCGGTACCTTGTACACAAACTCTTCCATCTTCTCCATGGCGTGGTGAGCCTGCAGGGGCAGGGTCAGCACCCGCACCACCTCCTCCTCCTCCTCCTCGCGGGCTGCCGGGCACGGCGGGTCCTCGCCCTGCAGGGAGAAGGGCCGGGAGGGAATTATCCCTGCCCTTCTGGGAGCACCTGGGCCTTCATCCCTCCGAGGGGACAGGCAGGACCCGCCGGTCACCCTCGTTTATGCAACACGCTGCTGCCTGACCCATCCCGGGCGGGCTAATCCCAGATTTATCCTGTCGAAAACCGGGATTACCACCAGGGATTTTCATCCCTACAACCAAGGCTGGAACCTTGGAGCTCAGCCGGGAGACCCGAGCCGGCCAACCCGAGCAGAGGCGGGTCCCGGCACAGCTCCGGCTCTCCTCAGCCGGGAAAGGGTTCGGGAAGGTGATTTCCTGCCCTGTGGAAATGCTGGGGCACTGGAAACACCCGGCATAGACACAGCGATCCCGGTGACATCCCAGCTGCACGCCTGCTCGGCAGGAGCAGAGTTCGGGCTGGCTCGGAGCCGGGACTGGCCCGAGAACAACAAGGAGCAGTATTGCTCCAGTTATTGACGGGATAACGGGCAGATTCCCGGGGAAATCCGCGAGGACGGAGCGCGGAGACCGCGCCAGGCTCTGATCCCCTCCCGCCCGGGGTCCCGAAGGGGCTCACGCTGGCCGCGCCGGTGGCTCCTTGGTCCCCCTTCTCCTCCAGGAGCGGCCCCAGCTCGGCGAGCTCCAGGTGCGCCCGTTCCCGGTCCCGGTCCCGGCCGGCGGCCGCCAGCCCGCTGCCCGCCCCGGCGGGGGCCTTGCGGGACGCCATCGGGGCGGCGGGTGCGTGCGGCTCCAGGCAGCCGGTGAAGGTCCCTCCGCGTCCTTCTGCCGCCGCTCTGGGGGGAGGAAGCACAGCGTTAGCGGGACCGGGGCACCGGCGGCAGGGCTCTCCCCGGCGGGCTGGAAGCGGCCCCGGAGCCCCCGCTGCCGCCGCCCCTCACCGGCCGCCCCTCAGCCGCCGCCCCTCAGCCGCCGCCCCTCACCGGCCGCTACATCCCGGGCGGCGGCGGCTCCGGAACCAACGCTGAGGGAACGGGAACGCGCAGCGCCGCTTCCGGCCCGGGGCCACGCCCCCAGGGGTCCCGTGCTGGGCAGAACGCTCTGTGATTGCTCCAGACTGCTGTCTGTCTCCCGCTCCTCCCGCCCCGCCGCCCGCTGCCCGCTGCCATTGGCCGGGCCGCCCCGGGGCCGCCGGCGGAAGGCGCAGCTTCGCGGCCGCGCGCTCCGCGCCCCCTGGCGGCAGCTCCGGGTCCCGCAGGGCCCAGCCCGGGATGAATCCGGAGAGTCCCGGGATGAATCCTGGGCCCCGGGATGAATCCTCCCGGGATGAATCCTCTGGCCCGGGATGAATCCTCTGGCCCGGGATGAATCCTGGGCCCCGGGATGAATCCTCTGGCCCGGGATGAATCCTGGGCCCCGGGATGAATTCCTCTGACCTTTGCAAACGTAACTGCCGTAATTCAGCTTCTCCAACAGAAGATGCTTTAATGAAATAAAAAAAACTGTGTGCTTCAAGCTTTGAGTAAAGTCACATCAAAATAAAAATGCCTTAGGCAGGCGAAGAATGTGCTTTAGATAAGCGGGTTCATGTAAATTTTACTGTATGAAAGATTTAACTTTTTACCCCCTCGGTGTGCTTGATTTGTGGAAACCTCCTCTTTGCACCTGGTGCAGAACAAATAATGATTCCTTTCTACCATGACCCCGTGTTTAGAGAGCTCCTAAAGTCGGCAACACGAGGGGACAGGCCGTGCCTGGTGTCCCCGTGTCCCGGCAGCCCCAGCAGCCCCTGCCCGCCCGGGTCCCACGCGTGGCCGCCGAGGGCTTCCCCGAGAGGCCACAGCGACAACCGATGGCCGAGGCCACCCTGGCCTGGGGGCGGCTCGTCTTTCCCTGCCCACAGGTTTAATTTCCTTGGCTGACGAGAGCCGGAGACTCCCGGCCGCCGGCGGCACAAAGGGGATCCTGTTCCCCATCAATCATTCATGGCCCCGCCGCTGGAGGGGTTCCTTGGGGGCTGCTGGAGTGGGAACGGGGGAGGGATTTTCCGACCTTCCTGATGTTATATAGGTGCTGGCAGCACCAGGGAAGGTTGGAGGTACCTGGGTCACCCTCTGTCCCTGCAGGGTGAGTGGTGTGGGGGCTGAAGGGAACACAGGATTTAGAGAGGACGTGGCTTTGGAGGGGACACGGGATTTGGAGGGGACACAGGACTGGGGATGTGGGGTTTGAAGGGGATGTATGGTTGGGAGGAGACGTGGATTTGGAGAGGACACAGGTTTGGGGCTTTTTGGGCTGTCATGGGAGATGGTGAGGATAGAAAATGATCTGGGAATTTTGGGAAGCTGCATCCCCCCACATTCTGCTGGAGCCCTGGGGTCCTGGACAAGTCGGGGCTGGCTGTGGCCAGGGCTTTGCTCTCCCCTCCATAGGGACAAACACTGCTGTGTCCCCGCTCCCGGTGTCCCCATGGGTGTCCTGAGCTGCATGAAGTACCTGATGTTCATCTTCAACGTGCTGGTGTTCGTGAGTCCACCTGGGCCCTGTGGGGTGCAGGGGTGGGGGGAATCTGTCTGGGGAGTGCATCTTCAGCTCTCAGGGGTGGCTGACACCAGTCCCAGGGAGGGCACCAAGGGTTGAAGCATCCCCCACCCACACCGGGTGACATTTCTGTCTGGCTCAGGGGTGGGTGACACCCATCCCGGGGAGGGGACCGAGCCTTGGACATCCCCTGAGCCCGTGCTCATCTCCTGACCCCCCTTGCAGGCTGGGGGGACGTGCCTGGCAGGCATGGGAGTCTGGGTGGCCGTGGACCCCGCTGGCTTCCAGGACATCGTGGCCGCCAGGGCCGTGCTGAGCGCGGGGGCATGGCTGCTGCTGGCCGTGGGCATCGCCCTGTCCCTGCTCGGCTTCCTGGGCTGCTGCGGGGCCCTGCGCCGGAGCCGCCCGCTCCTCCTGCTGGTGAGGGAGGGAAGATGGGTGGGCAGGGGCTGCAGGGTGTGGGCAGGGGGCACCGGGGCTGGAGGGTGCTAGAGGATGCAGGTATTCCTGGAGGAGCCAGGAGCTGGTGTTCCTCATCCTCAACGTGTTCTGCCATCCACTCCTCACCTTGTGAGTCTCAGTTTAGAGCCCAAAGGATTTATAAAGTCACCAAGTAGGGTCAATTCTCTCTGAAGCCACCGGCTTGTCCCACATGGCATTTCCAAGATAACCCCACTGCTGGTGAGGAGCAGAAACTCCTATTTGAGCCCCAAGACCCCCATTTCTTCAGCATCCCCAGTCCCCTGAAGATGGTGCTTGTCTTTAACTGCTGCCTTGCAGCCACAGCAGTCAGAGACGTGGCATCTCTCCCCAGGAGCTGTACACACATCCCTGGTCTCAGGGGCACGGGGCACAGGCAGGGCTGGTGCAGAAGGAGGGCAGGGATAATGTGAGCAAGCTGTTTGTGGGATCAGGCTGGACTCTGACCCCTTCACCTGCTGCCTTCCAGTTCTTCATCCTCGTCAGCCTCGTCTTCCTCACGCAGCTCATCGGGGCCGTTCTCTTCCTGGTGCACTGGAAACAGGTACTGGCACCATCCCCAGTGTCACCAGCCTCCCTCTGCCACACCATGGCCATGGCTCACCAGGTGACTGGGGCTGGTGTAGGGACTCCCTTCCCCTCAGCTCCATCACCAGATCCACAACACGAACCTCAAAGCAGGTGGGGGAGTGAGGGTGCCCAATTCACCTCCAAAGGAGCTGGTGCTGAGCAGAGGGAGAGAGGAACAGTCCCACCCCTGGCACCAATTCCACAGGTCCAGCCTGAGCACTTCCTGTCCGAGCTGCGGAGGAACTACGGTGGTGACGAGGGTGCTGAGGTCTTCTCCACAGCCTGGAACACCCTCATGGTCACAGTGAGCAGCTGGGAGGCTCCTGGGGGCGTGTGAAGCACACACAGGATCCACCAAGGGTGACCACAGTGATGGTGTTTCCCCTCTTTTCCAGTTCTCATGTTGTGGCGTTTTAGGACCTGAAGACTTTGGGAACGGCTCCCGCTTCCAGGAGCTGCACCCAGAGATGCCGTGGCCACGGGCATGCTGTGCCCGGGATGGGCTCCTGCAGGCAGGAGAGCTCCTGGGCTGGGAGCAGTGCCAGGACAGAAGCCCTGGCTACATCCATGAGCAGGTATGGCACAACTCTGCTCTGTCCGTGTCCCTGTCCCAGCCTCAGCCCTTCCCAGGCTTGTGGAGCAGAGTGTAAGGGACAGGAGCCTGGGACAGTTCCTGGCTGTGGTTCCACAGTCCAGTGTCTCCAAAAGTGCTCAGCTCGTCCTGCCCCACAGGGGACCCCCCACATCCCCTTACACCCTGGTCCCCCTCTGGGCTCCCTGTGGCCATGGGGAACACGAGAGCCCCTCCCTCCTCTCCTTGCCCCAGGGCTGCTTCTCCACCTTCGGCAGGACCCTGCAGAGGTACATCTCCCTCCCTGGGACCTGCAGCTTGGCCGTGCTGGGCATTGAGGTAACGAGGGGGCTAGGGACAGGGCACGGACAGTGTCCACTCTTCGTGGCAGGGGGCTGCTCAGTAGGCAAGGAGAGCACAAAAGGGCTCGGGTCTGTCTCGGGGTACTGCAGATGGGGCAGGTGAAGGAACAGGGGCGGGTTTGTGTTGCTTCCCCTGGTCTCCTCATCCTGGTGTCCCTGTGCAGCACCAGGACAGCTGGCCTAGGCCCCTCGAAGGCCACAGCAATGGCCCCAGGCCAAGGCTTCTCCAGCCCCTCTCTGCTTCCAACCACAGCCAGGCCCAGCCTGGTCTGGCCCTGCCCAGGGATGATCCTCTCCCACCTCTGTCATTCCAGATCTTTGCCATGTTCTTCGCCTTCTGCCTTTACTACAACTTTGACTGAATGGGACAGGGACATGCCCAGGGCTTTGGGAGCAGCCAAGGTTACATGGAAAACTAAGCCTTTCCTGGGAAAGGATTCCCACCAGCTGGTTCTGACCTGTCTGCTGCTCGGCTCCTACTCTCAGTTGGTTGTGAAAATAGAAACGGAACTACTTGATGCTGTTCTCATGTCTCTGAAAGTTGGAAATTGGAGGCTGAAGTAGAGTGCTTCCAGTTTTCCTTTTGTCGTGGTTTGACACTGGCCAAAAGCCAGGCACTCACAAAAGTCGTTCTCTTACCCTCTCCTGCTACAGTTGGGCAGAGGAGAGGGATAAAAAAGAAGTGCTCATGAATTGAGATAAGGACTGGGAGAAAAAAAAACCACTCTAAGGGCAAAACAGGTTCAAATTTACAGGTATAAAGTAAATTTATTACTAACAGAGTCAGAGGAGGATAATGAGAAGTAAAATAAACCTTTAAGACACCTTTTTCCCCCCAGCCCCTCCCTCCTTCCCACCGACAGCACAGGGAGACAGGGCAGGGGTTTTGGTCAGTTCTGTTCACTCAGAGGAGTCTGCTCTGTGCTGTGCTCTGAGGTCCCTCCCACGGGCAAACAGTCCTCCCAAAACTGCTGTGGCAGGGGTCACTCGTCCACAGGGTGCAGTCTTTCAAGGACAGGCTGCTCTCTTTTAGAGGCAAGGGCCCTCTCTCTCCATTCACCAGATTACAGCTTTCCCTGACATCCACCTGCTCTGGCATGAGCACTTTTCCCATGGGCTACGAGTGGATCTCTGCATCCCCCGTGGACTTCACGTGTTACAAAGGGACAGTTTGTGTCACCATGGTCCTCACCACTGGCTGTGCTGAGAGGGCAGCGGCCACGGCACCTCCCCACCCCTGGGGACAAACTGCCTCAGAGCTGCTTTGATTTTCTTCTTAAACAGGACATCAGAGACATTACCAACCTCTCTAACTGGGCCAGCAGCATGTCCATCTTCAGAGCCATCAGGCATTGGCTCTGTCAGACATGGTGGAATCTTCTAGCAGCTTCTCACAGAAGTTACTCCTGTGGCCCTCCCTCAGTACCAAAAACCAGGCTATGCCAAATCAACACACCTTTTCTTCTGAATATTTCAAAACCTCCACTCAGCAAAATGGAAAAACGGACATAAATTAAAGCTTTATATTTTATTAATATAATGGAATTTTCAAAAATAACATACCAAGGAAACAGAAACCCAAAGCTGGTGCAGCCCTTTAAAGGCAGATTCTTTCCTTGTACCTGTGTGAGGGGAAGGGGACAGTGACGGCCCGAAGAGAGCAAAAACCCCTCAGGAATCTGGGCGGGATTTCTTCTCCTTCCTGCTGATGTTAATCCCTTTTCTCTTCTGCATGGTTGATTCACTGCTGGTGCTTGTTTCACTTTGGTTGATTTTCTCTTCCAAAGGCTTGGAAGCCTGTGATGACCCAAGAAATAAAAGAGCTGTGAATAATTTAATTTTACAGCCATTGGAATGCCCTGTGCTCCACCAAGGTCAGAGCTGACTGTACTCTGGCTCTTATGCAGTGAGCCTTTGATACTCTGCTCCAGCTGCTGGGATTTTTAGGAAGGGGGATAACAGGAGAGCAAGATAATGACTGCGCAGAGCAGCAGCACACACACAGATGAGCCAGGTTGCTCCAGGGCTCCGTGTGCTGTTGCAGGGATGGCTTCACTCTGTGCCCTCCTGACACACAGATAACTGGGAAATGGGTTCAGAGCTGGAGCAGCGAGCATGGCTCTCGCAGGGAAGGTATCCCCATCCCAGAAAGGGTGTTATCCAAATCAGGTGCAGGGAGGGAAGGCACCTAGGGAAGGGAGAAGACCCAAAGGTAACTAATTTTTGGGCAGAGGTTTTGATCTGCTTAAGCATGATTTATTTTTATGAGACTCATTGGTGAGGTGAAGGAGAAGAAAGGAGGTGGGAAGAGAAGGATAATGGGAGGAAGGCTGCACTCCACCAGGGAATAGGGAGACCAGTCAGTGAATGGATGAGCAGGTGGAGAACAGGCATAGGTGGGTATCAGGCTGAGGGAGAAGAGGGCTGCAGGATCCCTGTGAAGGGTTTATGTACCTGTCCCTCCTCCTCCTTGAGCAGCACGGCAGTTATTAGTGAATGAGCACATTTAATTGGAAGGAGAGAATGTAATGAGCTTAAAAAATAGAATTAAATTAAATACAGATCCAAAACACAGAGCAGAAGGGGAGGAAGGAAAGAATAAAGAAACCATGAAAGAGAAACCGAGACAAAAGGACTATAGACCAAGAGGGAGCAGAGCGTGGTCCTTACCCTCAGCTGCCCTGCGTATTTCTCAGTCCACTCCCTGGCGTTGAGCAGGAACAGCTGCTTGTTGTACTTGTACTCTGAGGACTAAATGGGAAGAGCAAGACAAAGACAGAGATTTGATGGAATACGTGCCACCGAGAAGCTGGGACCAAGTCTGTGTTTAGGACTCCTAAACCAGACTAAAACCACAACAAACAGGAAGTGTAAAGTTCATTTGGTTTGCCTGAAGAACTCGTGCTGCCATTTGCACTTAAGATAATGGCTTGAAAACAAGACCTTGACCATCTCTTCTGGCCTCAACTACCTGAGGGAAGCCCAGGGATGCCCCAGTTGATCCAGAGTGAGTGACGTAGAAGTTGAGCCTAAATCCAGCCCCCCACTCCCTCGCCACCTCTGTCCATGGCCAGGAGAGAGGGAGAGGAGCTCACGTACGATGTCAGCCATGAGAGGGTCGTCAGGGTTGGGCTCTGCCATCAGCAGCTGGATGGAGGTCAGCAGCGTGGAGATGTTCAGGGAAGGCCTCCATGCACCCTGTAAGGAAACGGGATGAGAGCAGCAGCTCAGAGACACTTCAGAGCCCTCAGCACTTCTACCCAACCTGCCCACAGCTGCCTTGGGACCTCCAGCACCATGAAACACACCAGACCCACTCTCAATACAAGGCTTCAAGGAAGCCCAGCTGACAACGAGGGCAGTGGTCTTAGCTCCAAGGCTGCCAGAGCTCAGGGAGCATTTGGACAAAGCTCCCAGGCACACGGTGGGACATTGGGCTTGTCCTGTGCAAATCCAGCTCGTGGCCCTGATAATCCTTGTGTGTCCCTTCCAGCTCAGGAGAGTCCATGATTCTGTGGGCTGTATCCTGCATGTCTCTGCTGTGTTGGGCCAACTCATTTTCAGACCTAATGCCTTTTGACTCCAGTCCCTAAAGCCTTGGAAACTTATAAGGAACAAAGAACATCATGTTCTGGCTCTAAACAAAAGAGATGCCACTCAAAAACTTCACTCCCTGCTCCCTGTAAATAAATCAGGAGTAAACAGACATTCAATCAGGCTTTTACAAGAAGCAGATAAGGAGTTCATTATCCTGCCCGGGCTCACTTACCCACACCCAAGCACTGTCTTACCTTCGGGGGTAACTTAAGAACATCCAGGCAAATCCTTCCAGCAGAGTCGATGTTGGGATGGTAGATGGGGGTCAGGAAGCGAATCTTTGGTGGCTCAAATGGGTACCTGAAGGGGTAAGCATTAAGAAACAAAAGTTTATTGTTGTATCTGTAGGCCCAGTTGTTTTGCCACCCAAGCAATGCCATCGTTTCCTCCTCCCAGCCTACACGACAGCCTTCCCACAGATCTTTGGAAGCAGTGTCCTGCCTTTGCTGCTCCCAGCTGTGTCTGACTAACACTTCCCTGGACAGCCTTCCACAAGGGAACAACATTAGAAACTTTGAGACAGAGAGCTTTGAGACAGTATGATGAGGCAAAAGTCTTATCATTGCACTTTTAGGGTTTTAATCACACATCTTTGATGTTCAATGCAAAATAAGTGTACCAGCTACAGGAAAAATTGCATTCCTTAAAAAAAGGGTCACAATTCCTTGTTGAGAGGATAAAGGAAAGACCCACATGTTAATATTTACAGCAAATACCTTACATCAGTTTACTCATATTTGAAAGCAGGACTACACCAATGACTTAATCAGAGCATCAGCCTGGTTTGGGTTGGAAGGGACCTTAAAGCCCATTTTGCTCCACCCCTGCCATGGGCAGGGACACCTTCCACTGTCCCAGGGTGCTCCAAGCCCTGTCCAGCCTGGCCTTGGGCACTGCCAGGGATGGGGCAGCCACAGCTGCTCTGGGGAACCTGGGCCAAGGCCTCCCCACCCTCCTTCTTAATGTTACTGCCCACTTACCTTTCAGGAACTATGATTTCCAGGTTGAATATTCCTTTCTCATATGGTGTGTCCACACCTCCTAAAATTTCTTTAGGAGCAAGATGAAAATACAAGAATTACATTCAAAATCAGAATTACAGAATGGTTTGGGTTGGAAGGAACCTTCAAGATCACCTCGTCCAGCAGTCCCCACGTACCTCCCACAGTTACAGAGCTGCTCAGGTGATAGAATCATAGAATGTTAAGGGTTGGGAGGGACCTTAAAGACCACCCAGTTCCAGGAACATCTTCAATTATCCCAGGCTGCTCCAAACCTCATCCAACCTGGACACTCCCAGGGACAGGACAGCCACAGCTTGTCTGGGCAACCTGTGCCAGGGCCTCACTAACCTCACAGGGGAGAATCCAAGAATAAAAAATATCATCTTATGTCAGACCAGTTCCACTCCCCAGCAGTCAGAACTAAGGGCAGACCAGCCAAGGCACAGGCCAAGCTGTGTTTAAAGGAAAATAAAATCCCACACTTCCACATAGTCTATAAAAGCCAAAGCACACAGCAAGCACAGACCTAGCAGCAACCTGCAGCCCAGCCCTGCCTTTGGGAGCCCCCAGGGTACGTACGTGCCCGCAGGTCATCGAGCTGCCCGTTCTGCCAGCAGGTGATGCCTGGAGGTGGCTCCGTGGCCAGGAGCGAGAGCTCCCTCGCCAGCCGTGATGCTCTCTGCATGGTGCTGCAGCTCTGACAAACCCGGAGTTCCAAAAATAGCACTTTAAACTTTTTGCCTAAGAACCTGAGTTTTAAACTGTTATCCTGATGTGACACCAGAGACACACAGAGGCTGAGCCGATTCCTGGAGCTGCTCTTGCACCCAAGTGGAGGAGGAAAATGAGACCCTTTATAATCCATCCCATCCCCTCAGTCCCCAGCTGAGTCCAATAAACCCTAGGTTTTAACAAACCCTAATGAACTGGGAGGCCATGACCAGGCTCCAAACCCCTAATGGGGCTGTAACACCTGCCCTGAGACCATGGTTAGGGCACCTGCTCAGCTGGGGCCACCCATCAGTGCCCCTTCCTGCCCAAAGGCCCCATCTCCCCCTTGTTGTGCAGGAGGAAACCCAAAAGCTGCCCCAGGGCTGGGCCACTCCCTGCCACAGCAATGCCCCTGGCGCTCCCAAAGCAGGGCTCTGCTCTGCCCCCCTGGAGCGGGACATGAGAACACCCGCAGACCGGCCCGAGAGGAACGTGGCTCGGCAACGCGCCACAGCCCCGACCCCTCACCCGAGGATGGGGGACACCCCCTAGGCCCGACCGTCCCCTCAGGCACCATTAACGCGTACAGACTGCCCCGCCCGAGCACCCCTCGGGTTCACTGCACCCGTAGCCTAACTATCCCCACTGAGGAAGCGTTTCACCCCCCTCCATCAGCCTCATTAATCACCCCTCGGCCTAATTACCTCCGCACACGGACAAGAGCTGCGCCCCCTTCCCACTCCCCGAGGATGGGAACGGCCGCCCGCAGCCTCACACCTCCGAGAGCCCACACAAAATCCCTTCGGGAAAGCCTCGGCCTCCGCCTCCACCCTCTCTGCTTACTAATTACCCCCTCACTCTAATTAATTAACGCTCCCCCCACAAGGACCCGTGAGGCGGCGCGCGGGGGGGACCGGACTTCCGCCGTCACCTGGCAACGGGCGGACGCCTGGCGCGCAGCCCCGCCCCCTGGCCCGCTGCTCGGGCGCTGATTGGGCTGCCCTGGCGCTCAGCCCCGCCCCTCAATTGAAATGGGGCGCTGCCATTGGGTGAGTGCTGCAGGCGGGAATTCAAGCCCCGCCCCTTTCATCCCCGCGGGGGGCGTGGCCTGAGGCAGCGGGGCGGGAGCGGGGCGGGAGCGGGGCGGGAGCCGCTCCGGGATCCCCGGCCCGAGGGCGCTGCAGCCCCGGGGCTGTCCTGCCCTGCCCTGCCCAGCCAGCGTGATACCTCTGCGGACAGGGCGCTGTCGGAGGGGGTGCCGGTGTCGGTGCTACTGCCGACTCTCTCTCTCTCTCCCCCCGGCTGGGTCTCCCGGGCCCCGCCCATTTCCGCCGGACCGGAAGTTCCGCTCCCGCGGTGCTGCTCGCGGCCGCCGGGCGGCGCCACTTCCCAGAAGCGTTGTCCCGGAAGCGTTGGGCGGGCGGGCGGAAGTGACGCGCATGCGGCGGCGCGGCGGGGTCGGCCCGCCATGTCGCGGGGCCCTGGGCAGCGGCCGCGGCTCTGAGCACGGGCGGGCCCGGGGGCTCGGCCCCGACAGGTACGGCCCCGGCAGACACGGCCCCGGCAGACACGGCCCCGCCTCTGCCCTGCCCTGCCGTGCGGGACCCGGCGGCGGAAACGGGAGGGCGGGGGCGGCGGGGAGGGCGTCGTTCTGTTTGTTCTCCTCCCTTCCGTTCCTTTATTATCCCTTCTTTTCCCATTCCCTTCTGATCCTTTTCCTTCCGTCCCTTTTCTGCTCTGCTTTCCGTTTCCCGGGGCGGGCTGGGGGCGGTTCCATCCCGCCCAACGTGCGGCGCCGTCTCCCGCTCGACGCCGGTTGGGCTCCGCTCGCGTTCGCCGTCCCCGCTGTGTCTCGGTGCCCGTTGTCCCCGCGTGTGTCTCGGTGCCCTGTTGTCCCCGCTGTGTCTCGGTGCCCGTTGTCCCCGCTGTGTCTCGGTGCCCGTTGTCCCCGCTGTGTCTCGGTGCCCGTTGTCCCCGCTGTGTCTCGGTGCCCGTTGTCCCCGCTGTGTCTCGGTGCCCGTTGTCCCCGTGGCCTCACTGCGGGAGTGGGGGGTGAGAGCAATTGAGCCTTTCACGGTCCCGGAATTATTTCCGTTGGAAAAGCTCCTAGAGATCAGAGCCCAGCCATTGCCGCAGCGCTGCCACATTCACCGCTAGCTCCTGTCTCCAGTGCCACATCCGCTCATTTTCTTGATCACTGATCAGGTCCCTCACTGCGATCAGGTCGTGGCTGTGCTGGGTTATCCTGGCTGGAATCCTGCCCAGGGAATTCCCCAGGCTGCCCAGCTCCCTGTGCTTCCATTCCTGCTGGACGCTGGGGAGCTCAGCAGGCCCCAGGGTCCTGCCAGGGTTTGGCTCCTGGTGCCTTTCCTTGTCTCTCAGGAGCTCTCGGGGTGCTTTGTGTGTTCAGGGAAGGGTTTTGGGTGATTTCCGGATCCTGGGGCTGCCGTGGGATCCACTTTGGGTGTTTTTGATTCTGTCAGAGGTTTTGTGGCTGCAGGAAGAGGCAGTGGTGGATCAGGAGGGCACTGGGAGTGCACCAGGGAATATTCCTCAGTGGATGGAAGAGTTCCCAGAAACAATTACTGTCAAATAGAAGGCGCTTTTCCTGCCATTATTGAAAACTTCTGGTTTAGGATAAAACCTCAGGCCTTTAGAGATGGCTTGAGCTGAAATTCTGGTCAGGATTCCTCCAAATTCAACATCAATTTCCTGATTTCCTTTAGATGGTGATAATGATAATGCTGATGGTTATTGTATATTATCTAGATTACATATTGCCATGCATTTGCTATAATCATTACTACTATTATTTTATTACAATTTTCAGATAATCCATGGAATAAGTGCAGCTGTATAAAATAAATATATATCAACTACAATCAACTAATTTTACTCTGTTCCTGGCTGCACGCTTCCAATTGACAATAAATTGTTACTGTGCCACTTTGTGGATCCTGCTGAACCCATTCAAATCAGTTCTGTTGGTTGCCTGGAGGAGCCCAGAGCCCCTTGTTATTTATTCACATTTGTAGGTGAAAGTTGTGCCTAAAGGAACAGTTGAGAGTGGAGGCAGATGGAAAAGCAGCTCCTTTGTTCCAAGGGGGATTGTTCCTTCTGACTTTTTAGGAAAATTGAGCCAGCCTGTGTCCTTGGTTTTTCCATGGCACAGTCAGGATTTCTGTGGGGATCATGTGCTGGTGTTTGCTCTGGATTTGGTGAATGAATTCATTTGACAGAAATAAATATTCCTATTTCCTGAAAATACTGCAAGGGTGTCTTCCTTAATGCAGGCATAAAGGACAGAATGTTTGAATACTCAGTAACTATGGGAGAAATACCCAAGAACAACCTGGCATGATACAGATTTCCTATTGTTACGTTTTTAGGAAAAGACATTAACCTGTTCTTTAAACAAATTAATCTGACACCCTAAATAGGGAATACTGATGAAGTTTTTTTTTCATGCTGCTTAAGAGATTCTTAAAAGATTGATTAATTCAAAGAAGCAGTGACCTGAAGACTGAAGCAAAACAACTTCTAACTCTCCTCTTCATCACTCAGAAATGTGTGTGACAGTGCTTTGTTTTATTCTGGTAACACGAAACTTCTTCCTGGTTATTTCTTTGTGTCGCCTGGGGGAAGCTTTATGATGTGGAATTGTCACAATGAAGTCTTTTCAACTTAAAGAGCTAAAAGCATTTGCAGTGATGCTTTCTCTCATCTGTTGTGTGAGTAAATCTCACTTTTGAGTGAATTCCACTTCTCTGCATCTCGTTGGACTTTTGCTTCTCTCTTGCCTATACTTTAGCTTTTTATCATTCTCCAAACATGTCAACATTCTTTAACTTGAAGTAAATATCAGGTATTATTTCCCAGGCAATTATGATTTTGGGGACTCTTGCTCTTTTTCATGGAGACAAAAAGCTACAGTTGCCTTCTGTAATCATGGAAAGCAGAATGATCCGAGGTTCAGGCAAATGAGATTTTTTACTGGTGCTTTTCCCCCCAGTCTGCTTTTAAAGTTCCTGTTTCTAGCACAGTCAAAACCAGTTTTTGAGTCTGTCGAGCTGGAGGTGAATGGTGATTCCAGATGGGAATGAGGAGGTGAGCACTGGAAACTGGCAGAGGAAAATACTGATGCAAATGTATTTTCAGCTCATCTCTCCCTGCTTTTCTTGCTTCCTCTCCCTCTGATCTGCTCCTCTTCCTCTTGCCCAAAAGTTAGAAGTGTCCCCTTGCTTTGACAGGTGGAGGAACGAGCCTCCTTGGAGGTTTCTTCTGCCCCTTGGTGCCAATTTGCAGCCCTAGTTAGTTGGGGTGCAGGTAAGTGCCTGTTTCTCTGTTCAGCAGTTCCATGTTTGTGGTACTTGCTGAAAAATTCCTTCTGAATTTGCCTTTACTTCTTAGATATAGAAGCAAAGTTGAGACTGTAGATCATGGAGTTATTAAATTAGTGTTGAGAGATTCAAAGCACAGAACAGATCAAGTGTTGTCCAGGAGCTGCTGCTGTTCCTCATTTACATTGTCAGTAGTGCTGGGAGGTTTAAAGTGCTCCAAAAGTCTTTTTTTCTCTGCTTTAATTATGTTCAAACACACAAATATTTCTACTTCCTCTTTGTTTAAGTGAAACTGTTTTCTGTCAGATTGTTGTCTGACAGTGCTAGTCCATCTCAACTCTCATTTCTGATTCCAAAGTATCCGATTCCATTTTGCTCCTAAGCCCTCCAGTGACAGCTTCCATTAGGAACCATGTGATATATTGCCCATATTTAATTTTCAGTACCTTAAAAACAAAAGTACTGCAGAACTTCCTGCCCACTGCACTGATACCTCATGCAGGAATCTCCATTTTCACACATTGTTCCCAGAAATGAGGCATTGTACCAAAATACTGGGTGTGGAAGCTAATTCCAAGGTCACAGCAGGGGGAGGCCTGTGTGCCTGATGCCTCTGTATGTTGGGCAGACAGCAGTGGGGTGTTTGTGTCCCAGGGGAATGGGGCTCCCAGCAGCAGCTGCCCAGCTCTGGGAGTGAAGAGCATTCCTGTGACTTGGTGGGATGCAGGGCTGAGCTTTCCCAGGCACTGCTCCAAGCTGAGTCAGAAGCTCAAAAAGGCAGAAAAAAATTCTGGTTTCAGAAGTACCTGAGAGCAGAACACAGCACTGATGTCACTGGGATGGGACTGGGAGCTACTCCCATGTCTGTGTTCTGGAGGCATTTATTGATGGAGGAAGTTGATGGGATGGAGCTGCTGCTCTTGGTGACTCCAGGTGGAGTTGGCAGCTCTGCCTTTTAATCACTCTGGATCTGCTGTCAGGAAACAGCTTCCAGTGATTTGGTCTCTTCTTCCACAGCGAGGGCAGCTCTCTTTGCCCGCCTTGGGCAGTAGATTGTTCTGCTCAGAGTCCAGGAGTTCTTTGCAGGAGAGCCTGCACTGGGAAAACTCCCCTGGAGTGGGAAGGGTTCTTTGTCTTGCCATGGACTTGAAAAATCTTGGCATTTGGAGCAGTCGTAACTAACTTGTGTTTTGACAAGATCTGTCTGTCTCTTGGGGAGTTCTTACCTCACCTGCAAGAAATCTCTGTTTTCTCTCCAGATGTCCCTGGTGCTGTTTCCGTGTGTTCCTCCTTGGTTTTGAAGCCTTTTCCTTCCTAGACTTAGACTTCTGTTCTCAAAGATGTTTCTAATCCAGTAGCATTTGTGGGTTTTCCATCTCCTTGAGGATGAACTCTGTGGTCTGTATCTGGCTCAAGAATGGCCGGGCAGGTGGCACAGGAGCCACCTGTTCCACGAGATAAATGCTGCCTGCTTACAAATTCCTTTGTTGTGTCTGAACTAAGTTCTGCTTCCATCTTGCCATGCAACTACTCTGCCTGTATTTTCCTGAAGCATTCCTGAAATTCATAGTTCATAGCACTCAGGAGGGATATAAATAGTAACAGGGAGGTGGGAAAGGGAAAAATAAGGCTTCTTGGGAAATGGGGATTTTCATTCATTTTCAGAGTGAACAGCCCTGTGAGGGGAAGAGGAGGTAATGTGAGGTGTTTATGGGGTCTTTTAACTTATTTTTAATCTGAAAAAGATGCCATTTCTTGCTACTCTGGGGTGTAGGAGTTGGACCCTATTTTCAGACAGTCTGAGGTGGTTTGAAATGGAAAGCAGGGTAGGTCAGTAGGAAGCTCCTGAAGATTAGCTCAGGCGTTTTCCAGGAGTTAATCTGCTTCAGCTCTGGGTGTGGAGTTCACTGATGCTTGTGAATTAAAATACCTATGCTTGTTCACTTACGCTGCCTTTCATTTTTCTCTCTTTCTCCTTGTCTTTGTTAAGCATTGCAGGCTGTATGTACCGAGTCTTTCAGACGACGGGACCAGATGGAAAAAACCTTCTGAAATTGGTTCCCATTTCTAAAACTTCTGGAAGCTTTGTGCCAATAGTTCAGTCTCCAGCCATGCCAAATAATTCTAACACAAATGTTTCTAGCCCGGTCCATCTTACTTTTAAGACACAGCTTGGCAATACTGCTGCACCTTCATCTGTTAAGATACCTATTTTTCAGCCTCCTAATCCTGGAACTATTACTCTTACAAGGACATTAGACAAGCAGGAAAGTGTTAGGGTAGGTTCTGAAAAGGAAAGCTTGATTCCAAGTGCAGCTGCCAGCACCCAGAGCAGCTGTGTGTCCATGGATGGAGTGTCCTTGCAGAACGTGGCCATCACGAGCTCCTCTCACCAGAGCAGCACAACCTACATGGTGGTGAACACCAAATCCCTCCCAGTGACTGTCAGGTCTCCAGTGCTGCCCTCCGGACACCACCTGCAGATTCCAGCTGATGCAGAAGTGAGATCTGTCCCAGCATCTCTTTTGCCACCTGCAATTCAGCAGAAAATCCTGGCAGCTGCAGCCACCAACGCGTCCGGAGGGGCCGACGGTACGAAAACGCCGACGGTGATTTACGTGTCACCTGTGAACACAGTGAAAACCTCCCAGGTCTTGCCCAAGCACTTGCAGAGCTTTTGCCCCAAATCTGCCACGGAAGCTTCCAAGACTCTGATAGTGACAGCAGCCCAAAAGGGATCGGGTTCTTCTCCTGAGCCAGACTCGTCCGAGGGGCAACAATGCCAGCAAACGCCCATGAAATGGATCGTGCAGGAAACAGCCCCGCTCTCAGCAGCTTGTCTTATCCCTGTAAAGTCTTCAAATAATGTGGCTTCCAAGATCCTGAAAACTTTGTCAGACATGAAGAATTTAGACGTTAATCCTGCAAATATTTTGCCACTCTGTTCTAACGGTCCTGGTGGAAGCCAAACCAAAATCACACCTTTAAAAGATAATGCTCTGGTCATGTACAATGGGAAAGTCTATTTATTGACCAAAAGAGGTTCTGATGTTCTGTCAGCTCAGACTGACAAACAAACATGTTCCTCTTCTGATGCTTCGCTTCAAAAGGAGACACCCAAGCAAATTGATTCTACTGAAGTCAATACAATAACCAGTAAAGTGGTGAATCTGGTGTTGTCAAAAAGCAAAGGAGTGGTGCTGTCTCAGAAAGACCCAAAACCATGTACAGTCTCCAAAAATTCATCACCAATTAGCTTAAGAAATGACTTAAAATCCACACCTGCAGCTCTGCTGACACCAAGTGCTAATCAGCAGGATCCCACTGTAATCCAGAGGCAGAGTTTGCCCTTCACCAAGAGCGTTTCTTGCAGTGGAGTGACCCCAGTTCCAGCAGTAGGGATGCAGGAAGGTGTGTCGCAAAGTGGCAGAGACCTGAGTCATTCCCCAAGAGCAGCAGGGGCTGTGTTACCTCAGGCTAAGCAGGAGTGTGCTGTCAGTGAAGACTGGCCAAAGGTAATAAACCATAAACACGCCACCTCAGTGTCTGCTCAGTGGTTCTGTGGTCCTGGTTTTAGGTGGATAAAATGGCTCTTGATGAGTTCACACATTTTTGTAACCAGGTATCCTGGAAATGCTGCTCTAAGGTTGGTTCTAATCAATAAATGGCCTTTTCCCCAATAATTTTGCACTGTGCAGGTGAGAAATGCATAGAAAAGAAAGGAGCAGAGGAAAGGTGGCTTTTCATTTCCTCCCAAGATGGTCAGCAATAACTGAACTCCAGGGAGGCTGTTCATGGTTTGGGCTCTTGAGTGTTGATGCCACACGCTCACAGCACAACCTTAGGGTTTGCAGGGTTGATGTAGGGTAGAGGAGGACAAGTTTGTTGCTTCACAAGAGGAAAATAAGTTGGAAGAGCAGAGTTTGTCCTCTGGAGACAGCTCTGGTGTGGCACTGTCAGCTCCAGGCTCTGACAGCCATGGGCAGGAGCTGTTCCCTTCCTCCTCTGCCCTGGTGGGGAGCATCCCCCTCCTTCACTCCTGGGTCCATGTCAGGCAGAAGGAACTCCTGAAATCCTTAATGGCTGCATTGACATATTCTTTTAAGATCATAATGTTGAAAATATGTTAAAAGTTGTAAGTTTCCAATTCCCAAACTCCCCATGCAGGATTGGGGGTCGTGTTTTTCATAGCTCCAGAGGCCAGGATGAATTTGTTTCCAGAGAAAAAAAAAATTCTGAAATTCGTTTGTGTTGTCCAGGCAGAACAGAAATGTCAGCTGAGTGTATTTTTGCAAATTTTAGACATTTAATTGTTGCAGCAGACTTAGTTTTTTGATTGTTCCTCACCTGAAAAATGGTTGAAATACCATTTATTTTCTTCAGTGCTGTGTGATGCCTAGTGTCAGCATTTGCATTTGCTTTAACCTTGGTGAGAAATAGCTCAGCAAATTTGGTGCTCTTGTCCCTAAATTTGCAAACCCCTGGACTGCAGAGTAAAGACTCTATCTGCTCTTCCCTCCTCTTTGGTACTTTAAAGGGGTAGAACAGGTGATTCTCTTGTTGCTTCTTTTATTTCTGTGGTTTCTGGTTGGCCTGGACATTTTCTGGATGTTCCACAATGTACTTGGAGTGTTTAATAATGAGTGTAAGACCTACGATAACTTGTATATAATTTATTAAAATTGGCTTACCTGTGGTAAATGTTACCTGTGTTAAATGCAGCTCCTGGAGAATGGCAGACAAATTACATATTCACCTGTCTTTCTTGTACCTATTTTTTGTGTATTAATATATTTTATCTATTTATAGATAGTGAGAGAGTGATTGATGGCTCTCTCACTGTTTCTGTATTTCAGATCCAATGTGAGAAGATGGATTTACCAGGAAAGGTTATTCAAATCAAACACCAAGAGCACCCACACTGGAAACAATACTTGGAATTAAGGAAAAAATTTGGTCTTTTTAAGAAGGAGAGAGTTTACCTTACGAGAATACCATTACGGGCCTTCTGTGAGAATCCAGAAGAAGGGGTTTGTTCCAGTGACAACTTGGAAAGGAAAAATGAATCTTGCAGTTCATCCTCACTGGATGTGGAAATAGCGAATCATCGTCAGGAATATGTTGAAGAGGAAAAGGTATCTGGGATTTTTCAGTGCTAAACACACTCAGAAAGCAGCCTATGGTTAGTCAGTGCAGAGCTGAGGGTGTTTGGAGCTGCCACCTCTGGATTCACCAGGAGAGTCAGGAGTTGTTGGGATCTCTGTGAGAATTGTTCCTAGAACTTGTTTGAGATTTCTGTATGACTCAAGCATCCTCCAGGAATTTTATCCTCATTTGGGTTCTACTGGAGGTAACTTGAACAACCAATGATTTTGTGGTGATGGTCCTTGTTGGAATAGGGACCTCAGGTATCCTGGTTTATATTTAACCCTCTGCAGATGGTTATGTTTGTTTAGCAGTGCAGTGGATCTAGGTAGAGGAATGGGTTTGTTAAAAGAAATTTACTTGTGGATCTGTCCAATCTTTAGAATTACAAATGTTGTTATAAACTTTGTCATTGGTTGGGTACTTCTGGAAGGAAGAACTTCAATGTTAATGCATGGAAAGGATTTTATCCATCTAAGTATTTCCATTCAGCCACGTTTTCATCTGTGTGATTCTACTCAATCAAAGACTTCCTCAGGTTTTACTAATTCTATGCTAATAATTGAGCAGGTTCATGGCTGCTCTTAACATTAACAACATTAACATTAACATTAATCCATCCCTTAGAAGTGTCCAAGGCCAGGCTGGATGTAGCTTGGAGCAGTCTGGTCTTGTGGAAGGTATCCTTGCCAATGGCAGGGGGTGGAATGGAATGGGATTTAAGGTCTCTTCCAGCTCAAACCAGGATGTGATTCCATTATTCAAATAATAAAATGGATGTTTATAATGTAGCTGATGCCCAGTTTAACAGAAGTGCATTTTGTCTGTTTCTGACTATGCAGATAAATGTGGATCTGGAAGAGGATTTGACTAGGAAAAGGAAAACAAAATCCTCATTGTCAGACAGCGGCAAGAGAAGGAGAACTTCGATCAAATCAGCCACAAGTCCCAGTTCAGAAGTCAGCAGCTCGAGTTTCAGTGTTAACAGGAGTGTTTCACCTCCACCAGCCTCACCTGAGCCAGGTGTTCCCGCTGGCTCTGGTGGAGTGTCCCAAGGGAGGGACTCGGAGCAGGACACGTTCCCCTGGTACAGCGACACTGCCCGCCCGGAGATTTCAGTTTTAGTGACTTCTGAAGAGGACACCTCCGTTCTGGAAGGTTCTTTCCGAGATGATGCTTTCCCTGTGGCTCCCCCAGACCTGGATGAGACGATACGGGATGAAAAAATCAAGCGACTGAAGCAGCTGCTGCGGGAGCGGGAAGCGGCGCTGGAGGAAATGCGCCGGGAAATGCAGCAGAGCTGAAACCTCTGCCCTGAGATCCCAGCCTTGTGCAGCACCTCCTCAGTGACTTCAAGGGGAAATCCCTTGCTTCAAGGAATATTTCTGGTGGATGGAAGAACAAGATGAAGTTTCAGGATGTGTGTATTTAGAGAACTGTAGGTTTTTGTTAAATGCCAGAAATAAGAAACTTTGACCATCAGATTCTACTGATGGCACATGATCCAAGAGCACAGTCAGGACATTTTTACCAGCACATTCCCCATATTCTGGGTCGAGAGGGTTCTGCATTAGTCCTAGCAAATTAACTTTCCCCTTTTGAATTCCATGGCCTGGCTCTTAAAACCACAATGCAAATTGCAAACCCTAGTTGTAGAAACTTTTTTTTTGTTTGTTTTTCTGATGTGCATGAGAGCTTTGATAAATTCCTGGGGACTGTCAATTTTCAGAGAAGGTCAACAGTTAGTGGTTAATAAATGCTATTTAAAGGATCTGGAAATAAGATTTCAGACAGTTACAATGCCGATATTTATACAAAACCTCTAGTTGATGTGAAGACAGGCAGGAGGAGCCCTGTGACAGTTGTTTGGATTAATGGCTCTTCATTTTTGTTGTGAGCCTTTATAAGGCCAGGGCCAGCTGTGCAATGTGGAAATTTGTTTGTGGGGTTGTTTCGGAAGGGTGGGATGTATTTTTTTTAAATGGAGTTCTGTTAATAATAATTTCTTGAAGCTAAAATACTTCTTTATCCCTGGGTGGTATCTTTAACAATCCTCAATAAGTGTCTTTTAATTTGTTGTTGTTTGAACATGTTTCTTGCCACCTTCAGTTGATGTTACCGTAGTTTGCCTTGTAGGAGGGGATATACCCTGGTTTTTATAGAACTTCATGTGTGTTTTCCCACCATGCTCTGTTGTATGTGTAGGGACACCTTTCCTTGTCCTCTGTTGTCCATGACTTTGATCCTTGCAGCTTCCTTCTGCAGTTTTTCAGTTTCCCTTCCACAAATTAATAACTTTTTTGCCAGCAGACTTTGTAATCGTTTTATTCTTGTCTGTTTATGTTTACATTAAACATCACCAACCCTGGCAGAGCTGTGCTGTGAATTTGTGTTCACAGGAGGCTGTTGCTGTCCAAGGAGGTTGTTAAACAGAGAAGTGTTGGATGCTCTGAGGCTGAACTTCCATGGATCTGCAGATGAGCAGGAGTCCTGGCACGTGGTGCTGGGCTGGTGGGGGAGCAGTGAGGGGGCTTTGGGGGGTTTAACTAAACCCAGGAAGGCACTGGTTTGGGCACTAAAATCAGAATCTTCGAGACTGGAAAAGCCCTCTGAGATCACTGAGTCCAACTGTTGTGCAGCACTGTGAAAGCCACCATTAACCATGTCCCCCAAGTGCCACATCCACCTTTTTTTAAATCCCTTCAGGACTGGTGACTCCACCACTGCCCTGGGCAGCTGTGCCAGGGCTGGACAACCCTTTTGGGGAAAAAATGTTTCCTAATGTCCAACCTAAACCTCAGTCTGCCCTGGCTGGCTTATCACAGTGACATCAAATTCCTGCTTTCTGGGGCAGGAATTGCTTCTGGGAGCAGCAGAGGTCATTCCTGTGCGTTGTCAGGAATGACCTCTCCATGTTTCACAGGGATCCATGGAGAAAGCACTGAAGGGGAGGTGAGGAAACCCCTGTGAGCAGGCAGATGCCTTCTAGAGCCTCCTTGAGAGCTACATGAATGAATCCATTGGGGTTTTTCCTTCTCCTCCCATTGTACCAGGCAAAGAACTCTCTCCCTCCTTCTCCACAGGGATCCCATCACTTTTGGGACCATCTCTTGCTTAAACCATTTGTCTAATGAGTCTTGAGGGAGGCAAAGGATTCTCTCAGCTGAAACATCGCATTTTCTACATTGGAGCAGTTAATCAGGAACTGAGGTTTACCTGTTCCCTGCTTAGGAAGTGTGTGGCTGAGGATGCAGCTCTCCAGGGCAGCTGGGATCCCTAAGGATTCAGCAGCAGCTAAAATATACTTGGGAAGCTTTCCCAGGCCCTGGTGCCCAGGGTTCTCTGTGACTCCATGTTAATCACATGTGTGGTTCCTGCTGCTCCCTGTCCCTCCTCTCCAGACCCAGCACAGGGCTGCCCTTCCAGCAGGAGGGAGTTGCTCAGCTGCCCCTTGACCTCCAGAGCAGGCTGGGGTGTGAAGAGGTTTTTCCCTATGGGCTGCTCAAAGGATGGAGTGGCTTTGGGATCCATCCCATCTGGCCCAAAGTGCAGGACATGGGTCAGTGCCCTGAGCCCAAGGGAAGCAGAGGTGAGGCTGGAGGCTCCACCATCCAAAAGGATTTGGCCTGAGGAGCACTGGAGAGAGGAGGCTGAGAGGTCAGACTGGGTGTGGAGGAAGAGACAAGGAGACACAACTCATTAATAACCTTCATTTAATCCTTCATGACATTGGAAAATGTAGAAATGTCACAGACTCATTCACAGAACTGGTAACATTTGCATTGCTGTGGGTTAATAGCAAAGCCCTTAATATCAAGTACAAGACAATCACTTCATACTTTTAAAAAATATAAATGTTTAGAAATATCAGTTGTTATTGCTATTAAATTCCTGAGTTCTCTCCATCCATCAGATGCTCCCTGCTGTGAGCAGTGCCTGCTCCTCTGTCCTGAAGCTCGCTGGGCTCTCGTGCAGGGTCTGGCCCTGCAGGCTGGCCACGGCTCGCAGGGAGATTTTCTGTGGAGGGAAAGCAAAGGAGTCCCCGTGAGTGGCTCCTCACTGCCTTGGCACTGGCAGGTTCAGTGGCCAGAGGAAACACCAAGAGATCAGCTCAGAACCATGTGCTCTGGACTGGCTCCATCATTTGCCTTCTCTTGGAGGAAGAGGCCCCTGTGGCTGTGACAGGTCTGAAGTGAAGCCAGTCAGGGTCAGTCAAGGCCAGTTAAAGCCAGCCTGGTGCTGGGGCTGTGCTGGGACAGCAGGGACAGACACTGGGGGGGTCACTGAGAGCTGCTTATGGGTCTCCAGCCCTGGTGACTGATCCATGCCTGGTTAACGCCTGGACTCCATCACCTTAAAGGTCTCCAACCAAAACAATTCCATGATCCCCTAAAATCTAAGGCTGACCAGCTGACATCAGGCTATTCAGAAACAGAGAACATTGATTCCTTTTACCTGGAAGTCACGGATGTAGGTGAGGAAGAAGCTGAGGAAGGAGAATGCCAGTGACCACTCGGAGACTGTGCTGATGATGTGGGGGGTGTAGCCCTGTGTTACAGAGGGGAAAAAATCCTTGTGAAAACTGCTCTGGAACCTGCAGTGGCACAAGGATGGCTTGTGACTTGTGACATCCCATGTGAGATCCTGCATCCACAACTATTCCCACTGGAGACCAAAATCCCTTATTGTATCTGCAGTCTCCAAGAATGAAGTGCTGAAGAATGAAAAGGACCAAGAAAGCACCTGCTTCAGCTGGGATGATGCCCACTGGGAATTTAATAACCACCTGCAAAACCTGAATGCTCAACTAACAAAGAGCAGGGAGGTTAAAGGCCCTCCTCAAGATGCAGGAGGGATTACATTTAGAGTTACACTTGAAGATCCAACAGTTTTGTGAGATCAGAACTCAGAGAAGCTGAGGCTGCCCCATCCCTGGAAGTCCAAGGCCAAGGAGCAACCTGAGAGTGGGAGGTGTCCCTGGCCATGGCAGGGGGTGGGACTGGATGGCCTTTCCCAACCCCCCCAGTCTGGGACCCCCCAATTCCAAGGAGCTTCGGGCTGGTTTGGCTGGCACAACTCTCTCCTGTCCCACCCCAGTCTGTGTGGTGACCTGCAGGAAGTTCTCACCTGTCCCTCCAAATCCAGCTGGATTTGGTCTCCATTTCCCCCCCCCCAAACACTTACTCTTTCCTGGGGGTCCCAGTGCAGCTTCTGCACCAGGTTCTGTCCATACAGGCCACTGTACAAAACAACTGAGGACACAAACACTGAGGGAAGAGGTTAAGGAAGATCCAAGGCCAAGAATGAGGAACATGGAACATGGACTGCGTTGAGCTGAGGCTGTGAGGTCTCAGCCTGAGGAGCAGTAATGGTACCATGGACTGTTCACATTGTGCCCTTCAACCTGTAGCTTGTCCCAGCTCACCGCTTATTGTCATGTGAAAAGTTTAATTTCAACCTAAATCCGTTATTGCTGTTCTCTGTGTGCTGCCTCTCGTCATTCCTCTGATCAAACACAGCGCCCTCATGGGAGTATTTAAGCTTTGATCAGATGTGAGCACTTCCTGAGCATTTTAATTTAATTTTACTGGCATTTCCCACCCTAATAAGAGTCTAGATCTCTTTCTCTGATGGCTTTTCAATCTCTCAACCACCCTGAATTCTTGCTATGGGCCACAGATTGGAATTCTGTATCGCCTGCAGCAAAGAAGATTTTTGGCTTTTGTGTTTCCCTCTTACTCAAGGTTTGAGGAGTGCTTTGGATTTCACCCCACGTGACAATGATCCCCCATTTAATCCAAGACCTGGATCTTTCTGCGGTGTTTGATGTCACTTTTTCAACATCTTACAGAGTGAAGGTACCCAAAAAAGTGCTTCTGCAACACAAGAAATGAAACTCAGATCATTAATTTATAGACAACTTGATTTTCATAGGACTAAGATATTAACTTCTTCGGTGGTTAATGAGATTAAACATCAAGACCCTTCTGATGTGAAAGATTAATTTTGGTGGTGAACAAGGCTGGACTTCCTGGCACAAACATGACCCTGAGAACCCAGGTGCTTCCCCAGCTCTGTTCCCTTCCCTGGACACACTCCAGTCCCTCAATGTCTCTCTTGTCAGGAGCCCAGAGCTGTCCCCAGGACAGGGGATGGGCACTGCCCTGGCCCAGCCGTGACCCCACAGCTGACACAAAACACATTTCCTTCTGTCTTCCAGTACCTGTTACAACCATGTCACCCAAGGCCACACTCTCATTTCTCACCTGTTTTTTTCCCCCCATTGAAACCACCCATCCCTTAACCACACTTCCCTTTGGCCCCATGCTTCTTAATTTAGTCAGACCTCTTGGGGATAAACTCTTACCTTTCCTATTTTCAGTCTCTGGTGTGCAGTAGGAAAGGGGAGGAGAAAGGGTAGTAACCATCCCCCTTACTTTTCTATTTAATATCCAGGGGGGATATTAAAAATATTGAAGGGATTAATCATTTTCCCTGAAATTCCCAGGCTGGAATACAGAACGGGGCACACTACAGGCACATGGTGGTGGTTCAGCTCAGGTAGGTGTAAATCCTGTGGAGGCTGCTGGATTTTGGTGCCACTGCCCAGGCAAAGGATACTGCTGAGGATGCTGGAACAGCTCCACAGGAACACAGCCAGGCGAGCCCAGAAGATGTCTTTGCTGTGAAGCTCTGGCTGCATCAGGTAGGACAGGATGGTCTGAACCAGCATGTAAATGGACCCCACCCCGAAGGTCAGGCAGGCTCCCAGCACGTGGATGTAGTACAGGATGCATTTCTAGGGAAAGAAAGTGCTGCCTGTGAAAACCTGATTTCATTTCCTTCTGTAAACCTCTGGCATCCACCCCCTCAGTGACCTTCTCCCATCCTGAGCTCAGCAGTTCTGGACTGTGCCAGTCCTCAGGAGACTTTTGGAAGCCCCACTGGGAGATGTCTGGAAGCCAGAACCTGCCAGCCTCTAGAATTTCCACTTTTGTTGAGTTCTTGTGGTGAAGTTACAGGTCACAGCTGCACCTTCACTACAGGAATTTGTGAGAGCTCTTCTCATAGATGGACAACATGACAGGAACTGCTTGAGAGAATCCCTGCAGCTTTGCCATGGAAAGTTGGTTTCTGTAAATCCCCAGTTTTATCAGGTATCTCAGAACAGACACAACTCTGGCAGGAGCAGAGCAGTGCAGGTGGAGCACAAACCTGGAAATTGGCAATGATGCAGAGTCCAAAGCAGCTCATCCATCCCAGCGTGAGGCCCAGCTTATTCAGCCTGAGGATCCTGGGTTTTTCTGGGCTCAGGGCAGACACTTGTTTGTAGCGGACGTACATGGTGGCCATCCCTGCCAAAGAGAGCCACAGGCAGTGAGATTCCTGCTGGGGAGCAGTGTCCTTGTTTGCCTGGGAAGATGCTCAGTGACAGAGGCAACTCTTAAAATACAAGAATTTTTTTAGGGCACACTGAAATAGGAAAGCTGAAAGGCTGGAAGTGAGAATTGAAATAATATAATGGCAAACAAGTCAAATTAATAGATTTTTCTGATCTATTTTGTTAAAAAGCTGTATTAGGTTGTTTTCTCCCCCCTCCATTGTTGCAGCACAGGTGAGGTGATTGCCTTGAATTTGCATTTTTATTGCTTTTACTTTTCTGTTAGTTTTTCTAATGCAATTTTTGCCCTTCCAGAATCCACAATTGCCATACTGGCAATTTGTGGATAACATCCCTGACACACATTCTGAATTGCTTAAGAGAATTGAGATTTACTGCTCAGTATTTAGTTTTTGAGTAAGATTTCTGGGCTGTTTAATGATCTGGAGAAGGAAGTGAACTTGTTTAAAGCTGTTGCATTCCAGAACTGCTTACAGCTCACTAAGGACAGCTTTCTGTACTCACCCAAGAAGGTTGAAACATTTAACATGATCCCAAATAAGCATCTTTCAGGTGGTATTGTCCCTGTATCACTGGAAAAGATAAATGGAGTGATACATACCTTATGTTATTTATATCTATATTAAAAATACTTCCAACACAACTTTACTTATTTCAGTCTACAAAGGAAAGGTAAAAAAAGCCCCTCCCAGACGTTTTTCACTGAATTTTTCATTACTCAAACTATGCTGTGCTGGTTTTAGAACTGTAGAAATCACCATGGTAAAGACAAGCAGGGAATGATCGTGCTCAGAGTAACTGCTCCTTTCATATTGATCTTGATGCCATAAAGGGTGAATAGAAAGGATTAAAACTGGAAAAATGAAGAACATGGAAAACTGAAAGAGCAAAGCTTGAGTTACATATATCAGCCTTGATGGAATAAAGTTGGCAATGTGGATTTCAGTATGGATTCACTGGTGACAGTGAGTGGCTTCACTCTGAGCAGGGGCAGCTATAAACAGTAATTTTAGAACTGGAGCTGTTGGGTAAGAACTGCAATGTAAGTCTGGAGTTGGGAAGAATTCCCAACTGGAGTTGGGGTCAGTTCAGTGCTCTGACACAGGGTGGACATCACTGACCTGATGTAGGGCACCAAAGGGTCAACGTGGTGCAGGACAATTGCAGTAATGTAGGAAAACACAAATGATGCTGCTGACCACACAACCAGTGCCACGGGCAGGAATGAGAGGCCTTGCTGGAACCACCACATTTCAGGGCTGACTTCTGCCTCCAGACACTGTGAAGAACCAAATGCAAAGGTTTACTGAGAGTTCTCAAACGTTTACTGAGATTCTCAAATTCACTGAGAGTTCTCAAGGGTTTACTGAGAGTTCTCCAAAGTTTACTGAGATTCTCAAAGAGTAACTAGGATTTTACTATGAGGTCTCTGAAGTTTGGCTTTCCTCGGGGCAGGCTGCTTCCTATGTAGCAGTTTGATATTGCTCTCAGTCCCCTCCTGCAAACCCAAAGTGAACACTGACTTCACAGAAGAAATCATAAATAATCAGAATTAAATCCGGTAATATCAATTCTGAAATTCTTAAGAGGATCATTAGAAACCAGTACTGTCATTTTACTGCATGGCTTGGATTTGTTGCTGCCAGTAAAAGGTCAAGTGGGTCACTGTGAGTAAGTGACTCCATTTTCTTCTCAGCCTTGTGTCACAACACCAAGTCAGCAGAGTGAGCTGACAGAGAACATCTCCCTGCAGTGACACTGCAACTGATGGTGGCTGTGGTGGAGCCTCCAGCTTCCATTAACCCTTAGCTGGGCAGATGTGGAGGAAATGACCCCAAATTACTTTAATCCCTGCCCTCAATTACTCCCTGTCAGGCTGTGGGACTCGACATCTGCTATAGAGTCCCAGGGCTGGAAGGGACTTTAAACTCCCTCTTGTTCCACCCCATGCCATGGGCAGGGACACCTTCCACTATCCCAGGCTGCTCCAAGCTCTGTCCAACCTGGTCTTGGACAATTCCAAGGACGGGGCAGCCACAGCTGCTCTGGGCAACCTGTGCCAGGGCCTCCCCACCCTGGTGAGCTCACACAGAGAAAACTGTGGCTCCTCCCTACTCTTGCTGCAAAAGTGAAGTAATTTGCTACTAGCTCCAAACACAGCCAGAGCTATTTTAGCATCCCAGAATGGCTGAGGGGGGAAGGAGCTCTGGAAGTCACCTGGGTCATTCCCCTGCTCAAGCAGGGCCACCAGAGCCAGTAGTGCAGCATGATACCCCAAGGATGGACACAACACAACCTTTCTGGGCAGCCTGGGATAACCAGTGCCAGCCACCCTCACAGGGAAAAGTGTTTCCTGATGGTCACTGAAGAGAAGAGAAAAAGTGTTTCAACATAGTTACAACTGGAGAATGTCACTGGAATATGAAAAGGACAAAGGTGAAGAGCAAATAATGGAGAGCGCACATCCAAGAGCATCCAGGCAAAAATCTGTATGTGAGAAAAGCAAAATAATGTTGAAACAAATTAGAAGAAGTACAGCACTGAGAGGTTTCAGGACATGGCCTGGGGCATGAGAGGCTGAAAGAAAGGAGGAAGAGAAAAGGAAGAAAGAGGAAGCACCAAGACTAGAAAGTCTCATGGCAGGAAAAAAAGTTGAAACAAAAATGGTTGAATCTTGGAAGAGATCAGAGCTGATGAACCTTCAGAACCCTTGCACTGAATGGACAACTACAGCCTTGCAGAGGTGAAGGTTCAGCTGTTTCTGAGGAAGCTGGTTGGTGGCAGGTAAAGGTGTTTAACAGGATATGTAGTGAACAAGAACAGACTGACAGAATTCAAGTTGCCTGATTTCCTGCTCATTTTTAAGCTATATATAAAGTTTGCCATCTGATGATGATTTTGAGACTGCAATGCAGTAATGACTGTAACTTCACAACCCCATCTCTAGTATGAGTAAATTGGGAATTTGAAAGAGAAATGCAGATTTTGCACGACATTCTCTGGTATAAATGTTACGTGCCTGGGTATGTAATCCCAGCTCCAAGCAGTCAGTCTGAATATACTTTTCCTTTCACATTTAAATAATAGTGCTTTAATTTTATGTCTGAGCTAACACATTTTCCCCTGCAAACAAACTAACCAACCAAGCAACCACATTCCACATACCTGAGAAAAAGGGCACCAGAGGACATGTCACTTAAGGGGAATCCAAGGTCATTTTTCTGCTGTAGCTCCGTGTTCGCTTCATTTTTCTGACTCTCTGAGATAAAGGAAAATAAGATGTGAGGTACTTCTGTACCTCTTGCCTTGTTTATTCTTCTTAGCACCTTGTATTAGTCACTGCTGCTGACTGGACACAGGATTAGACTGCTGGCTTGCCCCAGGATGTTTTTCCTGCGTTCCAGGTGGTTTAAGGAGGGAAGCTTGTGTGTGGTGGGGTGGTAGAAATGAAGAAAAACTGGTGTTTAAGGCTCTTTGATTTTAGGAGTTGTCTACACAACCATTTAACTTGAACTGAGGAGCTGTCAAGAGATAAAATGAATGCAACTAAAACCAGTGCCTTAGACCATGGCTCTCACTTCAGGAAGGGAACAGAACATGGAGACTTCCCATTTCATTGTGGACACACATCCCAATGTCCTGCCTAAATACATGGCAGGAGAGGGGCTGGAGCAACCTGAGTTTCACTGGATCATTTAAGTTGGAAAAGCCCTCTAAAACAATCAAGTCCAACTGTTCTCTGGCACTGCCAAGGCCATCACGAAACCACATCTCCAGGTGCCATATCCATGGCTTTTAAATACCTCCAGGGATGGTGACTCCACCTCTGCCTTGGACAGGTCCCCCCTGAGCCTCCCTTTCCCCAGGCTGAGCCCCTTTCCCAGCTCCCTCAGCTGTTCCTGGTGCTCCATTCCCTTCCCAGCTCCGTTCCCTTCTCTGGACACGCTCCAGTCCCTCAATGTCTCTCTTGTCAGGGGGGGCCCAGAGCTGTCCCCAGGACTGGAGGTGCCCCAGCAGTGCCAGCACAGGGCACCACACTGGGCCTTCTGGACACACCATGGCTGTGACAGCCCAAGTGCCTTGTGTCAGTCAAGATCTACCGTGAGCCCTTACCTCCCTCCATCTCTGTCCCCAGTAAATATTCTAGTGTGGAATCAAGTCAGTTTTCCCACTGTTCTGGGGGCAGGCTGCACATCCCCAACACAGGCTTCACTCTGTGCAAATCCCTGTGCACAGCCAGGGCATGGTGCTCTCCAGGCCCCCTCCCTGTGTCCTGCCCTGTGTCCCTGACAGCTCCCAGGCTCTGTCTGGGCACAGAACGAGGCACCTCCAAACAAAAGGAGGCAGAAAGGAATTGCCATGTGCCAGCTGCAAGGTCCTGAGATAAATTATTATTAACACCTCGTCCTGTCCCATTGTTTTCAACAAGGAGAAGGAGCACACACTCAAACTCCTTGTTTTTTCATAAGCTCCTTTGCAAGCAGATTATACAACAGCATGGCTAGCCTCAATTTTTCATATAACTATGATTTTCTTAAACATCTACCCTGATCTTCAGGCCCTTTGGAGTCCTGAGGGATTTTTTAAAGCTCCAGTTTGAGTATCACAGATTGTTCCCAATATCAAGAGCAAGTGAAGGAAGTGTTTCAAAAGCAAAGGAGATTTTTAACCCTCTCAGAAGTGTTTCTCCCAATGCAGGAATGCAGCCACACCCTGCCCAGGCTGGAGCATTTGGAATAGAAACTACAAAGGAAAAGGCAGGCAAGACCATCAAGGGCAGAAAGTTCACCTTACCTGGAACGATAAAGCTCCAAAGATGGTTGAATTACGTGGGGAAAAGGGAAATTCCTGAATTACTGCTGATCCCTGGATTGCCAACCTGCCTCTTCCCTGCTCTGTCAGCCAGCCAGGCAGAGATAAAGCCCTACCAAGGGACACTTATTCTGTCTCCAGCACATTGTCCAGTGGTGACAGTGCTGAAGGAAGGACACAGGAATTTGTCTATGCCTTTCTAAGCAAACAGAGGCTGGACAGGGCAGAGCCCGAACTGCCTGCACAACTGCCTGTCAGGTGCCTCTGATAAGCCCCGGGTAAAGGTCACTGATCCTCAAAGCACTGATGTAAGGAGTAGGAAATGTGTCACCTCTGCTGTCCCCGCTGCAGGTGACTCATTTTGAGAGTTTTCTCAGTACAGACACCAAAAAAGCTGCCATGAAATCTTTCAGTCATGGGGGGCAGCTTCCAGGGGTCTCCATGTTCTGGCCCTGCTCTGTTCCCTGGCTGGGAAGGCACAGCACGGCCTGGAGCCAACCCAGACTGCCAGGCCCAGGACACTGTGACACACGATGTCCCCAAGCTGGCCTGCGACACCTGGCACACTGTGACAGTGGCCAGCTCCGGCTGATCCAGGGGCTCTGTGCCAGGCATGAACCCACGGCACCTGCCAATTCCACCTGCCTGCGCACAGAGTGCACCTAAGAACCCCTGAGCCCTCGGAGCAAAGGCACCGGGAGATCCCCACGGGACAGCGGGGACTGGAGTCACTGCAAGGTCACCGGGGGAGTGGGAGAGGAAAGGGAAAAGGAACCAGAACGGAGGGAGGCTTAGGAGAGGAGGGAAAGGGAGTGAAGGAGAGAAAGGGGAGGCTGAGGGCAGAGAGGTGAAGGGGCAGAGGGGCTCAGTGGGGTCCTCAGGGGTCACTGGAAGTGATGGGGGGGTCACTGGGGCTGACAGGGGGGCAAGAAGGGGGAGAGAGGGATTTGTCAGGAGAGGGAGGAAGGGAGGACACCTGAGGTTCCTGGGGGTCTCGAAGGGCAGTGAGGACTGCAGGGCACCCGGTGGGGGCTGCAGTGGGGCGGGGGGCACGGAGTAGGGGGGGGCGAAATGGAGGGGGCCAGGGGACACTGGAGGACCCCTGAGGAAGTGACAGGGGCTGGCAGAGGGGCCATGGCCGCACTGAGGGTGAGGGGATCTCAGAGGGGGTGACAGGGACTCCGGAAGGTCCCTGAGGGGGATGGAGGGGGGCCCTGAGAGGGTGACGGGGATCTCGGAGCGGGTAACAGGGGGTGACAGGAACACCGGGCAGTCGCTAAGAGGGGTGACAGGGAGAGCGGGGGATGGTCCCTGGGCGGGACAAAGGTGGCTGGAGGGGTGCAGGGGAGGTTGCGGTTTCCCGGGGGTGGCAGGGGCGGGTCTGGGTCCCCCCGGCCCCGCTTCACCTCAGCCGCTCCCGCGCCGTCCGCGCTCCGCCCCCGCCGCGCGCCACCGCCTCCTTTGCGGCCGTCGCAAAAGGGGCGTAAAGCGAGCGCCGCCCGGTGCGGGAGCGGAGGTGAGGCTGAGGCGGGGGCCCGGCCCGGGGGGGCTGCGCGGGGCCCGGCCCGGCCCGGCTCGGCCCGGCCCGGCCGCTCCGGAGGGCGCGGGCGCCGCCCGGGGGCTCCGGAGGCGGGGCCCGGCCCGGCCCCGGCCGCTCCGGGCGCGCGGGGCCCGGCCCGGCCCGGCCGCTCCGGAGGGCGCGGGGGCTGCGCGGGGCCCGGCCCGGCCCGGCCGCTCCGGAGGGCCGGGGGGGAGCAGGGAGGGCCCCAGGTGGGGCTGGGCCCGTGCCCGAGCCGGGCCGGGGGATCTGGGGGATCCGGGCTGCGCCGTGAGCGGGGCCGAGGCGTCGGCGGGGCCGGGGGTGCCCTGGGCCCCTCCCCGGCTGAGGGTTTGCCAGGCCCGGTGGGAGTTCCCTGGCAGCCGGGCCGGGCGTTTGCTTTGGAGAACGAGGCGCTCCTGGGCTGTTTCCCCCTTGCCTCGTCCCCTCAGGATGAGGGAAAAGCCCAGTTTAATGTACCGGCGCTAATTTTTCTGCTCATCCAGGGCAACACCCACAGGGACCTCCGCGGTGACTAAGTCTGCTCTCCTGGCGATTGGAGAGGTGCAGCTCTGCTTCCTCTCGAGCCTATCGAGCACAGTCAAGGCCCTGCTACTTTCTCTTCTCCTCCCTCTCACGGGGCTGCCTGAGGTGGCTTTTCAGTGCTGGAATTTGCCTTGCTGAGGGTGTGGAGAGTGAAGCTGAGAGCACCTGTTCTTAGGCCGGCAGTGACCTTTGAATTGCAGTTTTCTCTACCCGCGCAGTGCAGATGGCTTTAGAGCTCTCTGTCTTCTTCTTTTCTCTGATTTATTTGCTGGACTTCAACCAGGTTTTCTTCTTTTCTTTTTTTTTTTTTTTTTCTTTTCTTTTTTCTTTTGTTTTTTGTTTGTTTTGTTTTGTTTTTCCTGGTTGTCTCCTACAGATAAATAGCAAACTCTTAGTTTTAGTCTTCTCTCTCTACTGCTTCTCTGCTTCCTGTGGGTTACATCTGTCTCGTCACCTGCTTTCAAGGGAGATGGAACATTGTGAGGGTCCCTGTTTGTGCTGGAAAAACCATTCCTGACCCTGTGTTTTCTTTCTACAGCTGCTTCTTGCTGTCTCTGGCCAAGTAACGCTTCCCAGCTCCTGCTTATTTCTTGTGTATCTTGAAAGTTGAACAGACAATGAGCTGGGTTAAATTTGGAGAGGAAAAAAGCCACGGCAAAACTGAGATAAGGAACATAAATCTGAGAAAAAAAGTGCATAGGTGGTTGTTCAACACCACTGCGGGGACAAAGCTGCTCCAAACCAATTTAACTTGAGACTTCTCAGTATTGGTACAGTTTTCAGTGCTGTCAGTTGATAATCTGAGTGGTGTCACCTGCTCTCCTGGGAGAGGTGTGAGGGGACTGGCTGTGCCCCAGTCTGTAACCCAGCTCACTGCTGTGCTGGGAATTTCTGCTACTGCTGGAATTTCAGCTGGTGGCTGCAGAGTTTTACAGCTGCACTGGGAACACTCGTTTCTTGTTCCTTCAGCAATTCTCCAAATAACTTTCAAAGGAGTAATCCTATAAAATCATCTTGCTTTGCTGATGGCAGATGAAATGCTCTTTAGGGCAGCAGCTGGAAACTTTTGCTATCCTGAAATCTCGTTTGTGTGCTCAGGTGTGTCTCACCCCTTTGTGTTGCAGGATCTTATGGTTCTCCAGCCCAGCTGCTGCCTGCCCAAGACAATTCCTAGGCCACCCAACCCATGAGTGGGCACCGGAGCATCAAGAGGCGATGTGGGGAGTCGCACGTGGAGGGGCTGGCGGGCTGTGGCCACGGCCCCAGCGCCGCCTGCGTGCTCAGCAAACTGGTGCAGCTGCCCACGCCGCCCCTGTCCAAGCACCAGCTCAAACGGTTAGAGGAGCACAAATACCAGAGTGCCGGACGCTCCCTGCTTGAGCCCCTCATGCAGGGCTACTGGGAATGGTTAGTTGGAAGAGTTCCAGCCTGGATTGCCCCCAACCTGATCACCATCATTGGACTGTTAATAAATATATTTACAACTCTGCTATTAGTATGTTACTGCCCAACAGCTACAGAGCAGGTGAGTTATGGGCGCCTGACACTGTTTTGGTTGCTGTCACTGGTTTTGGGTGGGTTGTTGCTCTGGGGAGAGCTGTTTCCTGCTGTTCAGCCTGCTGTCCTCGTCCTTGTAACCTGTTCTCTGTAAATGTTTGTGCCTCTCTGTGACGCTGGCATGCAGAGAGAGCACTTGTGGATGCTGGAGTGAGACAGCGGTTCCTTGGGCCAGCACACTCATGTGGAGCAGGGTCTGACACCAAAACAGCTGTGAGAGACCTGCTGCACAAAGCTCGGCCCTGCCAGGAGCTGGAGCAGTGGCTCTGCAGCTGCCTGGCCTGTGTGGCAGGAGGAGCTGGTACCTGTTTGCTTTCTGTGGTGACTCCCCTCGGCCCTGGGATTGGAGTTGCCACACGAGCCGGGTGGGTTGGACACGCTGGGGCTGCACCAGAGCCAGAGCACTGAGCTCCAGAGTGGTGCTGCTTGAGATACCAGAGCTGGTGTGGCCAAACCCAGCTTAGTGAGCCACAGGGACACGTTCCTGGGCCCCAGCAGGTTCTGTGTCCTGGCAGCTCAGTCAGGACTTTGGCACAGTGTGGTGGAGCTGTGGGAACATGGAGTTGTGTTCCTGAGTTGTGGCCGTGCTGTGAGGAGGCCAGATAAAAGTCAGTGGTTTTATTCTTTGTTCTGAATGCACTAAAAGCTCCTGACCTGCCCTGAGCAGAACTGTTTTAACCTCATTTCAGGGATACAAAAGTCTTTTTGAGGCATTTCAACTTCTCTCTGTCTCCAGTTACCTCATGAGGCGCTTGAAAATTAATTTTTGTGCACTGGAAGAGTTTTCACTTGGATGTTGAATCTTAAAAGCTGCTTTTATGTGTGTGCACTGAGAAAGGGAATTATTTGGTATAGAAATGTGTTACACACCAAATAGCTGGGAAGATCTCAAGAGTTCTGGTTTTTAAAATAACTGAACTTCCTAACCAAGTCTCCCAGCTGAGGTTGGGAATCCAGCAGGACACAGTTTGTTCCCCACCAGACTCCGAAACCTCACGTTGGCACAGTCAGCACTGCGTCCCTGGTCCCTGTATGACATGGGAAAGGGATGCTTGCCTCTCCTGGAAATCTGTTGAAATAGATTGTTTCACAATAACCTGTGGAATTTGGCAGGTGTAAGATAAACAGTGACTATTCAGTTTGCACAGGGAATACTTGGAGCAGCTCCTTCCTTTTCCAGACTCTGGCATTGTGGTGTGGGTTGGTTTAACTTGTGTTTACTTATGAGCAGGGTTATGTGGGGGCTTAGACTCTGAAATCTGGTTTGATAGAGACTTCAGCTCTCAGGAACCCAGAGCTGGTTTGGGTCACTGAACCAGAGCACAATTTAGAATTTGGAGAACGGTTGTACTTTGGTTGGTAATTAAACTTCTGAAGTGCCCCTTCTGAAGAAAGTTGCACTCAGACCATCAGAAAGTCAGAGTTAGCTGCAGGCTGCTGTGTGAAAGCACTGTTTGGTGTTTAACAGTTTGAGAAGTACTTTGTGCGAGGTGAATGAGATTTTTCTCCTCACTTGAACTGAAAAACAACTTAGTGCTGAGGCAGCTTTCGGGCTGATCTGATTTGCCACATGGCACAGCATTACCAGGGAGGTGCTTTTTAAGTGTCAAGGAACTGTCTGGGGAAGAAAATGGGGCTCTGAAACTGCAGGAGCAGAATTTCTCCTCCTCCCCCCCCCCAAACCACTATTGATTTCTGATGTAAATTTTCTCCTCCTTGTAGCTCAGCCTTAGTTCTGCTTTTTTCAAGAGTGACTTGTCCCTTCCTGTCGCTGAAAGGTGCAGCCAGGGCAGAGCTGTCGCTCAGGGCCTCGTGCAGCCAGAGAGGAAAGGAGATGCAAATACTTCCTGCTTAGCTGGGAGGACCCAGCTGGAAAAGTCCTCACTGATGGAATGGTACCTGAATTTTAAAAAATGGAAAAATTATCTGGATAAAGACAGAACTAGGAAATCTTACTTGGTTATAAATAGGTCTAAGTGGAAACACCTACACTGCTCATGAAAGGAGCTTTTAAGAAATGAGAGCCAGCAGACTGATTTTTAAGTTTTAGGGAAACCTTCAGGGTGATGCAATTTAACTTAACTGTGGCAGATAAAATCTGTACACGAGGGATAAAAATGGGATGGAGTTGTGTGGCATCAGAACCCTGGCTAAATGTGCTCTGCTCTTGGGTGACACATTTCCCCTTTTTTACCTTGTGCTGTTTGCACAGACACTGCTGAAAGCAGAGCACAATGGCAGCTTTTGGGGCAGAATGAACTGTTGGGTAAATGCAGGAGCAATGCAAGCTGTAGAAGGAAGTATTTAAGTTGATGTGCTGCAAATTAGTCATGGTTGTGTTGGCCAAAACTAGCTGGACTCCAGGGCTTTGAGAGGCAGGTCGGCTTGATTAAGCTGTATTTGGATTTTGTTGGTGTAGTCTGTGAAATAAAGCTGCTCATAAATGCTCGCTTCTGTAAAGTGTGTCAAATGTGAAGATTGCAAAATAGCCAATAATATCTGATCTATGGATGTGTAAACAGACAGAGTAATGGCAGCTCTTGGGCTTTTGTGTTCTTAAGGGTTTATTCTTCAAAAAGCAAAAAGACTTGGATTGTAATCTTTGCTCTAGCAGGGCTTTGCTATTGTTTATGTTTCTGTCAGAGTAAAAATTGCTATGGACGTGACCATTAAGGGTTCTTAGCGTAGATTTGGCAAAGCTGCTGGTGCCTCGTACTGGAGGGAACAGTTGGTGGTGGAGGGGCTGTGCTGCAGAGCTCTGGAAATGTTCTTGAGCTCAAAATCTGGGCACTGGCAGTGACACGGTTCTCTGCTGGTGAGTGGTGAAGGGCTGGGGAAGATAAGCTCAGTGTTTGTGACGAAGTTGGGGACTAAAAGTTCCCAGGTTTCTGAAATCACTGGGACAATTTGCGTGTATTTAACAAGGATTTTGTTGTGCACCACCTTACAAATGTAGTATTACAGTTTTTCCAGCTGCACAGTGCAGCTTCCTGCTTTAGAGCAGGGACTGTAGCTATTTGTCACTGGTTTATTTACATTCCACATGTAACAGCCCATTCTGCCTGTCCTTGCAAGGGCCAGCTGCTGAAAGGTCCCTGGGTGAGGAGGACATATGTGCAAAGGGAGAACTGCTGTGTCAGGCTGTGGGACAGCTCAGCTGCAGGCTTTCTTTCTTTTTAAAGATTATTTTAAACCTTACTGTGATTGCCTTTCTCTCTTAGGCACCTCCCTGGGCATACATTGCTTGTGCTTGTGGCCTTTTCATCTACCAGTCCCTGGATGCTATAGATGGAAAACAAGCAAGAAGGACAAATAGCAGCACTCCGTTAGGAGAGCTTTTTGATCATGGCTGTGATTCACTGTCCACAGGTATTGTTGTCATTTTTAATTGAAGTAGGAGGATTAAATTACTCTGTTTCAGGGATCAAATCTGCAATACAATAAAAAAGCTTCTTTACTGAAGAAAGGACAACTGATAGTGCTGAATGTATCACTTTCACCCAGGAAAGTCACCTTTCTTGCCAGAGACAGTGCTCTGGATCAGCTGAATGTCTTCTCTTGTATTACACTGGGACCAAAACTAAGCATGTGACTAATTCAACCTGAGCCAATACTTCTCTGATGCTTTAGCACAGTCTTGGTTCTAAAATATTTTCTGTAAGAAGTTCTCAGAATACTCTGCTATATTACTTCATACTGACTTGATACTAAGACAGGTCTAAGCCTAAGCAGTGGGGCTCTACAACTCAGACTTTAAAACTAGAATTGTTCAGGTTGGTTCCTGAGTAGATGGGGTTCATTGAACCAACCTGAAGTTTAACTCCATTGCAAAAAAATGGTAAAATCATAGAATATCCTGAGTTGGAAGGATCCCACAAGACCATCGAGTCCAACTCCTGATTGGGTGTCTTGGGTTCCTTAAATTCTGAAAGTCTTATGCTTTAAATTTTGTGAATTCTTTATCAGAGTTGTGTATGGAAAGGGTGGAGGGGAAAGCTTAGATGTGTTACACATCCTGAATGTATCCAGACCTTCAGTTTTCTTAATGACATCAGAAAAATTCAGAAAACAGGGAAAAATGTCTGGCAAATGCAGGAGAAAACCCCAAAACTGGCTGCAGAAATCACTCAAGTCCCTTAATGGGATTAGGCATCACAGGGAATAAAATGTAGGAGACTGAGAAACCCTTAATATTGATGACTTCTAGTGACTGATAGGGATTGAAATCTGTATTGTGCAGCCTGTATTTCTTCAAGTGGAAGCATTAATCTCTTATGCCTGTGAATAACCATGCCAGGATAAGCTTCCCACTGTCCCTCCTTTGGGCCCTGTTGTTAGCTTTGCTTCTGGTGAGGATCCTTACACACATCCACCCTTTTCACTCTGTGACTGATTTTCTCCTGCAGTCTTTGTGGTTTTGGGAACTTGTATTGCTGTGCAGCTGGGCACCAACCCTGACTGGATGTTCTTTTGTTGTTTTGCTGGGACGTTCATGTTTTACTGCGCGCACTGGCAGACGTACGTCTCGGGGACGCTGCGCTTCGGCATGTAAGTACCTGGCTGGGAGAAGGGGACAGGCACCCTGTCCTCCTGAGCTGCACCTTGCCTGGCCATGGTGCAGCTCCTCAGAGCAGTAGCAAATTGTTCTTATCCATAGAGACAAACTTAGAGCTTCTGGCAGATGCTGGATCTGTAATTAATAGTAAGTGTTCCCTTAGCTTGTGTTAGGAGTGGTAAAATATCCTTTTGGCCTGTTAGTTAATTAAAGCTTTTGATGTGATGTAAAGCTAAATAAGTATTGGCAAATACCAGCTGTTTTATCCCAAGACTGGAATGCTTTGGTCAGATGGTGGCAGTCTGGCTTTAGCATTCATTGAACTGTCTTGATACTGCTTGATTGTGATGTGCAGTTAGTTGTTAATATTGACCATAACTCCTAAAATATGCTGTATTTATTGCCATTGTGCCTCCAGTTTAAAGTTCTGAATGCCTTTTGGTTAGTGCAGATCATGGTTCTGTCAATAAATAGAACCAAAATTGCAATGCCAAGAAGGTCAGAAGCTGAAATCCTGTTTCCTGCTTGGATGAGGGTGGGTGGGAGGTGCAGCACAAGGACTTGGTGAGCTGTGGGATTCTCTAACCATAATGGGGAAATAAATGTATTCTGTGCTGAGATTTTATTCTGTGTTTGCATTAATAGAGTAAACAAACCCATTTCAAATAAATGCACAGCAGATTTTGTGGTTTTTTTTTTTTTAATCTGGAAACTGAAATTTGCCCTTAGTTTGTGGGATTTTGAAACATTTCTACAACAACCACATACAGATGTCTAATAGTTTGTTATTTATGGTCTGTAACTGGTGGTCTGTAGGTACCCAGATACTGCTAAAACAGCACAACTATGGGCCTCTTGTGCATGACAGATTTTATTGGCAGGATACTGTTTTGATAATGTAGATGCTCTTGAGAAACTTCTGTGTTTCTGCTCAAAAATTCAAGATGTTGGATCAGTTTTAAATGTCTATTAGAGGAGGAAAAGAAGAACATCTAGATTTCTGTTCCTACTCTGACTACACTAGAACAGATTGACTGAAACTAGCCCATTCTGGTACTTGAATCTTTAAAATAAGACATGTGGCTCAAATATTTTCCTGTTCTAGGAGTCTTACTTTCATGCTGTACCAAAAGTCTGAATGCTTTTAGCTCCCTTTGAACTTTACAGGGTCCTGATAATCAAAGATTTCTGGTTATTCATCAAAGAACACAAAAGCCCAACCTTGACATGTGCTTGATTTTACAGATGGAAGTATCAACCCCCTCAAACTGCTGTTGTGCTGCAGAGAAGTGTTTGGGTCAGTGCTGGTGTTCACTGGGACGTTCCTTTGTGAGGAGTCTGTATTTGGGAGGCATTTTTCAGCAAATTAGATTTTTCTGCCTGGCCTTATAAGAATGTGGTGACCATTAATATGTAGCTAATTCAGAACAGGCAATAAGCACCTAAAAGTGTGTAACATTAATTTAGGTAACACAGCACTGTGTAGTAAACACATTTGTTCCTTCTTTTGCCCTGTGTCACAAGGTTAATAGACTGTCACAAGCTGATGCTCATTTTAGTGCAAAAACCATGACACTGTTCATCCAGTTAACAGATTCTCACTGTTTGACACTTTTTAAATGAAGCTTTCATTTCACTAATCTAAAACTGAAAAAAGGTATTTCATCAACCCTTGCAGATTCACTGCAGTGCACAGACTTGGGTATCCTTAATCCTGAATAAGTGGGGTCAGAGACAGCTGTTGAAAGGAGCCAAAGAGATCCTTGTGCACAGGAGCTTTTTCCTGTTTGTATCACATGTGGTGACTCTCAAAAATCCTCAGGGAGAGGGTGTAGAAGTGATGTTCAGGGAATGTGACAGTGTTTCTGACTTGCCTTAATTCCGAAGCAGAAGGAAAGAACAGACATTTGGTTGTCACTTACTCTGTTTGTGATATGTCCAAGAAATTGTATTTCAGTGCAGAGGGAACTCGATAATCAGATGGCTTAGAGAAGAGCAGAGGGTGCTAAAGGGAGAGATTCTATTTCACTCCTTCCACACAGGCCTGAAATATTCAATTATAGAATCAGCCTGGCTTCCTGGAAAAGTTGGTCTTAAAAAATCCAGGGAAATTTGTGTGTCAAACAAAGTGTGTTCTTGTGGAGTAGTGTGTGGTTCATATGTGGGGAAGGGGCTGAAGCACCACGGGGAGCTGAGGGAGCTGGGAAAGGGGCTCAGCCTGGAGAAAAGGAGGCTTGGGAGGAGCTTCTGGCTCTGCACGACTCCCTGACAGGAGGGGACAGTGAGGTGTGGATCAGGCTCTGCTGCCAGGGAGCAAAGGACAGGATGAGAGGAAACAGCCTCAAGTTGTCCCAGGGAAGGGTCAGGTTGGACATCAGGAGGAATTTCTTCCTGGAAGGGTTGATGAGGCATTGGAAAGGGCTGGACTCCTCATCCCTGGAGGTGCCCAAGGAACACCTGGATGTGGCATTCAGTGCTGGTGACAAGGTGGGGTTTGGTCAGGCTGGATTTGATGATCCTGGAGGGTTTTTTCAACCTTAACAATTCCATGGTTCTCTCTGGTGTCACTGCACCAGCCCTGGCAGGTCCCTGAAGCTGAGCAGAGCATGTCAGACTGCAGGGCAGGATCAGTTCCCCTGAGGGAGGAGGGAATGGGATCCATTCTGCAAGATTCCTACGGATTCTGCAGGTGGAGGAGGAAAACTGTTCAGTTGGGCCCAATTACTGAACCCATCAGCTGTGTAGATTCTTTGTCTTCTCCCTGACAGCTGTGGAGGGTCTCTGTGCTACTCCAGGATTTTGATTATCAGTTGAGTCAATAAAGTCCTGTGATCTGTCTCCATCTTCAAATGATCACATAATTCCATTAGATCCCGGCAACCACTGCACTCTTCAAAAAGCAACTAGTGTTGGTTGAACAGCTCAAATAATAGCTAGAGGTCAGTATTGCTTAAAAATTCCCCAGGAGGAAGCAGGAAGTGTTTCAAGGCAAGTGGGGCAGGCTCCAGGAAAGTTGCTGTAGTGATATCAGCAGTGCAAAGGCAGCAGGGAACAGCAGGGATAGAGTTAAATGCAGAAGTTTGACTTAAATTCCTGATCTTTTGGAAGAACAGGATTACTCAGCACATTTGAAAAAGAAAAAGGTGATTTTGAATGGCAGAGAGACACTCAGTATTGAAGCAGCCCAAATAATGGCTTGGTTCTCCTGCACTGGTTTCCAGCACAGGAACTGGTTTGTCTGGGCTGTGGATTTGCTGTGCTGCAGCACAGGGTGAGCTGAGTCATGTATTGGGGCAGCTGTGACATCACTGGGGCACCTCTGCTTTGGAAACGGAGAGTTTTTTCCTGCATATCCCAAAAATCAAACTGGCAAGCTGCAGTGGACTTCCATGTGTCCATGTGGAAGCAGATGTGATGTGCTGCAGAAAACAGGTCATTAGGGAATATGGTGCACAAATCCTGAAAGGATTTTCCTGATGTTATCTGGAGCCCAGGTGTGATCACCTGCTTCTTCCCCAATCCAGGGTTATCCCACTTGCATTCAGCAGTGGTCCTGGTCCCTGCAGGAAGGGCAGGAGGAGAAGCAGATGTGTGCAGGCTCAAGATGTTTCCAGCTGCACAAAGTCAGAGCACAGCCTGAGTGCAGGGGCTGTTCCACATCCAGGGTGTTGGAGCCATCCGTCCCTGTCAGAATCACAGAATCATGGACTTGGTTGAGTGGGAAGGGACATTAACCTCATCCAGTTCCACCCCCTGCCGTGGGCAGGGACACCTTCCTCTATCCCAGGTTGCTCCAAGCCCCATCCAGCCTGGCCTTGGACACTTCCAGGGATGAGGCTACAGCTTCTCTGGGCAACCTGGGCCATGGCCTCCCCACCCTCACAAGGAGGAATTTCTTCCCAGTATCTCCCCTAACCCTGCCTGCTGGCAGTGGGAATCCATTCTCCCCGTCCAGCGTGGATGTTTCCTTGAGAGACACGAGACACAAACTGCTCAGGTGAAGTCCTGGTGCACTTGTTCATGATGGAAGTGCTGGAGGTGCTGAATCATACTGAAAAAACCCAGTGGGCACTGAACACTCAAGGGTCCTTCCAGGGTCACGAGAGTGCTGCTGTGCCATGGTCTCCAGCGTTTCTCCTACAAGTTACTGCATTATCTGGTTTATTCCAGTCTTTTTTAATGGAAATACCAAAAGTTGGTGATGGGAGGAGTTATAGCTGTGTATATATGTGTAAATATAGACACAGTGAGATGAAAATTAATTTCCAAGGAGGCTTCACAAAGACATATCCTAAATATGAGAGGAAGAATCAGTTTTTACCACCTTTCATTTAACTGAAAAGGTAAAAATGGTTACTTTGGTCTTTGAATAATAATCCCCAGAGAAGGCAAAAGAATTCAGGCTGCTGAGCAAAACAGCCTTGCTTGAGAAGAGGTGGAGAATTTGGGGGAATATTCCTGTTCAGTGTCTCTGGAGCAGCTGTACAGGCCCAAGAGCCTGTGTGATAATTCAGGTTCACCTGAGCCTTATCAGCACTGCTGCCACTAAGGTCCAAAGGAGAGGTGAGGAAATGGGGCTGGATTTCAGAAAGCAGCTAAGCCAACCTTCCTCTTCAGCCTCAGCAGAAGAGGAGTTGATGTTTTGTCTTGCATAGTCAATGTACACCAAATACTGAAATACAGGGATGGAAACCTTCCAAGTCAGAGTTTAGCACATCGAGTTCTTGCTGCTGGGAACAGCCTCAGGATCTCCACTCTGAGATAAGGCAATAATCCCCATGACTCGCAGAGCTTAAAACTTTCCAACACTTCTTGGAGAACTTTTACACCCGGGTTATTTGCAGAGGAGAATCTGAGGCTAAGTAGAGCCTCTCTTGATGTCAGGAGGTGTTGGGCTCTCTGTGCTTGCAAGCAGGATGTGTTGAAGTGTCTGTGGTGGGTGTGAAGTTTGGTGCTGGTAATCTGCTGCTCCTGATCCCTCAGTTGCACTGGCAGTGGCACAGAAGCCTGTGCAGCTGCTGAGGGCTCATGGTAAAGACAGGGGGGCTTTTCCTCATCCTCTGCCCTCCCACAACTCCTTTAACAGCATTTTCAGCCACGATCCCATTGGTCACATGTGGAGATGCTGCTCCTGATTGTTCTGATAAACCCTTGGAGTTCTCACTTGTCTGTGAAATAATGAACTACAACATAACAAGCACATGGCTATTGCTTGACCTGTGCAACTTCTGTTTACCTCCGTGAGCAGCAGAAGGAAATATTTACATATTGGATGTGTATAATAACAAGGAAAGGGGCTTATGGCTCATTTTAAATATTATTTTTCCTTTGACATTATTTTCCTGGTGCTTGAAGTAATTCTAATTCATGTTCTAATTTTTTCTGTGCAGTTTCCTTTACTCACACTATTGTATTTGATTGCATCCAAGTGAAACTGCTGGATTGGAATGAGTTAGGATAAAACTCTAATACCTTTATAACTGAGCATTTGCACTTCTAGCATGTGACTCTCAGCCTTTCTTTCTCTTGTGTTCTGATGTTGAACATTCTTTTCTTGCTGCTGTGGTTCCCTTAAGAAAACAGTCCTTTGTGTCCTGCTCAGATTCCCAGTTCATTGCCCAGCCTCAGTAATCCCACTTGCACGCTCAGTAGATACGGACAAGACAGATGGAAGAATCATCATTTTTCAGGCCAGAGCATTAACTGGTAGATGTTTTCCAGCCCTGTAACTTCTGTTTTCTGTTGAGGCAGGAGTGTTTTTCTTGTCTGCTGCGATTTGGGACCTTTTCGTGGAGTTTTGTGTGTTGGAGAGGAAGGGGAGGATGGTGCACAAACCTCCCCCATAGTTTCACACAGCCTTAAAAAGCTGTATTAGATCAGCTCTATTGCTAGTGATTGACTTGATTTCAGGGCCATTTCCAGTGTAAGTGTCTGTTTCCTGTTGTTGTTGGATCATTTTCTCAGAAAATCTCTCCATTTGAATTCAGTTTGGGTTCCCTGTTAGCACAAGGAAGGGGCTGACTGCAGCTGTCTCTGAACCCTGAGCTACTGATGGCTCCTGAATTGTTTAATGACTTGTTTAGTCAAACAGGGCCTTTTAGGAATTGCCCATGGAATACACTCAATAAATTAGCACTGACAAGGGAATATTCTGGATGCAGCACTAATCCCCTGTGTGTTAACTGGCTCCAGATTTAGGAGCCTGACAGGGTTCCCAGCAGAGCAGACACAGGGATTGTCAGTGCCAGCATCTCTGTGGAGTGAAGCACATGCCAAGGTCAATGCCCCTTCTTAAACTTCCCAGATGATCTTTAAAAAATGGATCCATGTCTGAATTACAAATATTGCCTAAAGTAACATAGGAAAAAACAGAAACTGCAGCTCTTGTGAAGCACTGAAGTAGCTGTGGGGTCTGGACATGGGGCTTTATCTTCCTGTATTCCTAAAAAAACAGCTCTTACCTCTCCCAGCTATTTACTGCGCAATGTGCTGTGATAATTAAACTGAAAATGCTTATCAGGCTGAACCTCTGTGGCCCTCTCCTCAGGCCTGGGGTCTGCATGTCATCACTGCACTGGAGCCCTGCAGTGGGGCCACAGTGACCTTTCTGTGCTGCCCATTCTTAATGCCTTGGCATGGTAGGTGTCTGTTCCAGCAGACCCTGATAAGCACAGCAATGAACAGGAGCTGTGTTCTGCCTGAACCTGTTGCTGCTGCTGAATTATTTTCTTTTCGAACTACATGGTTTGATTTTTTTTTTAAATTGGATCCTATTTAAAATTTTTTTAATGGTAAAATGCAGATTTATGACACTGTATTAGGAGAAAGGGTGGTTTCTATGGCTCTGTTGGCTCCAGCGTATTTTTTCATCCCTTTCTGTCAGGAGTGAGAATTAAATATACACAGAATGGAGTGTGATTACCCCTGAGCAGGGGTCCAGAGCTCACTTCTTGGGCATTATTTGCCAAGGAGCTGCATGAGGAGAGAGGTGGAACTTTTTCCTTTCCCTCAGAGGTGTCAAACTGAAATACAATCTGCATTTCTGCTCCACTAAAACATGCAGGAGCATCTTCAGCTAAAGAATTCATGTATTCAGTGTCATTTGGAGACACGAACATGAGGTCAGGAGATGAGAGTCCTGGGTTGTGCTTGGTTATGGTTTTTATTCACCGTGACTCAGAGCAAGGAGTTTCATTTATTCCCTCATGCACACACCAAACGATTGTTTTTCCTCATGTGTTGAAGTGATACAGTAGAATTGTAAATTGCAGAAGTTCTGAATGAAGATGTAAATGTGTAAAATACTGTGTGGGTTAGTTTTGTTAATTCATTGATGCTCCTGGGTTTTGTGCTTGTTAATCCCTTCCCTGACGTGCTCTTTGAATCAGCCCTGGATTTTGTCCTGCACCCTGAGTGAAGGTGTTGCAGTGGCTCCCCTGCAGAGGTGTGCTCAGGAGAATGTTCTGAAGTGTCTCTCTCCTCACACGTAGATTTGATGTGACAGAGTCCATGCTCTGCACGGTGGCAATCCAGCTCCTGTCGGGAACGCTGGGGCCCTGGTTCTGGAACTACACGGTAAAGCCTTTGCCAGTGGCATGGACTGAGCAGGGCTGCACCTTTGTCATGCACTGCTCTGTGGGAAGCAGCTCTCCAGGGGATTTCACCACTCTCCTCATATTTAACACAAGGAGGAAAAATATTTGAATGAGTCGGAAAAACTTGATTTAACTGGAAACAAATTTTTTTGAAAGCATCACATTTTATTTGAAACCAAAGCAAAACCTGCCTGTTCAACAAAAGGTTGATTTAAACTTATTTTATCACAGTTTTGGCTTCGCCTAAAAGCTGAGCACGGCTGTGGAAGTAGCTCTAAGTGTGGGTATAATAATGTTGTTGGAACTGCTTTTTAAAAAAACTTCTTTTGTTGCTGCCATTTCAGTACCTTTCCACCAAAAAAAACCACTGAATTTCTTGGCCCTTTCAGGGAACTGTGTCTTGTGTAATAACTTTAAAACTCTGGTTGAAATGTCTGGTTTAAGCTGTGCAGCTTGATCCCCATGCTTGTAGCTTCATGAAGTAACTTCCTTTCCAGCTTGTCTTTCTTTTCCGAATGCTTTTCCTTATGTCTATGCTAAATAAATCCTTCTCCCCTCTAGGCTGCTAGCCTTAGAAGAAAGGACTTTCTCTTCCTTATTTCACCTACTTTCCTTTTTTTTTTTTTTTTTTTTTTTTTTTTTTTTTTGTTGTTGTTGTTGTTGTTGTTGTTTTTTGCTAATACATTATATGTGGGTGAGGTCCCCTCCCCACGTTATCATTACAAGTGAATGAGTTGGATTCCTTGAAACATCTCATAGGTTATGATTGTTATTGATTAATTTTTAGCTGGGACTTTTCCTTGAAAGATTTGAGGATGTAAGGATAGCTTTTTGACCTCTTTATTAGAACTGCATCAGGTGTTAAATAAAATTGAAGTTATTTTTTTGTTGGTTGGTTTACATGCCCATTGTTAAACCTGTGCATTATTATGAGTGTTCTCCCCAGCCTTGCCATTGGATGTTCTGTCTGGGCATTTTAGTTTGTTAAATATTGAGTCTGGGCTCTTTGCTCTGTGGTCAGCATCAGCTCTTTGTTCTTGTTCTTCACCTGGATGTTCCTGCTGATCTTAAACCTCAATTCAGGGTCTTCTGTTTGTTTTGTAGAAGATGAAAAAGCCCTTGGTTTATTTGAAGAAAAGATTTTTGAAACTTGATTCTTTGTGTCCACTGAAGTCATACAATAACTTTCCATCCATCTATTGTAGTGTAGGAGTGCCTTGGGAAAAGGGTTTGTTTCGTTTTCTTCGTTTCATGGGGCTCAGTGATCCTGCACACAGTGTGCACAGTGTCAGTGTCTGGGCACTGCTGACATGACTCCCTTGTCAGGAAACGTCAGGCAGCAAAGCTGTCAGGCTGGGGGAAATGTGGCTCCAGAGATGCCTGAAAATAACCCCTGTAATAAAAATATCCCAGTTCAGAGGCTCTAAGAACCCCTTGCAGAATTCATGCTGCTCCTTCTTCCTGTTTCTTTTTTCTTAGGATTTCCACTGTAGTATTTAAATGAGTAAATAAATACAAACACAAGTTGAAAATAGAATCTTTGAACTGGCTAATTCCCTTCTTGCTTTGAAATGGTTTTGCTTTCTTACAGCTCTGTGTGTGGTACTTGCTTGTGTGTAATTAAATGTAATTATAGTAATTAAATGAGGCAGTCTGCAGAACAAAGGCCTTTCCTGATTTTCTGCCTTTTTTCCCTTATTTTTCTACTACAATTTGATAAATGATCCATTACTCCAAAATTGTGTTTTCTCAAATCTTTACCATGGAAGAGTCACTCGAATATGCAATGGAACTTGATGTAGAATAAAATATGGTACTAATGATGTCATATTTAAGCAGGAACATTATCACCCTGCTTTGCAAATAAATTCCCCATCCACTAAAGCAAGCTGGATGTATTTTCCCTCAAAAAGAAAGGCCTTGCTCAGTCTCCATCCAAACAGAGCAAGTGCTTTCCTGCAGCCCTGCTTGTGCCTTCCCGTTTTATTAGGTACTTCCCCGCTCTACCAGAGTTTAAAAACAGTATGGTGACTAAGGCAATTCATGGATTTTTTTTTGTTTGCTTGCTCATTTTATCTGGATGCTATGCATAAATCCAAGTTAATGATTAAGGTGTAAGGGTGTTCTCTGGATCACCTGACGTGTTAGTGCTTTTCAGGCAGTGCAGGTATTACTTTGCTTGACAAAACCATTGTTGCTTTGGTTTATAATGACATTCTTCCACTTACTTTTCATTTTTGAAACCAGGAATGTTTCAAACTGACTTGAAGGATTATTTTTGATGCAGCACTTCAGGGCAAGATACTATTATATGGCAATAATATATATGTTATATATAACATGTTCTTTATATATAACATATCTCTATATGCATATATATATATATATATATAAATGTGTATGCCTATTTATAACATATATAGTGTATACACACCCCGTATATTTCACACCAGCAAGTCCATCTTCATTTCACTTGTATTTTTATATACTCCTATTTCTGGCATTCATTTGTACACCCGTTTTTGTGTCTTTCTGCCTCCAAGACTTTTACATGCTTCTTAAAACAAATCCCTGAATTCCCTGTTTTCTTCCATTCTTTCCTGCAGCACATCCTGGCTCTGCTAGAACCAGAAATGCTTTCTCTTCTTGCTGCCACTGCACCATTTCCATCAACCCTTTAGGTATTTCTGTTTCTTTTCAAAGCTTGATGCTATTCAGAGAATATTCATATTGAGAAAGTATAGGGTACATGATAGGGAATATAATAGGGATTAAAAATATATTTTTAGAATTTTATCATCTCTACTAAATTCTTTTTTTTTGGTGGAAGAGGTTAAAACTGAATATTTATTTCTGCAGCTGCCACTGGGCAGTGAAGAGTTCCAATTTTTCCTGTTGATAAAATGGATTTCTCTTACTGCACTGTGAAGTAAAACAAAAGTATAGCACAACATCACTCTTAATTGGAACAATAAAACCAAATAAATTTTTGCCTTCTAAATGATTTGCAAGTTTTTCCTCTTTTCCTCAGCCTTTTGAGGTGTTTATACTGTGCATGACAGAGTTGCGCCGCTGAGCTTGCGAATAACTGACTTGAAATTGCTTTGAATAATTTTGCTTTTTTTTTTGGCTTTTTGTACCTAATCAGAATTGATGTGACTGAAGTACAAATCTTCATAATAATCATGCATTTACTGGCAGTGATTGGAGGACCACCTTTTTGGCAATCTCTGGTAATTTTGCTCATGTTCTTATTTTATCCTTTGTAATAATCCCGTGGTCACTGAAGGACTCCTGCACATCTTGAGACAGTTTCACTTCAGTGGGAAGTTTTCACTTTTCCTTATAAATGGAAATAGATTTTTGAGTCCAGATCCCATGGAATTAACTGTGGATTCTGGCTGTACCAGAGTCATTAAAACAAAGTTATTTTATACCCTGTGTGTGCAGGTAAAAAGCTATCAAACATTGCATGAACTTAAACCTTTGGTGAAATCCTGGCCAAAACCTGGATGAATTCCATGCAACAAACAGTGGAGGAATATTAAACTTGGATGAGGATTTGGGAGAGACTCTTGGAGAGCAGTTGGGAACCATCAGTAGATAATTTGGCCTGAATGTGGCTGATGACTCTTGATTTGTGGAAGGGGAAAACCCCCAGTTGTCAGGTTTTTCCTTTTAAACTGTGATGATCCTGAATAAATGGGCAGCTGGCACAGCCTGGCTGCAGATGTTTTATTTATATCTATGTATATATCTATTTATAGTATTGATATGTTGATATAGGCTCACCAGGCCATGTCAGCTGACAGTTTAATAATAATAATAATAGTAGAAGTAATAATAATAACACAGTCGTAAGTATTACTGAAGCCACATTGAGCTATCAAAATGGCATTGCCCACAGAAAAGCAGGTATGTGCATACATAAATTAAAAATATATAAATTTACTGGAAATAAAACCCAAAACACTGATTTCCTGGAACATTTTCCTTCCTGGTTATTGATCTTCTCTCTGTATTTGATAAATGCAATTCCTAAGGAGAAAGTAATCTTGATTTCAGTAATACCAAGAGATGGTCAAAAGTCCCTGAAAAGCTTTACCCCAAATGAATGAATTTCTAATCTGCTCCATGTTTTGGGAGCAATGACCCCACAGTGTGTGGAGAGGATCCCAAAGGAGCTGATTGTAGCCATCCTGATTTTGCTGCTTGTGCTTTCAGGCTTAAAACCCCAAAGCCCTTAATTAATTCTATAAACTGCAAAGTAAATACCATCTAAAGGGAATGAGGATGGGTAGGACTGATCAGAAAATAAAAATGAGGCTACATGTCACCTTATTGGTGCCAAGTTTTCCAAAAATATTAGTGTGGCCAACATCCCCATGCAGCTGTAATTTAATATTCTGTGTTACAAAGAGAATTTATCAATTCATGTTCTCAGTTTCCTTAAAAAAATAAAAGGGGGGGGGGGGAAATGCTGCCACAGCAACCTCTGGCACAATTCAGTGATGTTTGTGTGAGCTTAGAAATTGGTCTTGTGTTAATAAATAGCTGAAATAACTCTAAAATAGCCTTTTAAATAACCCTTTTCAGCAAAATCTTGAAATCTATTAGAAGTTCTGTGTTGCAGCAGCTTTTGCCTAAGGCAGCTCCCAAAAATACTAAACCATTTTGGTTGGTTTGGTTGGTTTAATGGAGCGTTTCTCCAAAGAACAATCTTAATCAGGTCTCCCGTGACAGTCCTGTTTAATTCAACAAGTGAGATTTTGTGTTCATTTAGAGATAAATGTTATTTACTGCTTGCAGAGCAAAATAAATCACACAACCCCTTCTCACCCAGCGCTCTCTAATCCTTTAATACTTGATGTGACTGCAAATTTGGTGGTTTGGTATTTTTTATTTGCTTCTGTCTGGGGGAAGTATGGAGTAAATGTGGTTGTGTACTCAAACATTCCACTTTTCATTGGAAAAGCAAAACACTCTGAACAGGCGAAATGCAGAGTTGTGGATTTTGGCAATTGTTGCTTTCATTACCTTTCCTTTATTCCGTGGAACTGTGTGCACCTGTGCCTGCTTGTGGAGACCCAAAGGAGGGCGTTAAGACCCCAAAACTGCCCAAACTGGGGGTTAGAACAGTGTGGGCTCATCTCCTTCCCTGAGCATTCTTCTCCAGAGTTCTGGTGGTAGTTGGGAGTTCATGGGGTTGTTTTTCCCAGCTGACTCCCTTTGTCTTGGGGAAATGTCAACCTTAATGTCTTTGGACTCCTGTAATGGAGTTTGCTACTGTTTCCTTTTGCTTGTAAAAGTCAATCCACCCCATTCTTTAAATACCAAAGTATCAGTTCTGAGGCAGAGGCCAGCACAGGTACCTGCTTTTAGAAGAGCTTGGGGAGTCGTGGGCCTCCTGACATTAATGGATAATTACAAGCAGTGCTTCAGTCTGGCAGTTCAAGTCTTCTTTTTACTTGTCTTTATTCTCTCTCTACGATCTTTCAGGAAATGCCTTTTTTTGCCTTAGCAGGGCAGCCTTAGCAAGGGAGAAATATAATTGAGTGTCATGAAACTGGGTGGGGTTTGGGGAGTGGGCTGAACAAGGCATGAGGGGTTAAAGCTCCTCTGCCTCTTTATCATGCCCTGGAAAGATCAAGAGATTCAGTTGTTGAATGGAACAGAAAACTTGGGATCTTCAAGCTCCAGGAGCATTTGGACAATCCTCTCAGACACAGGGTGGGATTGCTGGGGTGTCTGTGTAGGAACAGGAGTTGGACTGGATGCTCCTGATGGGTCCCTTCCAGCTCATACTATTCCATGATTTACCTGCTGAAAGCTACTCTGAGAATGTAATTAAAGAAAAATAGAAGCAACTTGGCCTCCTTTGGGCTTCTGTTCCTGGCCAGACTCACTGGGGAGCTGAGCGTTTATTCAGTTGAGTGCCATGACTTCAGTTCCCACGTGAAGAGCTTTTAGTAGTTGAATAGATACAGTTGGGACGTTTGGGGTAGTTATCTCTAAGCACTTGCTTCCATAACATATTTCCTGTGGTTTAGTTTGGACTATTTTCTTCTTCATTTCTAGTTTTTCCTGTTCTGCTTGGAGCACGACTGTTAAAAAGCAAAGGAAACTTTCGAAACTGCCTGTGCTCGTTCTCCCCTTCTTTAGCAACCTCATCCTTCCTCTCCTGGGTCACTGACTCTCATCTGAGTTGCCTGAGCTCTGTGCTTGCCTTGCCTTGTGCAAAAGATTGGATCCAGTACTCGAAGGGCTTTATCTGACCATCCCAAGAGCCTCTTGCTCTGCCCAGTTTGATCTTGTCTGCAGCTGCAGGAAAGGTGATGATTCTCCTCCCTGGGATGATTTAGAGCAAGTTCTTGGTTTCTCTCAATTTCTCTGCTTTTGGTGTCTCTTCTGTGGTAACTGAACATCAGTCCGGTTTTCTGGGAAGCTTCATGGAAGGACTTCTGGAAAATACATTTTTCTCTGTAGAAATGTCAATCTCTGTATAGCAGAGAAAGAAGAGCAAACATTGTGTTGGAAAGTGGAGTGTTTGAGTGCACCTGAAATACTAATCCAAATTTGCTATGCATGTTTTAACAACTTTTCTCTCTTCCATTAAGATTCCAATACTGAATATTCAGGTGAAAATATTCCCAGCTCTCTGTACTGTGGCAGGAACCATATTCTCCTGTACAAACTACTTTGGTGTGATCTTCACGGGTGGAGTTGGCAAAAATGGATCCACTATAGCAGTGAGTACCCTGGGCTGCCAGTTTCTCCTCAGCATGGAGGCTCTTCAGCCACAGTTTGTATTTAACATAATCCCTCCTCCATGGGAAATACTTTCTCTTCAGATCCTTGCTGGCTCGGGAAAAACAAGTTAATATTGTGTGTGTAAGAATAGTGGATTTAGGAGTCAGTTTTAAAATTTTTTATTAGAAGTACTCATTGTACTTTGATATTTGTTTTTGAATTAATGAGATAAACCAAAGTTATACAAATACACTCCTTGCTGAAGAGTTATAGAAAAATCCTGTGCAAAAATCCATTCAGAAGGAAATTTTTCAGGAAGATCCTTCTGAAAGATCTGTATTATTTGTATTACCAATGCAAAAAACAAGTGGAGGTGTCTGCACTAACACCTTCTGTTGCAGTGTTCTTGCTGCCTAAAATCTGATTTTTCCCCCAGCACCAGAAAGTTTCCACCACATTCTCAGCTGCCATGTGCTCAAGTTTCAGCACTTTTTGTTCATTTTACCACCAGCATTCAGAAAGGTGTTTCTAACGTGATTTTATTTTTAGCCCTTTGAGGTTTCTTCACAATGTGCACATTTTATTGACCTCATACTTTAATCTCACCATAGGGAACGAGTGTGCTCTCACCTTTTCTCCATATTGGCTCAGTGATCGCCTTGGCTGCAATGATCTACAAGAAATCTGCTGTGCAGCTCTTTGAGAGGCACCCCTGCCTCTACATCCTGACCTTTGGCTTTGTGTCTGCCAAGATCACAAACAAACTGGTGGTGAGTGCATCAGAACCTTCCCGAGTCCTGTTGCAGGAGAGCTTTGTGTAGGTTAAGGAGCTCTCTGGGTATTCCAGAGTCACTTGCACTTGTTTGTGTGCTGAACAGATACCTGTGCTTTGCTTTGAGCAGCCTGGAGGTACAGCACAGCCTTTTTCTGTTTGAAAGGGCAGTAGAAACCTGGAGCTGATGCAATGGTTGCACAGGCAGCACCAGGACAGCTCAGAGCTGTTTCTCCCCCTTCCCCAGCTGTTAATTCACACTTCTGCAGTGTGTTGGTATTGGTGCACATGTGTGAAGAGTTGGGATGGAGCAGAGGTGGCTGGAACCCCCCTCAGATGCAAAGGGGAGGAAGGTTTAGCAGCAGGAGCGGAGGTGATAGAGCTGCTGAGGTTTGGAGCACTTGCTGAGGGTTTAACTTGAAGAATTGGAGATAAATGGGGTTAAAGTCAATAAAACAGGTTTATACAGGGGTGGGGGTGTCAATGAATGAGGCTTAAAGAGCTCCTGCCTCAAATGCCATTCCAGTTCTGCAGGCCTCTGTTGGGCTGCTGTGAGCTGGGTCAGTGTTGGACTTAACTCACAATGGAAGAGCTTAAATTCATAGTGAAGGAAGAGTTTAAGCTCAGAGTGGAAGGAGAGTTTCTTTCTCACCAGGCCTGCTTTGGTGCTCAGTTGTGCTGTGCAGTGAGGATGGAGTGTGGGATGGGTTCTGTGCACATAGGGAGGTGGGAAGGCCACAAATGTTCATCAGATTGTAACCAGAGAGAGCTGGTGATCCTTACGGAATTGGAGAAAAAGAGGAGGAGAGAGAGGAACACCAAGTGTCCCTGACTTTTGAGTCTCCAGCAGCTGTGAGTTTTTGTTTCCAGGCTCAACTTTCAAATTTACCAGTCTGCTTCCTTTTCACTGTTTGGTTTCTGGCAGGAGGAAGAGGTGGGCTGGAAAACATGTTAGTTTTTTTTTTTCCTGTGCTACATTCTCTGCTCTAATAAAAGATACCTCTCTGCAAACCTTGCATCTCTGTAGCTGTGGAACTCCGTGGTTCAAACAATATTGTTGCTGCCACTTGAGTGTTTGATACTTTGCAGTAGTGTGGCTTGAACTGCACGGTTTTGGCTTTGTGTATTCTGAAATCACTCTGCCTTGGCTGGCACACGTTTATTTCTTAAACTTCTCTTTTTTTACTGCAGGTTGCCCACATGACCAAGAGTGAGATGTATCTGTATGACACAGCATTCATAGGCCCAGCACTGCTGTTCCTTGACCAGTATTTTAACAGCTTTATTGATGAGTATATTGTCCTCTGGATTGCCCTGGTGAGTTCAGGTTCATTTTGTTAATTAGCTCTGCCACTAATTCATTGCATTGGCTGTGCCCAGCTGAGTCCCCTGGAGGGGGGTGGGACTGAGGAGGGACAACACAGGATGGATTTGAAGCTGATGCAGAGCTGAGCAGGGTCACAGTGTCCCTGGCTTGGTGTTGGGACAGTCCTGGGCACTGTCTTTGGGGATGATCTGGGTGAGGGGATTGAGGCATGCCCAGTCAGTTTGCAGAGGACCCGGTTGGGTGGGATGTGGATCTTCTGGAGGGATCTGGACAGGCTGGATCCGTGTCCTTTTTCCATAAAGTTCCTAGAGACTCTTTAGGGAGTGACACCCCATCCCTGGAAGTATCCAAGGCCAGGTTGGACAGGGCTTGGAGCACCCTGGGGTAGTGGAAGGTGTCTCTGCCCATGGCAGGGGTGGAGCTGGGTGGGCTCTGAGGTCTCTTCCATCCCAGGCCAGTCTGTGATTCCATGGTTATTCCTGGAGTTGGAGATTGATCTCAGCGGCCCACAGTGCTGTGGTTGTGGAGTGTGTGCTGTTCCACCCCGTGTGGCACACAGTGACTGATTTTTCCCTGTGCAGATCCTGTCCCTGTTCGACCTGCTCCGGTACTGTGTCAGTGTGTGCAACCAGATCGCTGCCCACCTGCACATCCACGTGTTCCGCATCAAGGGCTGCCCCACGCACTCGAACCACCACTAGGGATGGCAGCTGCTGCAGGGCAATGCAGGAGTTGGCTTTCTACAGGAATGGATGAAGACTCGTAGGAGACTAAGGCAAAAAGCAGATAAGAACAAAGTAATTTATAATAATCAATATTGTATAACTTTTCTTCTTTGTTATCAGTAACACTCCTTAACTAGTCTCCTGCCTGAGAGAGTGAATTCCAAGTACACCCTACTCAACTCTCCGTGTAGTCAACTCTGTTGGTTCCAAGCCCGGGAAAGCATGCAGGAAGTAAATGCTCTGTCTTTGTAATTACCTTGATTACAAATTAATCTCTATATGGTGAATGGATCCCCACCAACTGAAGTTTCTAATGTAGTATAATTACAGCTGCAATCTGACTTGCTTTTAATTTTAATATTTCATCATCTCTTAGTGAAATACTTGTTTAGTGTCCACTTGGAATTTATTTACTAAAGACCTGAGCTGGTAAAAACCCAGAGATATCTCACTAAGTTGTGTGGCTGCAGCAGCTGCCAGGTGGGAGCCAGGCTGGGGTGGTTTTTGCTCGTGCATTGCTGACAAAGCGGTTTCATGCTGAACAGGGTCCTGCGAGCCAAGGGGTGCCCGGCATGCAAAATAGTGTGGTATCTTTGTCAATTAATTTTATTTTTTTAAATAAACATTATCTAAAAAGACAACTTATTTCTCAATTTTCTTCAGTGGAAAAGACTATAAGAAAAAAAAATTTACTGTTTACTTTTTTATGTATAAAACTTCGGCAAAATTTCTTTTCTGCTCTTAATAAATAAGAATTCTGAGAGCAACAGTTGTCTTGAGATGTATGTGTTGCTCTGTCCTGCTTAGGCTTGTGAATGACAAACCTGCCTGTGGTTTAGAGAGTAGTTTTCCAGTGCTTTTAAGTGGATCATGTTGACATTCCAGGATCTCCAAGAGCTTTGCCTGTTATACAGTGCAGTAAGTTTGAGTTTCTCTTTTCTGTCATTGTTTTAATACCATTTTAACTGTTGTGAACTGCATGAGGGATACTAAGATTAATGGAGGGTTTAATTGCATGTTAATGAAGTTCACCTGGTGCCATAGGCCCTGGCACTGAGGGGAACTTCAGCCCCTGAGCAAAGGGGCTGAAGTGCAGAGCAGGGAGTGTCTCCAAGCAGGATCTGCCTTGGCTGTGGGGGAGCTGCTGCAGGCAGAGCTGCAATGCTGGGATCCCGGTCTGAAATCCCAGCCCTCCAACCATGGAGCGTCTCTCTGAAGGTGGGAAGGAAATCCTCTGTGCTGGGAGCCCAGGCCAAGGCAGTGCCTGTGGACAGCGACGTGGCTCTGAAGGAATTAAACACAGCTCAGGGTCAGAAAACATCTGAATCTAAACAACCACACTTCAATAACAATAAATCAAAACCTTCCTCGGCTCCTGGAAGTGCTGACGTGGATTTCCTGTGATACCCCAGTGATTAGAAAATGTGCTCAGGAAGTGGAGAGAAAACTCAGTTCCTGCAGTGCCTGGAGAGGTCTGAAACCCTTGTTCCCCCTCCCTGGGCAGTGCTCAGTGTCCGGCTGCCATGGACTGACAGATTGGGCTTCCTTGTGTCCTGGCAGAGACAGGACTGGAGGGGATATGGAAGAAGGTGGCTCTAGTTTTGTGGTTGAAGTGTTCTTGGTGAGAGACCAGGCTGGCCCTGCTGTGCTCTGCTGGGAAGTGGAGCAGAGGTGCCAAGTCCTTTGGCTCAGCCTTGGCACAGGGCAGTGCCCAGCCTTGTGCCTTCTGTGCTGGAAGAGTCTTGGTTCCTTCCCGTGGGGTGGCACTGTGTCAGCGAGTGAGCTGGGGTCCTGTGCCAGCCTGGGGGCACTGGGGAATCAGGAACATGCTCAGGATGAGGAGGAGACTCCTGTAAGGCCTCCCCACTCCACGCTTGCACTCCCACTTGGAATCTTGAGAAGTGCAGTTTTATGGCAAGTGCAGGGTTCTTTGGGGTTTTTGTCCCCTCAGGGTCCCTGCCAGGCTGGAGCCAGAGAGGGGGGGTTTGGTTCCTGCATCTGGATACACCTGGGACAGCTCCCAGTGTCCTGGAGCTCTGCTCCAGTGCCTTGGTGCCGGAAGCATCTCTGTGTATGACAGCTCTAGAATGACATTTTTAGATATAAGTGGAATTCAGGGAACTCATTGAGTTTTAACTGCAGTGAGCTGGGGAAAGGGTTGATCTGGACAATGCAGCCTCTGCTACTGCCCTTCAAGAGGAGCAGGTAAAAGTCTGCAAGGGAAGAGCCTGGAGGGGTTTGAATGTGCCCATTACAAATCACGTGTTTCCTGTCACCAGCACAAAGTGGGTGCAGAGCTGTTGCTTGGAAAGTCCCTCCCTGGAGTGTGAGTGGTTTCCTCGGATCAGGATCAGTCCGGTGGTTCAAGTCCAACCTTTGACCAAACACCTCCGTGCCCACTTGCCCATGTAAACAAGGAGATTCCTGCTCTCAGTCCTCAGGGGTTTAAGATTAGGCTGCTCCAAATAATTTGATACTGATACTTGAGGCTGGAGAAGAACCAAAGCCTTAAAAAAGTTGTGTAGGACCAGACTTCCATGTGCAAAACTAAAGCCTGTTGCTGTTCAGGAAATGCAATAGGATCCCTCTTCCTGAGCTTTTCACTCCCTGGAAGTTTGGATTCCCCCAGCCAAGAAAAAATTCTATTTCTGTGCTGATGCAGTTAAAGTGTTATCAGGGAACATCCACTGCTGGCAATTCAAGCCCTCTGAAGTGCTGCTGTGGCTCTGGGTATGGTGACAGATAATGGAATAAACGACCTTTCCATCTGCCTTGTTTGTGGCCTTGAGTCACATCAGATGTGCTTATGGGGTTGAGAAGGGGGACGGGATTTGTGGGCTCAGCCTGATCTTGTGATGGGCCCTTTCACTTCCTGTTGTGTCAGGAGGAAGAACTTCTGCAGCAGCAGCACCTGGAGTGAGAACATGCCCTGCTAAAAAAACGCAGTTCTGCTCTGCAGCTTTTCCTCTCACTTTGTAAAGAGAAGCTGGAAATTTCCACTGGGGGGTTGTGTTGACTCTTTAAGAGCTGCTGAAGGAGTTCCCTTGCTCTGATAAGGGGTTTAACACAGGAAAGGGGCAGGTCAGGGCACCTCAGGGCCTCTCCGTGTCATCCAAACATCAGCTTTGTTTCAAAGCACTATTTCCCTCCTCTCCCCATCCTACCCAGCTCGCCACAGGTACCTCCAGTGCTGCTGTGGCCCAGCTGTGAGCGTGGCATGGAGCTGCAGAGGAGTTTAATCATTTCCAGAGGGTGAGGACTGCAGCAGTTCAGAGGTTATGGCCAGGTAGGGTGGGAGCAGGGGCTGTTCCTGCTCTGGAGGAACAGGAGGCTGTCAGCCCCGGGCTGGTTCCAGCAGGGTGAACCCGCCCAGGACTGTTTGCTGGCACTGAGGCCGCTGGCAGAGGGTGACACATGCCAGAGCATGAAACTTATCTTCCCCAGGGCAGCTGCAAAGCAGGGATTGAGTCCCAAATCAGCAGCGGGGCTGATCTGCCCGTCGGCCGGGCCCCAAGTTGTTTGGATGGTGTGAGTTGGCCAGGGCTCTGCTGGGAACTATGTTAACAATTTAGCAGAATAAATGAGCTCTTTCCAGTTCAGGGAAACATTTCTTGGCGCTGTTTTATTTACTGTTGTAGGCTTGGATCTGTTGGGCAAATCTCAAGCAGGAAGGAGGATTTAAAAACACGCTGCGGGTTGTGCTGACGTGCTGCAATGTGACCCAGCCCCGGTGTCCCTGCTCCCCAGGGAGCAGCCCCAGCTGAGCCTTCCCAGGGTGTCCCCAGCAAATGGTCTGTCCACCCTTTGGGCAGTACAGGGAGGGTAGTAAATCCAGAACTTAACAAATGCCTATAAAAAAAAGGAGAGTGACTTTTTACAGGAGACAGTGACAAGACAAGGAGGAATGGATTTAAACTAAAATAGGAGATTTTTAGATGGGATGTTAGGAAGAAACTCTTCCCTGTGGAGGGGGGAGGCCCTGGCACAGGGTGCCCAGAGCAGCTGTGGCTGCCCCTGGATCCTTGGAAGAGTCCAAGGCCAGGTTGGACAGGGCTTGGAGCAACCTGGGATAGGGGAAGGTGTCCCTGCCATGGCAGGGGTGGAATTGGGTGATCACTAACATCCCTTCCATCCCAAACCAGTCGGAGATTCTGTGATTCCAGGATATTTTTGGTATTTTGATGCCTGGTGAATAGCAAGTGATGCAACAGCCTGTCTGTAACATCCCAGAGAGAAGAATGAAGCTCTGCCTTCATGCCCAGCCTTTGCTGGGGGAAGTACCTGGCTCGGGTTTCTCTGGGTTGGGACCAATCAGATGTGCAGCCCCAGCCCAGCTTCCCTGCTGCAATATTTATTTCCTGGGTCAGTGCGTTTGGAAAGGAGGAGAAAGCTTTAATCTTCTGGCGTCACGTTTCAGAGGGGAATTGCAAAGTTTTAAGACTTGGCACCAAGACCACACCCAAGGACGATGGTGACACGTTTTACTCTGGGACGGAACAAAGCCTTCCTCCCTCCCCAAAGCTCTTGATCAGCTGTTTCCCCCTTGACACTCCACAGCCATGTGGTCTTCACAGTTTGCTCCAGCACAAATAAATAACCTGCTGGAAATGAGTATTTTTGTTTCCTTAGAAAGCCAAACTTGGCTCTATGTGCCACCAGTGATGCAGCAGCTGTGAGAGGAAACCACTAAACCCCCCCCCCCCCCATGCTCCTGCTGGTGTTTAACAATGGCTCAATAAAACAATATAAAACAGTTGTTAATAACAAAACCTCAGGAATTGTTCAATGGGATGTTCCTTATTTGCAAACCCCTGTTTGTTTTAATGAGAAGTAACACTATTTCCTACTCATCCCTTCTTTTCCCCCTTCTAATAATTACTCTAAACCCGTGTTGTCCTGCAGCCAGCCCTGGCTGCCCTCCCTCTGCCTGAGGAGCTGAGGGGGCAAGGATTGTGCAGGGCCAAGCACTGGGAGCCACAGTCTGTCCCTGGAGCCACCACGATGGGAAAGGAAATCCCAGCCTGGTGCTAGTTCTGTGCAGTTTTCCAGTGCAATGATGCCCTGAGGAAGAAAGGGTAGGACTGGTGCTCAGTGCTGCCCAGGCAGTCCAGGAGTCCCACGGGGGCAGGAACAGGGTCCAGTGTGGTGCTGATGGCAGGGATGTGTCAATCCCAGTCCTGCTCCTCTGCTCCCAGGCTGGACTTCAGGAGTCCCTTCGGTGCTTCTGTTCGTGGTACTCTGTTATTTTCTTCTGGAAATAGGCTGTAGAGGAGAAAAGGTCATGAGTGAGGTGCTGGTGTTTGGAATGGGGGACACAGGGCTGCACGAATCTTGGGAAGTGTTTGTGTCCCAAACCTTGTTGGGTTATGGACACCTGCACCCAGAGAGGACCCGCGGGAAATATGGACATGAAGTGTCCAAGGCAGGTTGGACAGGACTGGGAGCTACCTGGGATAGGGGAAGGTGTTCCTGCCCATGGTAGGGAGTGGAACAAGATGCACTTTAAATGTCCCTCCAACCTAATTTGTTGGAATTCTGGGATTCAAAAGCTATGAAATGGGGGTGGTTGCAATGCCACCTGTCCCTCTCACCCAAAATAGGCTCTGTCATGCTGGGTTAGGCAGAGGTTTTAACCCACATGTTCACTCCTGTTCAGGTTTGTGTTTCCCACCATCAAGGAAAGGAGAAAGCAGCAGACCCAACAAAAAGCCGGAATGGTGATGTCGAATGGAATACAATGAGAAAACAGGGATTGTGCCATCCCTCTCTCCCTCCCCAGGTCCAGGTTTGCCCTATAAGGTCTCACATAAAAGGGCAGAGAAGCAGCATCTGAGGCAGTGCCAGCCAGGAGTCCCCCAGCTGGGGTGGCAGGTCTCAGCCCATAATGTCCCCATCCACCAATGTGGTTTTTGAGTGGTTTCCTCCACCTCCACTGCCCATTTGTCCTCGTGCCAGTCTAGGAGGAGGCTCAGCTCTGCCCTGTGCCCTGTAAAACCCTGGGAAGGGGGAAGGACCAGCCCTGCTGCCACAGAGCTGGGGGCTGAGCTGCGTCAGGCTCCTGGCAGCTGCTGTTGTGCCCAAGCCAAAACAAGCTGCTACCGCTTGTCTGCCTCAACACAGCGCTCCCAGTGAGCTGGCCCCAGCTCCAGGTGAGGGACAAGATCTAAAATGAATCATAAAATCCAGAATCCCACACTGGTTTGGGTTGGAAGAGACCTTAAAGCTCATGCAGTTCCAAACTCTGCCCTGGGCAGGGACAGCTTCCACTAGACCAGTTTGCTCCAAGCCCCATCCAGTGTGGCCTTGGACACTTCCAGGGATGGGGAATCACAAATAAGGATTTTTTTTTTTTGCTTGACAGGGATGGAGAAATGAGGCCATTGAGAGCAAACAGGATCTGCTCAGTGCCCTGAGCACCTTCAGCTCGGGCTGCATCCCATCCCTCACCAGGCATGAGGCGCCTCTGCCCCTAAACCAACCCTAAACCAGCCCAGACTGGGGAGGGGAGGAGAAATGGACCATTACCTTCCTGTGGGATTCTGCTCTTCTCCGCTTCCTCAATAAATAGGGAAAACATGTTGGTCTTCACAAACTTCTTCACCAACCTGCGGCAGCTCTTGGAGGCGATGGCCTTGCAGAAGGCGCGCTCCTGGAAGCTGCCGGAGCCGCTCCTGCCCCACTGGATGTGGGAGGCGTAGTGCCCAACCAGCCGCACGAAGAAATGCACGAAAGCCTCGGACACCAGGGCGTTCACCTGCTCCGGGGCTGGAGGGGACACGGAGTGTGAGAGGGGGGAATGGGACCTCTGAACATAGACAGGATGCGCTTATTGTAACCTGGTCTGTGTTTATACCCCAAGGAATTACTTGCTTAGAGCCTCCCTCTGCCACTAATCAAAGATCAGACTAACTTTGCTGAGAGAACCCTGGCTGTGTTGCCTTCGAGGGTGGCAGCATCTTAATGTTCTAAATATTAGCAAAAAATCCATTTTTCCAGCAGAATTATCTGTTCCTGCTCTCGTGTTTCAAAGGACGAAGGAAAAGCCAAGGGGGAGGAACATCCCAGACCAGGTGACTTCAGGAAAATCACTCTAGCCATGGAGAGGGCAGATCGGGGCTGTTTTACCATGACCTTACTGTGCTCGTTGTTGTTGTTGTTGTGCCTGTTCAGAGACATCAGCACCTCGTTCTGCAGCTTCCCAGGCAGGATCTCCTCCTCATCACCCACCTGGAAGGCAATGGGGCCATGAAGCACCAGAGGGAGCCTGGCTCAGCCCATCAGTGGGGCTGTCAAAGCTCATTAATTAATCATCATCACAATGTCCTTCAGAGATATGGGCGTGGGATATCCAGTGCATGTTGTGGCTCACAAGCCAGGTGCAGGGGCTGTAGACATCCCCACATGGGATATTCACCTGGGAGGGTGTCACTGAGATGGTTCTGCCCCCAGAATCATAGATCCACAAAATCCCAGATGGATTTGGGTGGGAAGGGACCTCAAAGCTCATCCCATTCCACCCCTGCCATGGGCAGGGACACCTTCCACTAGATCCCATTGCTCCAAGCTCCGTCCAGCCTGGCCTTGGACACTTCCAGGGATCCCGGGGCAGCCACAGCTTCTCTGGGCACCCTGTGCCAGGGCCTGCCCACCCTCACAGGGAACAATTCCTTTCCAAAATCCCATCTAACCCTGCCCTCTGGCAGTTTGAAGCCGTTTAAAAACGTGGAAGCTGCCAGGCAAAGGACACCAAAGGAGAAAAGGCCCTTGCTGGGGTTACCCAGGCCACCCCCAGCCCCACACCCTCAGAGGAGAGGACCTACCGCCCGGATGATCTTCCCTTCACAGAGATCAACTATCAGAGCCTGAAAGAGAGCAGGGAGGGACCAGGTTTAGCCCTGCCAAGGCATCTGGGCTTCCTCCCACCCATTTTGGGATGGGACTGGTGTGTCACCAGCCCGTGAGGGTGGCAGGAGAGGGATCAGCCCCTCTCAGCAGGAGGGACCTGGCCAGGGGGACCAGGGCATTCCCCACAAGGACGGTTTTTGCTGCAGGTTTGGTGGCTTGTCCCTGCACAGCTTTCCTCTGCTTCAAGACTGGAGCTCCTGGAGGCAGGGGCAGGGCAGCTCCCAGGGGAGTGTGGAGGTATCGCCCCAGGGGCCAACAGGAGGGGACAGGAGGCCACCCCAATTTCCAGCCTCCCTGCATGGGAAAGGGGCACAACCTGAGCCTCCAGCCCTGGGGCCAAACCAAGCCTGGGGACACGGATTAACCAATGGCTCCATCCAGCCGCCCTCCCCTCCAGATCAAATACCTCCTCCATCGGCTGCTCCAGGACCTGCTTCAGGTGCCGCCTCTGGATGCCAACCATGAAGGGTGTGGGGCAGCACACGGTGTCCAGCAGGCACGCAGGGACCACGGGGATGTAGGTGTGAGCCCAGGTGAAGGGGTACAGGAGAGCAGCCACAGCATGGATGCACTGAGACAGGACACTGTGGGACAGGGAGCCAGCGGTGACATCATGGGGACATCCCACCTCGAGCTCTGTCCTGTGCCACTTCAAGGGCATTTTTATGGACATTTTTATAATAAAGAGATCAGGACTCACCTCAGCTCCTCAGCCAGGAAGATGAGCCGTCGCTCCAACATGGCAGAGGCGAAGATGTGCAGGATGAGGTGAGGGCTGAGCCGCTGGAGCAGAGCCTGGAACTCCACGTGCTCCAGATGGGCATCCACAGGCCGTGTGAGCTCGATCAGCTGCCAAGGGAGAGCCACGGAACCCCAGCTTAGGAGGGACAACACTCCCCCCATCCTGCCCTGACTCCCTGAGAAGATGATTTGGAAGCAATTAAAGACCCAGTGTTAATGACCCAGCATCTGCACCATGTCCACGTGCAAGGGACAAACCCCAGTTCATCCTGCCAGGAGATTCAGCCTGAGCAGTGCTGAGGACTCAGGGAAGTCACCAGAGAACTGCACTGTGGGGTTCTTTACTTAGGCACTGGATTTTTAACCCAAATGCCTCTTTTCTCCAGTGCTCCCAAGTCCCTGGCAGGGGGTGGCAGGGACATGTCCCATCTCAGTGTCCCACTGGTTATCTGTGAGCTGCCAGGAAAGGGAGGAGTGGGGAGGGCACGACTTCTACAAATGCCACAAAACCTTCCTCTAAAGCCTCTCTGGCAGGGTCAGCCTGGCAATTCCTGGCTAGGATGTCCCCAAAGTGAGGGATCTGATATTTGCAGACAGGCTGGCTACTCAGCTGCCTTTGCCCACAAGACTCCCAGTCCCATCAATTCCCCTGTGGCAGCTGGACACGGTGAGTACTGAAGGGTTACCAGGACTGTGCAGCTCATGGCACAGTCCTGGCCCCTCTCCCCATCCTTCAGGGGGCAAATCCCCTTCCCCATGTGCCTTTCCACCAAAGCAGCATCTTCCCAGCCAGCAGCATCAGCCTTGGCTGGGCTCCACACCCCCTTTCCAGCACAAATTCTGCGCCATCCCCAGCTCTCAGCCCATGCAGTACCCAGGATTTATTTCCTGGTCTCAGTGATCTCCTTGCCTTGCTCCAGCCCCTGCCTGGAGCCCCAGAGCTCAGCTCCTTTGAGGAACAGCCTCATTCCTACTCCCTCTGTGCTCCCAGCCATGGCCCTGGGACAGAGAATGCAACCTGCAGAGCCTTGCAGAGCTCCCTGGATGAAATCGCTTCCATCACCAGCTGCTCAACTGCTCTGGAGAGGAGGGATCCTGCTCCCAGGGCCTCCCTGGCAGGGCACATCTATGGGATGCTCAGCATTGAGGATATTTTGCCCAGTGCCAGAGTGGATCTTCCCCATTTTTCCAGCTTGGCTTTGCCACAAGAAAAAGCAAATTAAAAGGCTGTGCCCGTGCGAGTCTGGGCCGTGCGTGGGCATGATGAAATCTTCTCATCCATGCCTGCATCAGATCTTTTCTCCATGGGGAGAGACTGGGCTTTTCACACACCTGCACCTGCCTGGGGGCTAAACCAGGCAGGAGTCAAGGCTGGGAGCTGAGCACAGTGGTATGGAGAAGAGAATAATCATGGAATCATCAGGGTTGGAAAAGCCCTCTAAGATCAACTTCACATTCAGCACTAACCCCCATCCCCAAGTGCCACATCCACATGTTTTTTGAACACTTCTAGGGATGGTGATTCCACCACTATGCTGGGATGGGCTCTGTCACTGCTCTCCTGGATCAGGAGGGAGATAACACCCGTATTCCCAAGGGATGAGGCCTCTGGCAGCCTGACCCACCCTGCCCTGCTCTGCTGAGCACCCCTCGATGCTGCAGGTGGAGGATGCTCCCAGACATAGCCCAGGCTCCTCGTGCTGCTGCAGTCCAGGAGGTGCCCCTGAGTCCCCCACCAACCTCTGTGCCTGACTCGGGGATGAAGCTTTTGATGGTGACAGTTTTCCCTGGAGCTGGGAAGGGCGATTCCCGGAGGCCCTGCATGAAGGGGTAGATCACAGCCATGGAGATCTGGCGCCTCTTCTCCACCTCGTCCAGGATCTGGGTGAGAAAGACGTGAGCTGGGAATGCCCAGCAGACAAAGGAGCAGTGGCCAGGGCCACCACAGGGCCAGACAGGGCCACCACGGGGCCAGACAGGGCCACCACGGGGCCACTGTGTCCGTACCTTGGAGAAGAGCCCGAAGCAGCCCAGGCAGCTGATGATGCAGAAAACCTCAGGGAGCCGGACTCCGCGCCCGGATGGCTGGAAGAGTGTGGGAAAAGGATCTGAGCATCTCCCAATCCCCTGCACCAGCTCCACACTCTCCAAAGGGATCCCTACTTGCTCCCCTCCAATTCTCAGTCACTCACTGGGGGATTTTCAGAGCTGGGGCCACAACCAAGGATGCAGTTGATGCTGGAAAAGCCGAGGGTGCCCAGAGAAGGTGATTTGGGTGCTTAACCTGTTAATTATTTTGGTGCCAAGTCCTTTGGCATAATCCCAAACTCTCCTCCCACCCAGACACACGCTCTCCAAGACATCCTGCCTCACCATCCTTGGGGTTAATCCTTCCTGCTGCTACAGGAGGGGCTCTCTGGATGAGTTCTCTGGCTTTTTTTCCCCTTTCCAACTGGACTATCCTGGATCTGTTTGCCCTTTGCATTTCCAGCCCTCCAGACATCCAGTTCCAACAGCTGTGGGGTGGGGAGGGCTCACCAGCAGCCGCCTGCAGTAGCCAATCTTCCTGCTGCCATCCACGTTGGTCAGGACAAAAGAAAAGGTTTCGCTGCAAGGAGAGAAAACACATGGGGCTGGGATGAGCTGGGATGGACTGGAATGGACTGGGATGGACTGGGATGGGCTGGGCTGGTCCTTCCAGCCTTCAGGAGTCCAGCAGGGGTGGGGCCCCAGCCCAGACCCTGCAGTGGGGCAGTACCTGGTGAACTCAGTGGTAGGGGCCCAGTTGTTGCCATCAGGGAAGCAGAAGAGGGGAATGGCTTGGAGGAGACGTTCCTCCTCCTCCTTCTGGCCCCTCAGCAAGTTCTCACGCTGCAAGGAAGCGATGCCAAGAGTCAGGGAGATGGAGGGTCCCCATTGTCCCCAGGGATGGGTGGGATTCAGTGGAATGAAGTCTGTCCCAAAGCGACTCCTGGCTCTGAATGATGCAGAAGGGGCCTGCACCTGTCTGGAAAAGCATCTCCCAAAAATCCAAATTTTAACTTTCACCCCATGGACAGTGAGGCAAAGCAGAGTCACCCTCTGAGATCTCCTGTGCCACCTCCTGAGGTGTGAATTCCCCACTGTGCTCTTCCCTTCTGGAACAGGAGGCCAGGGACCCCTGGGGGATTCCTCCCGGGGTCTGTGGCCCTGGGATGGTCCCAGAAGTCCCAGCCCAGGGCAGGCAAAATCCTGGGGCCTGGGGCTGTGACTCAAGGACATGGGCCACTTTCCTCCTTCCATGGCTATAGTGATGGGGAAGGAACAACATCCCTTTCTCCTCTAAATGTGGGGAACTTACCAGAAACATAGGGCTAAATACCTTTGGGAACTGGTAGGTTATCTTGGGTTCATAACGTCCATCTGGCATTCTCCTCAGCGACACCACCACCAGGTACTCGAAGAAGAACTGCCCAGCAGAGTAGACCGAGCTGCGCTCCCCCTGTGGCACCCGTGGGGGGGTGTTTTCTGCAGCAGAAGCCCCTTCTGAAGCAAAAAAGATCCCAAAAAATCAGATGAGAGTGCAGTGAAAGGTGTGAGGAGTCCTGAGGGCAAGGGAGGAGTTTCAGAGTCTCATGTGAACTGGCTAAAGTGGCTGGAGGGAACCAGGTCCTGGTGCCCAGGACTTTTGATTCCCAAAAATGAACAGCTGGGGACACAAAAAGGAAAGAGAAAAGGCTTTTCTGAGTCTTTTAGGGAAAATCCTAAGACACCCCTAGCCCTCCTTTGCCCCAGCCCAGCGAGGGCAGAGGGATGTCCAGAGCAAAGTGGGCACATGGAATGAGGGAGTGCAGATGGGCTCTGCATTAAACATCTGCAGGGAGGTGTGGGAATCTGTTTATAGCAGTTAATTTTATTCCCTTGGGGGAAGTAAACAGCAAACAAACAGCCCAGATCTTGTTTGAGCACCTCCTAAAGCTCCAGTCAGATGAACCCCAACCTCTCCCTGCCAGATGTCCTGGGAACTGCTGATTGCAAATGAGCTGCTCGAGGGTTTTCCCTAAACCACAGTTCCCAAAGCAAAGCAGTTCCTGGAGATTACACCCCGGTTCTTGTTGGGCTGGCTGGGGAGGGCAGCTGGGAAGCATCAGCTGTCACACCCTGAACAACCAGGAACAGGAGAGAAAAGAGCCCCATCCAGCATCTCCTGGGCCCTGGGATGACCACAGTGGGACAGTGGGATCTGAGGGCTGGAAAGGAGGAGTTAAATGCCAGACTGCAGCCAGGCCATGCCACAGCTCCTCCCTCTCCCAGAGGCCACTTGTGCCTCCCTTTATACCTTGTTCTTGACACAGAAACTCTTCCATCTCTGATTATGGTGGGAGCTGGAGCAGAAAAGCTGAGCTGCTCTTTTAGGAATGGCAAGGAATATAAATATGTGGCTGGATGAAATAACTGGCTCTTGCAGTTATTGTTTGTCCCTGGGCTCTTCTGGTTGTACCACAGCTGGTTAGGGCAAAGCATGGCCGAGATCAGCTACTCCCATTATCCTTCTCCATGTATGGCATCCTCCTCTAAAAGCAATGCTGGTGGACACCCTGCCCACACGTCCCTCCAGCTCCAGAGCCACCTCCTTTAGTCTGGAAACACCTCTCCAGCCTTTGCTCCAGGTCACTAGGAGCTGATGGGAACAGAAGGCTCATGGGAGGAGGTGACACTCACGGTCCCATCACAGGAAGTTCCTTCCCAGGGACCAGAAACGCATTTCCCAGCTTGGGGTGGGGAGATGCTCAAAGCCACCCCTGTGCACACCCTGGGGCTGCTCCACCTCCACATGCAAAATCCTTCCTCTTTGGCAAGGCAAAATTCATCCCAAAGAGGTCCCTTTGCAGCAGGGGAAGCCTGGGAGTGTGCTGAGGATGAAACCTGGCTGAGGATACCTCTGGTTTATCCTCGTTGGGAATCATCCTGGACCTGCCCAGCGAGGTGCTCAGGGCCAGGGAAGAGGTTGGCAAGATGTGCATTGCTTGTCCTGCTCTTCCCAGGGATGCTCCAGGAATGGCTTTGGTCTCATCCCCTCTCTGAGCCAGGCAGGAGGAACCCCAGGGAGCAAGGCTGAGCCCTGGGAGGGCTGCTGGTGCCCCTCATCCGTGCTGGACGCTGCCATTGGTTTTCCCACTACCAGGGAAAGATGAAAGTGCAGTTAAATCCTGCTTATCCAGTCCCATCCTGCATTTTACAGAACAACAGATGTGCTCTCCAGCAAGGACTGGATTTGCATTTTGTCCATGGGGTTTACAAGCAAACAAGCCAAACCTGCTGCTCTGGGGAGCCTGGCCACGCCAGGACATGGAACTGTGGATCCTCTGGCAGCGCCGGGGCTGGCTGCAAAGCCCTCACTGGCCGAGCCCAAACCCCTCCAAAACCACAACTCCCCACCCCTGGGCTGGAAGATGAGCTCCAGGGATGTATGGAGTGAAGAGCCCGGCTGAACGTGAATGTGTGTGAGAGAACCCAGAGCTGCCCCAGCCCGGCAGGATTCACACTGCCTCTTCTCCCGGGAACATGAGCCGGGGTCGCAAGAGCCAATGACTCTCCCATAGCCCGTGCCAGGAGGATTCGGGGAGCGTCACCAACCCCCAGCAGTGGGAGCATCCCCTGCGAGGAGGGGAGGGGGGCGGGTGGCCAGGCGGGCTCTGGCAATTCCCGGATGGAAAGTGGCTGCGGGTGACGTGGATCCACCCTTCCATCCACCGGGCACAGAGAGGGCAAAGGCTGCCGCGGGTTTTCCTTATCGCCGAGGGCTGCGCTCAGCCCCACTCTGCCCATGGCACAACCGGTTTCTTTCCTCCCGGAAAACCCCCGGGCTCTGGCGTGCCCAAGTTTCCCGACCTGGTTCGCGGGGGAGCTCAGCTTCCCGTGCCGCCCAGCTGCCCACCTGCCCTCACGAAGAGGAAATGGCTTTGGTTTTCTCAAACCTCTTCTGCTGAGCTGGGAACATCGAGCGCATGCGGAGCCAGAGCCAGCCCAAAACTGACGGGGAGGGGAGCGCAGTAAGGCCCCCCAAATCCACAGATTGCTCCAACCTGCTTTGTGCCGGCTTGAGATACGGCAGCCAGAAAACTCCTATGATCCATTCGGTATCTCGGAAAAGCTCACAAATCCCAAAGGACCAATTTCTGCACCACCATCTGAAGGCTCTGCAACACCCAACTGTCTCGAGGGGCGCCGTCTCTCTCGTGGGTCCCCCCAAGGACACCCCCACGGGTGTCCCAGGTGCCACACGCCGGCATGCCCTGCCATGCCTTATTCAGTGGGGCTGTGGGGAGATAGGGGATCTGTGGGGCCGCCCCTGGGGCTGGGGTGGGCGCAACTGGAAGAGGTGAGCTCCCGAGGGATGGGGTGCAGCTCTCGGGATGGGCTGAACCCCGGGAAGAGAATGGAGCAAGAGATGCGGTGAGTCCCGGGGCAGCCGCCCCGACCTGGGCTCCGCGGGGTGGGGAGCGCACGGGCAGGGCTGGAGGGACGGAGCCGCTGCCGCTGCCGTCGGTTCCAGTCGCGCTGCGCTGCCCGGGAACGTCCCCGCTCCGCCGGCAGCCTTTGGCTCCCGCAGCCGCGGCACCGGGGATGGACCTGTCCCGACACCGACCCTGACACCGACACCGGCACTGGCACCAGCACCGGCACCTCCCGGAGCCCCTCCCGCCCCTCACCTCTGCGGCCGGCGCGCCGCAGGCTCCGTCGCAAGAAGTTGCCGATGGAAGCCATGGTGGCCCCGGCGCGGAGCGGCCCCGGCGCGGCCCGGCCCGGCCCGGCCCGGCGGCGAGGACTCGGCTTCCGCTCGCCGCGCTTTCGCTTTCCCGCGGGAGGAGGGACGGCACGGGGCGGAGAGGAGGAGGAGCGGGGAACCGGGCAACACCTGGCACCGGCCGGGCACGGGGCACCCGCCCGGGGAGAGGGCGCACTGCGGCACGGGGTGGCCCCCGCGAAACCGGGAAAAACGGGCATGGGGGCCCGGGAGCGTCGGCAATGAGGGAAGGAGGGAGTCCAGGATGCCAGGAGGAACTGGGGATGGGGGATCCGGGAGTACAGGACATGGGGGTAAGGGAAGAACTGGGAATGGGAGTCCTGGGAGCATTGGGAGGGAGGGGTCGGGAGCACCGGGCATGGAGATCTTGAGAGGAACCTGGATGCGGGGTCTTGGGAGCATCGGGAATGGGGGAGGCGGGAACCCCGGGACCCCGCCAGTGCCAGGACCGGTGCCCAGCGCAGCCCCTGCGGGGTCGGAGATGACACTGACCCGTCCCCTCAAGGGTACAGATATTCTGGGGTCTCTCGCTCTGCAGTGTGATGGGGAGTCAGCCCGTCACCCGCTCCGGTGACTCTACCGTGCTTCTTTCCCGTGCTGCGATCTCATCCTGACCGCTCGGGTACGCCGGCCGGGTTGTGTTTTATCTCGAGCTGGCGTTTCTCCAGCGGTCAGAGATTTCTCCTCCCTCCCAGAGATACTGAGAGGTGCTTCGTCCAGCTCAGGGGCTGGAGGCCGGCTGCCGTCCGCCTTCGCTGCAGGAAGGAAGAGCAGTGTCCTGGTGCTGCGCTCCGGGGGTTTCCCTGCCTCGGGCGTGCCGGGGCACCGCGGAGCTGCTCGGCTTTGCCGGGTGGTTTCACTGCTCCACACACACCAACAGGGAAAATCTCTTTAAAACCAACGATATCTTTAAAGGAAAAATCCCCCTTTCCCATTCTCAGCCTGTCCCCCAATATTTCCTCTGCTGGTTTTGGGCAGTGCTTATGCAGTAATTAAGATCCTTTCCAAACCAAACACTTCCCTGATCCGAAAACTGAAGTCATCAATACCTTCTATGATGCTAATTAAACCCACAGAGGGACCTTGGGCACAGCTACCAGTTCTTAGACTCCAGGTGTGATGTGCTGTGCACTGTTCTCAGCCCCAGTGCCCGTGTGCGGCCGTTTGCAGCTGTAGAGCAGATTCCCTATCAAATGTAGGACCAAATGTCCTCATCTTTTTTATTTTGCAACACTTCCCATCCCTCTCCCTTTCCCGAGTGTGGGCTGGAGCTCGAGGGTGAGTTTGCAGCCGCTAGGAATGGCCTTTGCCAGCTTGCAGAGGTGGTGGATGCTTCCAAAATTCATCCCCACCGGGACACGTGCCTCTGATTCAGCCAGGACGCTGCCTCCTCATTGGGGTTATCAGAGAATTGCTGGTCCAGGAGTCGCTTTCTGACTGATTTTGAGTGGGTGGGAAGGCATTTGTGCTTCCCGGAGGAGAGGACAGCGTATTTGTTTGTGCACAGGGCTTGTTCCCAGGACAAATTTCCTCTTGGCACAAAGGGAAAAGAAAAAGTTAGGGGTTTTCCCCTCGATTCTAGAGGAATACGCCTGTTTTTCTGGAAATTGGCGCCACCTTAGGAAAACAGCTGCTGCTTTCAGCCAGACGAAAACCCCCGAAATTCTTTGATTATATACGCATAAACACAATTTTTTCCCCTGTTTTCTCTCTTTAAGGCAAGTCTCTGACTGCGATCCCGCCTCGATAACGCCGTGATTCCGCTCAGGCGGCTTCTCTGCGGGAGTAAAAGCACCACGTTCCAGCCACAAAAACCCCCGTTCCCGAGGAAACACTGTCCCTTTGTGCCATCGCACAATCCAGCAAACCTTGCGTTGCTGAGAGAGGTTGGACTTTTGAATATTCCCACTGAAAGCTCCTTTCTGCGGGAATCCGGCCGCCCACGGGGACAACAAACGGGCGCATTGTGGGATCCTGGGGGCCACCGCGCGTCCCCCGCTCTCCGTCCCGCTGCTCTGCGGCTGCTGCCAAAGTCGTTTCGCTTCCCTGACCAACCCCAGCGAGTTTTGTGTTCGACTGTTTTCCCCTCCTCGAAGCCCTGGTGCTGCTGAATACGCGCTGGAATTCGGCTTTGTGCAGGGCACGGTGTGCTCAGACTGCGAATATCCCGCGGCGGGGGCGGGAGGGGAGCGCCGGGAGCGCCCCCGGATCCGCCCCGGGACCGGGCTGTCCTCACCTCTGGGACCCTGCCTGCACCTCAGCTTCCTCCTCCTCTGGGCTTGCTCTTCCTCTTCTTGCCCTCGCCTGACCCCGGCGCATCTTCCCTCCTTCCCCATGCCCTCGCTGGGTGCCGGCGGAGCTCAGGTGCCGTGTGAGCTGTTTTTATTTTGCCCGTGGGATCGGGAGGATGGAGTGCAGTCGCAGCATCCCTGGCAGGGAAGCCACCGCGTGCAGCCCGAGGATGGTGGGGAGCCTAACGCCCGCTTTTCCAGCCTTTCCCTTGAGTTTCTCCCACTGGATGGCGGCATTAGAGCAAAGAAATCTCTCCGGGAGAGGGGACTTCCACTGGAGAGACTTTTCCCCGTAGTTTTCTGACTCCCGGGAGGTTTGTGCTGGGCTGAGGGTGTGTGGGTTCAGCACACTCGGGTTTGCACTGTTCCTGACAGCGATGCTTTGCTCCCTGCCCTGTCCCATGCTCCATGGTCCCTTCTAGCACCCCAAAACCAGGTGCCATGGAACATCCTCTGCCGGCTCCTCTTTCCCTGTGGGTGCAGAGACCTGCTGGGGGCTCAGCTGGGACACTCTGAACCACCACCAGGAGCAAAGCAGACTCAGACTGGGCAAGCAAAAGAGATGTCAGTCCTCATGGTACAGCAAAATCACAGTTTCTTAGCAAGGCACATCCTTTACCTCCCTAAAGCCCTCCACGTTCCAATTGCTGGGGTGCAGAGACCCCCATGTGAAAGCCACACACTCAAAACTGGCCCATTTTTGCACAGAAAAAGATTTAGGGTTCGATTTTTCCATGGTGGTTGTAGAAGAGGCTCCAAAACTCCCAGGCACTGGAAAACAAAGCCAATCTGGCCGCTTTTCCTTGCACCTCATGGTTCTGACCCCAAATATCTCAATCCACCTTTGGGATTTCACAGATGAGGGGTTGGGCAGAGGGGCCTGGCAGTGCTGGGTGGGCAGGGAGGGCTCGTGCTGGACCCCTTTGCAGATACAGTGCAGGGCAAGTGCTCCAAGGCTGTTTTCTGGCCAGGGGATGGCTCAGCTTACAGGCTCCCAGCTGGGCTGGCATTGCTGTTGGCACGTGGGCAACCACAGATCACAGAACCACAGGAACCCCTGAGCTGGAGGCATTCTCAGGGATCATCCAGAGCAACCCCTGTCCCTGCCCAGACCCCCCAACAATCCCACCCTGGGCATCCCTGAGAGCAGTGTCCAAACACTCCTGGAGCTCTGGCAGCCTCGGGGCTGTGCCCATTCCCTGGGGAGCCTGGGCAGTGCCCAGCACCCTCTGGGGAAGAGCCTTTTCCTGGTTTCAGACCTAACCCTCCCTCTCCTGACACAGCTCCATGCTGCTCTTGCTGAATTATTTTCCCTGCACTCTGAGCTCAGTTCTATCCAGCATCACAGGTGGGAGCTGTCCCACAATGCCAATAAGCAGAAGCATTATTTTTAATACCAGCCTGTGTTGCTGTTGCACTTGACCTTGGCAGTTTTTTATTTTGTAATATTTCCACAAGGAGCAGGAGCTCAGCTACACTGACAATGTCCTTCTGACAAGCAACTTTTTCTGCTCTCCCTGACACAAACAGGAATGACCTTCTGTGGCCAGCACAAATCTTTTTGAGAACTCAGTGACAGGAGCTCTAAGCCTGAAATAAATCAGGGTGTTCACTCAAACAGCACGGATGGAGGAACAGCGGCAGTTGGGGTTTCAGTCCCACATTCCTCCAGAACTTTGATGGAATATTGCTCTGGATGAAGTGGTTTCCTCTCTGGCATTCTCAACACAGACAAACGACAAAATGGCCTGGAAAGGGTCAAGCCACAGAACTCTCAGGTGTAGCTTAGGATTTTCCCTAGGACCTCCTGGGATGACCCAGAGATTTCTCCTGGGTTAAAATGCCATCTCCAGGATGTTTTGTCCTTGGGAAGGCATTTCAGGGGTCAGTCTCCTGCAGGATGCAGAGCCATGGTGATTTTCCATTGGGATGCACCTGGTTGGGTCTCCCAGGTACTTGATGCTCCTTTTCCTGCTCAGTTCCAAGGGCTTCTCCCTTCTTTTTGTCTCACAGGCTGAATGAGCCCTCAGCTGAGCTTGGAAAACTTGTGGCATGTCTGGAAGCACCAGGGTCCCACCTCCTGTGTGGCTTTTAAATCCTGGGCATTCTCACCCAGCAGCACTGTGGAAAGCCCAGTGCTGGGGACACTGGGGACTCTGGGGACACTGGGGAGGGAGGGGTGGGATGATGGTGCTGGAGGTCACAGTGACTTGTCCCGGGGAGCACAGGATGATGGTGGAAGGGGTCAGGGCAACTGGTGGGAGCTGGGTTTGTTTGGTTAAAAAAGGGAGGAAATTGAGGATTTTCCAAGGTAGTGTGGAAAGGAAAAGGCAAAGGAATCAGAGGGTCAGTCCTGCTCCTTGGGAGCACAGGGTGAGATTCCACAGGCGTGGGTTGCAGGACCCCACACCCACTGCTGACCCCGACCTTGTCCCATCTCCTTCCAAAAGCAGGGATTTGCAGCTTGGTGCAACCCCTGGGAGCTGGAGGGTGTGAGGTGAGGAAGACCCCCCCAGTTACCTTGGCAGGGCTCCAGCCCACGACCCCAAAGTGAGCTTTAAGATTTGCTAATCTCGAAATATTGTTGGCACTCAGAGCTGTGATTTACTGCGTGTTTTGCCACAGCAAGTACTTTCCAAAAGGCCATGCTAAGTTTACACTGGAGCTGCTGGGATCAGATAACTGGTCCTGGCAGCTCCCTCCTTGTCCCCCCCTGTCCCTCCTGGTTGCCATGCTGGGGTGCAAAAGGACATCACAGCTTCTCCTGCACCCCACAAGAAGAGCTGGCCACGGTCACAAACAGCATTAAAAAAGGGATCAGCAGAGGTGTTTTCCCTTGTGGAGGTGCTGGGATGGGACTGGGCCATGGTCTGGGCTTGCAGGAAGATGTGAGCTTTTGAAGAGTCCCAATGCTTCCCTTGTAAGTCACAGTGCCAGGGACAGAAAAGAGCCATCCCTGGTGCCCAGCCTGGCCATGTCCACCTCCCCAGGGCTTTGCAGGTTGTGAAAATAAATCAGCTTCTCACCTCCAGCGCCAGCCAGGGCGGGTGACAGCCCTGCACGTCGCTTGGCATTCCTGCAACGTTCGAGCACCCCAAGAGATCCCGAGGGCTTTACAGGTGCTGGGCAGGAATGGCACTGCCAGCCACCACTGCCTGGAGGGATCCTGGGGCATTTCCAGCCTCCAGAAAGGATGGGCTCCCTCGGAGTGTCAGCTGTGTCACAAAGCAAGGGGTGGGTCCCTGCATCGTGCAATCCCAGACTGGTTTGAGTGGGAAGGGACCTCAGAGCTCATCCCATTCCCACTGCCAGCCATGGGCAGGGACACCTTCCACTATCCCAGAGTGCTCCAAGTCCCATCCATCCTGGCCTTGGGCACTTCCAGGGATCCAGGGGCAGCCACAGCTTCTCTGAGCACCCTGTGCCAGGGCCTGCCCACCCTCACAGGGAAGAATCTCTTCTATCTCATCTAACTCTGCCCTCCAGGGATTCACCCTTGTCCTGTCCCTCCATCCCTTGTCCCAAGTCCCTCTCCAGCTCTCCTGGAGCCTCTTTAGGCCCTGGAAGGGGCTCTCAGGTTCTCTCTGGAGCCTCCTCTTCTCCAGGTGAGCACCCCCAGCTCTCCCAGCCTGGCTCCAGAGCAGAGAGGCTCCAGCCCTTGGAGCAGCTCCGTGGCCTCCTCTGGACTCTCTCCAGCAGCTCCTCATCCTTCCTGTGCTGGAACCCCAGGGTGGGAGGCAGAGGGCCAGAATTCCCCTTCCTCTTCTGCCCACACTGGGGGATCAGCCCAGTTGGCTCAGGGGGTTTCTGGTACCAGTGGCTGGGGCACACTGGGCACCAGCACCAGCAGGGCTGCTCTCAGATTTAGTGTGACTGAGGATTTCTCCTCCTTCTTAAGAGTCAGCACTTCAGAGGCAGAAGACCCCCCCTGTCTCTTCATTCTGGACCCTGGGGGATCTCTGCCACCTCCAAACCCCCAGGAGATGGGTGAGAGCCAAAGCCACCTCCAGCCTCATCCCTGGAGGTTTTGGCATTTCCCTGTAAAGGTCCAAGTGTCCCTTTGGCACTGACTTGCTCATGGACGAGGGGGATGAGATTGGAGCCTCTTCCATGGCAGTTCCTTTGAGGTTTTTGGATCAGAAGATCAACCCCCGTTTGTTCTCTGGGCATCGTGTCCTGGCCCAGCTGCTCTGGAGCTGTTTGGGGAAATGCTTCCCCCAGGGATGGCACGGGGCTGTCACACTGAGCTGAACTGTCCCTCCCAGGGCAGGGAGCAGCTCCTGGGTGCCCTGACCCCGGCACTCTAGAGCAGGGCTGGGTCACAGCTGGCTCTGGGGACACCGGGGGCTCCAAGGACCAGGCATTCCCAAAGCTTGGCTGGGAGGATTTCACCATCTGGAGGATTTTTGCGGGACCCAGCGTGGGGACAGCTGGATTGAATGTCCCCATGATGCTCCCTGGTGGCAGCAGGGAAAGGATGCAGCTGGGCCCTGTTGGACAACCCAAACTGGTGTGTATTCCCAGCTTCCTGGGACCTGGAGGAAGTCACTGGGATTTGGGGATGCTCTAACCCCTCTCATAAACCCTCCCACTCAGCAAACTCTCCAGGGAGGGGGACACGGTAGGGAAGTTCTCAGATAAAGGTGTTTGGGCTAGAGAGGGCTGGAGAGGAGCCCCTGCCTGGGGCTGCCGGGGACATGAGCAAAGCAGGCTCTGAGGAGTGGTGCCTGTCCCTGTGCAGAGCAAACACTGAGTGCCCTGCTGGTCCTAATCCATTGTTAAATTCACCCTTGGTGCTGGTGGAGCCTGGGGCTGAGCCCCTTCTCCTGCAGAGCCTCCCAGCTCCTTGCTCAGGAGGCAGAAGCAGCTGCTGTGGCTCTGGCCCCTGGGTGCAATGCTCAGAATAAACCAGCAAAGGGGCTTTGAAACAATTCAGGCCTTCCTGAGCTCCTGGTTTTAATGAAGAAGGAAAACTTGAGCTGCTAATTGCAACTTCTCCCTGCCAGAGCAGGGCCAGCCAGGGCAGGTGGTGACAGAGCCTTATTGGCATCTCCAGCTGCCACCCCCAAGCCTCGGTAGAGGTGACTCTGGGCAGCCTGAGGAGAGCAGGGCTCACACAGCCCTGGCCCTGCTGCCTCTCTGTCCTAGGTGAGCTCCTGCTGCCAGCCCCAGAAGTAGGGCAGGGCTGGAAAATCCCACCCAGGGCAGAGCAGTGTCCCAGGACTGGCACTGCTCCTGGGCACACGGCAGGTGACAGCTGTGGTGCCAAGGTGCATGAGGGCTCAGGCCCAGCTGGCTCTGGGTGCAGCTGCTGCAGGTCACTGTCCTCCTGCTGGGGCTGTGCTGTCCCCTCACACCGTGGCTGTGATCGTGGTGGCCCCACAGGCGGCCTTGGGGGAACCATCCTGGCTGTGGGCAGCAGCCGATGCCTCTCTGTGATGCTGCAGGGAGCACGGAGCTCCCTGGCTCAGCACCCAGCAACTCACAGGGCAAAATCAGGACATCTCTGCATGGCTTTTCCTATTTTTCTACCCCATCCATCTTGAAGGATTACATTACAGCCATTACAGCCCCAAAATAACAGCCCAAAGTTGGTTCTGGGTGTTTGCATTCCCCGCCTGCATCGGGCAGCTCCTGATCCCAGCAGGGAGGGTGCAGGTCTGGGCACCCACCTGAGCTGATGTGGGGGGACCTGGAGGTGGGAGGACCCTGACTGATCATGGAATTAGGCAATCAATTAGGTTGGAAAAGACCCTTGAGACCATCGAGTCCAGCCCTTAACCCAGCACTGCCAAGACCACCACAACTCGTGTCCTCAGCTGCCACATCCACATGGCTTCTAAATCCTTCAGGGCTGGGGACTCCACCACTGTCCTGGGCAGCTTGGGCCAGGGCTGGACAACTCCTTCCATGCAGAAAGGGTTACTGGAGAGTCAGTGAATCAAACTGGTGCTGCTGAGTGCTGCTGGGGTGAGCTGGGCTGCACCCAGTGACAACTCTGGAGCCTGTGGCTGTTGGAACTCTGCACACCAAGGGATGCCCAGCAGGCAGGAGATGCTCTCAGCACCTCAGATACGCTCCTGTTGATATCCCTTTATTTCCTGGTCGTGTTTTTTAGACTAGGTAAGGATATTTTAAAGCAATACTTGCTTAAAATTCCTGTCCCAGGGTGACACCTGGACAGACCCTTTCCTGGGGGGCTTTGGGAGGGAAATTTGGGGCCGTGTCCCAGCTCAGCCCTGGAGCCCCTGCCTGCAGTCATTGCTTTGGGATGAAGTAAGTGTTCACTTGTGTGTGACAGACAAATGGAAGCCTTGCCTGGTCCCAGCCCACCTGCTGCCTGCCCCGGCTGCTTGACTCAGTGCTCTGGAATATCACAGTGACAGCGAGGCTGGAAATGCTGCTGGGAGCCGGAGCTGGAGCCAGCAGCAGGGACAGGGGATGTGGGAGGTGGTGGGTGGGGAGCTGAGCCTGCCTGTCTGAAGGCCCTGCTGGTGTTTGTGGCTGACCACTGTGTGCTTTCCAGATGAGCTCCCTGGTTTTCTGGAGGTCTGAGTTAACCCTGGAAAGGGGACAGGCAAGGGCAGGAGCTGAAAGGAGGGCACAGACCCACTCAGGAATCAGCTTCAGTGACCACCAGCAGCAGCCTCCCTGAAGGGGCTCAGGTACCTCCTTTCTGCTCAAATTCAGGAGCACTGGGCATTTCTCTGGCCTCCTGTGATGTGTCCCATGGACTCACAGCCCACGTGATGCCTGCAGGGATGGATGTGGCCCAGGGGAGGTGGGGACAGCTCCTTCTCTGTCCTGTTGGGTGAGTTTGAATTGACCTCCCTGGGGCTGGCAATGGGGACCCTGTCAGTCCCAGTATCCCCTGACACAGGCTGGGGATGACTCTCCTTGACCCCCACAGTGATCCCTGGAGCTCTGCCCTCTGCCCTGGCCAAACCCACGGCTGTGCCAAGGACAAGATGCTGCCGTGCCCAGAGCCTGCCACGGCCCAGGTGTGACATCCACCTGCTGCTTTCACAGTCCTGCTGGGTGCAAAGAGCCCACCAGGATCTCCAGAGGTGTTCATGGGGGCAGGGGCAAGAGGGGATGAGCACAGAGGATGTGCCCTCCCCACCCGGTTGACACAAGCTGCTTGTTTATTCCAGGCCTTTGGCATCTCCACTTCGCTTTATGATGCACAAGTGGGAAGGTCTCAGCACCCCCTGTCTAATCCTGGAGCCCTGTTTAGGTGACAGTCCTAATCTCTGGAAGCCTCCAAGATTTGCCCCAGCTGTCAGAGGCTTCTTCTGTCTCCCTGCACTGACACAGCAGCTGTGGTGGTGGGGAAGGCGCTCCCGAGGCTTCCCCCATTCCACCTGGCGAGGTCTCTGTTTCCTGAGCTGAGACCTGGGTGGATGGGCCCATCTGATGTTTTGGGGGAACAAATTCACCTCTCTGCAATGGGATCCTGTCAAATAAACCCAGCTGGGAAATGACTGACCACTGTGCTGTGTCATCAGAAGAAGCTGGAATAATAGTGGCATGAGGAGGATCTGATCCTTTTGGGAATAAATGATACTTCCCTTATTTAGACCTATACTCACCTGGAAAATAATTATGGGAATGTATCAGTGACTCAGTGGGCTGGAAATCTGGGTCAAAACCAATTTATAAAAGTGCCAGCTTTTTGTGGGAAGAGATTTTTCTCACTGGAAAACATGGATAACCTGTATGTCTGCTAGATCCTGAAATGCTTGTAGTTTCAGGCAAAAATGTGCTGATATTTAAATTACCGCTAAATTTTTAATATGCAGCCCTCCCAGCTGCCTGCAGGAGCAGCCTCCTCTGTGTGATTTTCATTTCCATCACCAGACTGATCTGAGCTCCCTCACCCAAAGCTGGGGGCTGGGACAGCCCCCTCCTGTCCTGGGTGGTGGATTCACCTCCTGGCAGCAGCTTCCCCAGCCCCATTGTGAACCCACAAGTGAAGCCATCGTGGTGGGCAAGGAAACATCTGGAGCCTGTGGGAAACCCTCTGGCTTGGAACTGGGACAGCATCCTGGGGTGCCTTTGCCATGGACAGCAGCAGCTCCTCCGTGTTTCCCTGCTGGGGTTTGCTCAACATCCAATGTGTGAATAAACAAGATGCCAATAAACTCTCGTAACGTGGCCCAGATAAGAGTGGGTGATAAACCATGTTGATTCATTTGCTTGCAACCTATTAGTCACCCCCTGAGTCAACAGAGCAAAAGCATCCAAATGTCATGGAGCAGGTTGACAGACCCAGGTTTCTTTCAAATCGAGAACTTCAAGTGAACTTATTGCATTGATGTTCTTCATTTTTCCTGGGGAAAGTGTTGAATTTTCAGCTGCACTCCCCCAAACTGAAATCAGAGAGAAATCTGAGTGCTCATTTCCCTATGAACTGGAGTTGGGTATTGATTTATTTTTCTTTCTGAGCTCTTTAAATTGCTTCTCTTAATCAAATCCTAATGAAATCAAAACAAGCCCACTTTTTTTGTAACAAAGTGGATTTTTTTGTTCAGATTAGACATTGTGATTGAGAAAGACGCAGGGAAGATGCCTGAGCAGATGTTTGTGGGAGTCTGGAGCTGGCCACCTGTGAGCTGATGGAAAGAGTCATCAAGGCATGGCCCATGTGGAGGGGAGCAGGAGGATCTGCTCCAGCTGGGCTGCACCCCTCAGGTTCTGTTTTGGGATGTCACCATCCATTTAAAGACCAGCCTGGCCAATGGGGCTTTGTTCTTTCTTCCCTCCCTCCCTTTCCTGGGCAAGCACAGCTCCTCCTAACCTGGAAAACCACCCCCTTGTTAGCAAAGCTGGAATCTCTGGCCCTGGCAGAGAATGTGCCTCAAGCTCTGGCTCTCCCACAGATGCCTCTTGACCCTGGAGGTGTTTCCTGGGGACCACAGGACTGTGAGCCCATGGACCAGCAGCCAGGAGAGCCAGGCCTGCTTGGCTGCTCCACAGCAGCATCCCTGGAGAGAGGGAATTATCTGGGAAACGGGGAAAACACTCTCCCAGCCCAAACTGCAGGAAGGTTAGGGACACAGAGACACTTCTGGGAGTGTCTCATTGACAGCATGAGGGCAAGTAAGGGAACAGGAGCAAGCAGGGGATGAGTGGTTTATGACCCATAAGATTAATGGGGCTTTCCTGGGTCACTGGGGGGATCTGGGGTGAATCTGAGTTTGGGGGTAAGAGTAGGGTGGCTGGTCACGAGTTCTGGAGTTCCGTGGGTGATTGGGCAGAACAGAGGCTGGAGAACAAGGCATGGGGCTGGTGAGTGATTTATCTTCCCCAGAAATGTGGGTCAGGGGTATGGGCAGCTGGGCTGGTCCAGATGAGCCCAAAGGTTGTCTTCCGGCCTCAGCAATTGTGGGATTGAGGATGAGGCTGAGGAAGGACAGAGGGACAAGAGGGGTCTGGGGTTACAGGGACTGTGGGAGGACATGAGGGGGAGCAGGTGGGTTGGGTGGTCAATGCAGGATTAGCAGGAAGGGCTGGGGTGGGGGAGTCTGGTGTTAATGCAGGGGCTGAGGAAGGCAGGGGGGATGAGGGGGTCCAAGCAGAGTCCGTGGGGACTGGGAGGCAGTGGGAGGCTGAGGAAGGGGCTGTGGGGCTGGGGAAGCCCTTAGCCAGGGGGGTGCTGGGGACAGGAGCCATGTCCCCAAAGAAAGGTGACCTGGCCCTGGCCTACCCAGTTCTGAGTGAGCTCAGGGGGCCCCGGGGGGGCCGGGCCCATGTGCTGCCATCCCATAGGAGGGGGCAGCGGGGGCTGCTGAATGTGCAGGTCCCGGGTGGCTATTCCTGGCAGTCCCGCCTGCGCAGGCAGATTGGTTTGCAGGGAGGTGACAAGTGCCAGCCAAAGCCTATAAAAGTCACCCAGCTCCTGTTCTGGCTCAGTGACCTGGTTCCCCCCTCCCAGCACAGCCGAGACCACTGGTCCAGAGTGGAGACACCTGGTCCTGAGCAGGGACCCAACCTCGGAGTCCAGACCCCATATCCAGAGGAGAGATCTTTTGTCTGGAGCAGGAACCCCAAAAGAGAGCAGAGATCCCGGAGCAGAGACTCCAGAACATCCTCTTGCCCAGCCCAGGCTTTGCAGCAATGACCGGCAAAACTGCGCCTCCAGCCAAAAAACCGGCTCCAGCAGCAGCCAAGAAAAAGGCAGCAGCAGCCCCAAAGGAAGAGGCAGCCCCAAAAGAAGCAGCCCCAAAAGAAGCAGCCCCAAAAGAAGCGGCCCCAAAAGAAGCAGCCCCAGCCCCAGCCCCAGCCCCAGCTACTGAAGAGCCCCCAGCTGCTGAGCACACCCCGGAGCAGCCCCCGGCCCCCACAGAGGAACCTGCTCTCACCCCTACGGAAGCTGCAGCAGAAGCGACTCCAGCACCTGCAGAAGGTTCCCCAGCTCCCCCAGCTGAACCCCCAGCCCCAGCCCCTGAACCTAAACTGGAAAAACCAAAGGAAGGTGAGTGGGGAACACTGGAGTGGGTAGGGGACATAAGCAAGGCTTGGAGGGGGCATGTGCCGGGGAGAAGGGACGGGGGGATGAAGTCATCAGGGATATTTTTGCAGTGGGATAGGGCTGGGGATTAGGTGGACCTGAAGACAGACCTGGAGGCTGAGTGATTGCCCTCCAAGAGCCTTGGTACCCGAGCCCTGCCCTCACCACCGTGGGTTTGTTACAGAGCCACCCAGCTGCCCCTTGTCCTTGGCCGTGGAGGAAGTGAGCGAAAACTCATTCACACTGACCTGGAAAGCCCCGGAGCAGACGGGCCGGGCAGGCCTGGATGGATACGTGGTGGAGATCTGCAAAGATGGAAGTAGGTTTGGTCTTTCCTGCCTTGAGAGCAGGGAGAGATGGTGTGTGCTTGTGGGATGGGATGGAGCTGGGTGCAACCCAGCAGAGCATTGCCCCCAGCAACAATTCCCTTTCTTTGTCCAAATGGATCCATTTTGAATGGATATTTCTTTTCCATGGAGGAACAGGGCATCACCTTGGCTTCAGACAGTAGTGGTGTCTTTAGCAGGGCCTTGGAGCAGTTGGAGAGTCGCTGCTGTGTCCAGCTCTGCCCTCTGGGGATGGTCTGTGATGAACTCCAGATCTGCAGAGACCCAGGGCTGGGATGGTAATCCAAGAAAACAGGAGGAAAAAGTTCAGTCCTCCCATGTTTGCCCAAAATGAAGCATGGAAGGAATGGGGATAAGATGGGAGGATAAGGAAGGAAAGGGTCCTGGGCGTGTATCAGCAGACTTGCTCATGTCTGGAAGGAGGGTGGCCGAGGCGGATGGAGGTGGGTTGGGAGGTGGCAGCAATTGTCCAGCAATTGTCCAGCGATTGTCCACAGTTCTCCAGTTGCATTTCTGGGCAGTGGAATGGAGTGGGTGGGTAAGATTTGTGTTTTGGACACTCTCTTGAAGCCCTGCTGGGCTCTGGGGTGAGAGTGAAGGGTTTGTGTGGCTGGGGGGATCTGCAAGGGCAGGCTGGGCTGGAGTGGTCTGGGAGACCCAGGTGGCCCATGCACCTCAGGGAACTTGATCCTGAGCTGTTTAGCTTGTGGCACACACCGTGGACACATTCTTGGCATCGTTGGGCTGGGGGTGGAGAGGTTACCACGGCTGGGTGGGATGTGTGAGAGGTCCTTGCATGAGACAAGCAAAGATGCAGCCATTCCTGCAGGGGTCTGTCTGACAGCCACTCCAAGGGCCCGGTCTGGATGCTGTCCTGGCTGGCTTTGGGTCTGCTGGGGACAGGAGAGCTCCAGCCCCTCTTACATCACCCAGGGGCTGCGGGGCTGCTGTGTTTGGGCTGGTGCAGGACTCTGGCTGGCAAGGCCCTGTTAGCTGGGGCTGGGAGAGGGCTGGGCTCTGAGCTGAGTTTGAGGTGTCCTTTACAAGCAGGAAGAACACTTTAGAGAGGATCTGGCCAGGGGCAGCTCCTGAGCAGACCTTGCCCGGTGTGGAGGAGTTTGCGGAGGCCACGGTGAGCCCTGGCGTTGTCCTGGGGCAGGGAGAGGGGCAGAGTGGCTGGCAGGGAGCTCCAAGGATCTTTCAGAAATGCACCTGGTCAGCAGGGACGTGTTCGCTGGCCCGATGCCTTTTCTTGCTTGCAAATGTCCTTGTGCTGCAGTGCTGAGCTCCTGCCAGCACCTCATACCCACACTCCTTGGGAGGGGGGGCCAACCTCCCCTGCAAGGTCCCTTTTTCTGCTGGTGCCCCAAATCATTCCACATTTCCAAGGAAGGGATTCTTTGCTTCTGAGTCTCACCCCCTGGGCCTTGCTCCTGCTGCTCAGGGTGTGTCTGTCCCTCCGTGGCACATCCCAAGGGCTGTGCTGGGTCTGTTGCAGGTTCAGACTGGAAAGCTGTGAACCAGGAGCCTTTTCTTTCCACCCGTTACACAATCCCAAACCTCAGCTCTGGGGACAAGATCCACGTGCGGGTGGTGGCTGTCAGCGCCAGCGGAGCCAGCGTCCCGGCCACTCTGGAGCAGCCAGTGCTCATCAGGGAGATCCTCCGTGAGTACTGCTCCCGAGGGCAGAATTCCTGGGAGAAACCTCTGTCCATCCCTGTGGCCCCAGCAGCCTCTCACGGCTCCCATCCAGCCTTTGACAGATGTTATTCTCAGTGACTGTGTCCAATTCCCATGGAAGAAGCTTCCTGACCTCACCAGTCTTGCTGGTGGTGAAACTTAGGGGGTGAAGGACCCAAAAGGCAGAGCCACATTTTCCTTTTTCATGGTAGAAGCTCAGAATCCGCCTCACCCAGAGCACGCCTCCTCCCCTTGGCCGTGTCACATCCCGAATATGCCACGGCACACATTGGACAGCTTTGTTTATTTAGCTCAGGGAAGTCAAGAGCTGCTTGTCTGGAGCATGGGAACTTTAATCATGCTGAACTCGCTAATGAATGAGTTGCTCCCATGCTTAGCAAGACTCACATTCCTCCCAGGGTGCTGCCAATGTGCCGAGGCTGATGCAGGAGGGCAGGGCCGGTTCGTACTCAGCAGACAGCAAATACAGACTCATTTTCCCTCTAGAAAGAATTATTGATGCTCAAATTTTCTTGTTATTCAACACATCAGATTTTTCAGTTGCTTAAAAATAGTAATACTTAGAAAAGTTATTCCAGGAACCACCAGCATTTAATAGGAAGAGGCTTGGAGAAGGCACAGCCTGCGGCAGGGGTCCTGCAGGCTGCATCTTCTCAGTGTGCTCAGGGGAGGGGAATGTGGCTTAGGGGTGCTGGCTGTGCCTGTTCACCTCTGACCCCAAAACCATCCCACCAAAGCTCATGGAACTGGGAAAACTGGGGTATGAGGGACTGGCATGAGCTGCCAAAAGCACAGCTCGTGCTTTCCACAACCTGTCCCTGCTGCCTGAGCTTTGTCCCAGCCACGTGTGCAGGTGTAAAACCCAAAGAGCTGAGAGACCCACACACAGCTCGATCTACTGGGTTTTCCCCTTTCCCTTTCCCTTTCCCTTTCACTTTCCTTTTCCTTTCCCTTTCCCTTTCCTTTTCCTTTCCTTTTCCTTTCCTTTTCTTTCTCCTTTCTCCCTTCTCCTTTCTCCTTTCTCCTTTCTCCTTTCTCCTTTCTCCTTTCTCCTTTCTCCTTTCTCCTTTCTCCTTTCTCCTTTCTCCTTTCTCCTTTCTCCTTTCTCCTTCCTCCTCCTCTCCCCATCTGTTGCCTCCTGGCCTTCACATTTTCTCCAGGCCTGCATTTCATGCATCTCACCAGTTCATTTATAGCACCCCAGGGGATTTTAAATAGCAGCAATTGGAGCACGGAGCTTAACAACAGGTGGGATGAGTGGGCTTGGGAGGTGGAGAGGGACAAGGAGAAACCAGATGAAGAATCAGTATGGGAGTCACAAGGGCAGGAAAAAGGCCTTCCCACCACGACACTTTGTCACCTGGGCCACCAACCTTGGCCAGCCCTGTCCCTCTGAGCTGGGGAAAAGCCATGAATTACCATCCTCCTCCAGGTCAGGTTTCCCCGCCCTGCTGAGAGTGATGAGCCCAAGTGGCAGCACTGGGGGATGGATGCCTGCAGAAATCACAGCACGAGCAGTGCAGGGACCATCTCAGCTGTCAGGAGGGGCCAGCTGGGACTGCTGGCTCTGTCCCTGCTCTCCCCAGCCCTCACAGCTGTTTGGCTCAGGCCTGGTTTATTCTGGCTGGGCCCCTCCCCAGGGCTAAGCTCGTGCACATTTTACTCCCAGCTCCTTTAGGAGGGGCTCAGGAGGGATCCCTGGGTGGCACAGAGCCAGCAGAGTTATACAGCTTCTATTCTGCCCTGGGAAGGGGATGTGCTCCATGAGCATTCCACAGTGGGGTTTTTGCTTGTCTTTCTTAAGTTTCCTTGGGGACATTTACCTTTGTTATGAGCCTGAAGCTTCCACAGCTCTGGTGTGGCCAGGCACCTCCTTGGTGTCTCAGTGGCCTGGACTGCACAGGGAAGGTGGAGGTGAAGCCTTGTCCTTGCTGGAAGTTGGGCTGTGTGCCTCTGGAAAGTCAGGGGCAGAAATATTCCCCAACTGGGAGATGCTGCTCCCTGCCCTGTTACCATATAGGTCGTGCTGTGGCTCCTCTAATCAAGGCCAGGCTGTAATGAAGGGGGGGAATGATCCATCAGAGTGCTGCCCTGGGGCTGGTGACTGGGATCTGAGGCACGGATATCACTCTGGGATACAGGCAATGGGACAGGCTAGCACAGCCCTGCAGGGGAGCAGCACCATCCAGGGGATGAGAGGGACAAGGAGGCTGTGTTTGGGTGGATTTTCTTGGGGGTGTGCATGGGGGTCCAGCTGAGCAGTGGGAGTTCCTTGTCCCACAATGTGAATTCCTGCTCCCCAGAGCTCCCGAAGATCCGCATGCCTCGGCACCTGCGGGAGACCTACATCAGGCGTGTGGGGGATGCTGTGAACATCATGATCCCCTTTCAGGTAGGTGGGTGATTTGGGCTTTAATGCACCTGGCATTTCACTCCAGGTTAGCTCCTGCAGGTTAGCCATGGATCTACTGAGCTCTGACTTGGCCTGGTCCTTGTGGCTCATGGGCCAAGGGTGGGTGATGGGGTGGGAATCTCTCTCCTCTTCCTGCCCGGATCCCATTTTTTCCCCTGCTGTATTTTTATTGATGATGCTGCAGTGGGTCAGCTCCAAACACATCAGGACATTGGCTGGCTGTTGCTGTAAGTCCAGCTCAGCTCGTGCTCCTGGCCAGGATCTGGCCACATCCCTTGGGACCCCACAACACAGCACTGGGATCCCTTGAGGGGACCAGCTGCCTTTGGAGCAGGGCAGCCCCAGGGCTGTGTGATGGGAGCAATGCTGACACTGGTGGGCTAGGCTCGAGGTTGTCTCCTCAGCTCATCTCTCATCCTGTCTGGGAATCACCAGAGCATCTCCACTGTGGCAGCTGGCTCTGAAGCACATTGCCCAAGCAGAGGGAGTGAGAGGCCCTGAGCTGAGGGGCTCATCCATGCCATGTCTCACAGACAGTTTGGACTCTGTGCTGGCACAGATTTTCCCTGTGTGCTGAGTTCAAGCCCTGGTGCTAAGCTGAAGCCTGGGCTCAGCACCTGGGCCATGAGAGCACAGCTCTGCCCTGGCAAGTACAGCTGGGCTGAGTCCATGCAGACCTCAGGGGAGGCAGCATGTTCCAGCCTCACCCCTGGAGCCTTTTGGCTTCCCCTTAGTGAGTCTGACAGCAATCAGCTGAGGCTTCTTCTGCGGAGCCTGCTGGATGTGAGGTGGCACCCGGGCTGCTGCTGCCACCCGTCCCTCCCAGCAGCACCAGCTGGGACCGTGTCCCCGAGTGGCTCCTGACCTGCCTGTTGCTGCAGGGAAAGCCGCAGCCCCAGGTGAGCTGGAGCAAGGGAGGGCAGCCCCTGGACAGCAGCCGCATCAACATCCGCAACACAGCGCGGGACTCCATCTTCTACATCCGCCAGGCCCAGCGCCAGGACTCGGGCAGCTACGAGCTCAGCGTGCGCATCAACGGAGCCGAGGACAGGGCCACCCTGGACATCCAGGTGGTTGGTAAGCTGAGGATGGCACCCTGCAGGGTCACTCTGGGGCTCATTTCTCCTCCGTGGCTGGGTGGGTGTTGCTCTGGGTGGTTTGTAATGTGACAGCAACACGGAGTCCCTGTTCCAGTGGGATCCTCAACAGGATCATGCATGTGAACTCCTCTGGCTGGGGATGCAGAGTTTCTGCCAGCCTTGGCCCTTGCAGCTTCTCATCCCTTGTGTGCTGCACCAGGGTGAGAAGAGATTAAAAGCGAGGTCAAGGTACAGAATGTGGGGGAGCAAACTGGGATGTCACCCTGAGGGTGTTTGTGTTTGCAGAGCCACCCGGCCCTCCCCAGAACCTGAAGCTGGTGGACGTGTGGGGCTTTAATGTGGCCCTGGAGTGGACCCCCCCTGCGGACAACGGGAACTCTGAGATCAAGGGCTACAGGGTGCAGAAGTCAGACAAGAAGAGTGGGGTGAGCCTGGGCCTGTTGGGTGATGCCCTGATGGGAGAGGGACACTGCACTCACCCCACGCCTTCTCCGTCCTTGTCCCTGTCCTCAGTACTCCCTTCTTCCTCCTTTTCTCCATCCAGAAGTGGTTCACGGTGCTGGAGCGCTGCACCCGCACCAGCTGCACCATCTCTGACCTCATCATTGGCAACACCTACTCCTTCCGAGTGTTCTCCGAGAACATCTGCGGGCTCAGCGACAGCGCCGCCGTGGCCTCTGGGGTGGCCCACATCGAGAAGACAAGTGGGGACATGTCCCTGAGGGGCTGGGGGGCTGGGGAGAGTGATGGCCAAGGGGGTTCCGGCCAGTGGGGCTTCCTCAGAGTTGTGCTGATGCTGCTGGGCTGGTCCCCAGGACAAGACCAGCAGGGGTGAGGCTGAGCTCCAGGTCCAGAGGTCCCCTGCCCCCCCTCTGCACCTCATTTCCCCTTTGGGGGAAGCTTGTGCCATGCTCAGCCCCCTGAGAGGAACCAAGGCATGGACATCCCTGGGATGAGATGGAAGCAGGAGCTGGGAAGGGTTAGAACAGCCCTGGCTTTGGCCCCACAGCTCAGGACCAAATTTCCAACCAGCCCCACTCTCCTTGCATCTATTTCCAGCCTGCTCCCTGGTAGCACAGAGTGACCTGGGTCCTCTGCCATCTGCAGAGCTTTCCTCCAGCTGTTATTTCTTTGCACTGAAATTTGGGGATGGACGGGGAGATCCCGAGTGTGCCTGGCCCGGGTCTGCCCTGCTGCACACAGAACGTGTCACTGTGGGTGTGGGGATTGGCATCCACCCTGTTCCCTGCAGGGCCCGGGCACTGTCACATCATGATCAGATGGGGAATCAGGGCTGCACTGAGCCGAGGGCCAGGTCCTCATCTGGCTTCTCACAAGAGGGTAGAGAGGTGGTTCTGGGTACCTTGTGCTGAATCCCTGCGTGGGTCAGCCTGGGAGCCTGAGCTCTGCCTCAGCTAGAATTAATGATTTCCTCAGAAAGCACTTACCAGCCTGAGAAGATCCTCCCGCGGGACATGATGGAGCCCCCGAAGTTCACGCAGCCCCTGACAGACCGGACAACGACACGGGGCTACAGCACTCACCTCTTCTGCTCCGTCCGGGGCTTCCCCCAGGTCTGTGGCTCCTCCAAGCACAGCATAGCCTTGGCCTGGGGACACCAGTGGGGTTTTTGCAAGGTGGCTGGAGGTGTCTGGGAGATGGTTGGTGCTGTTGGATTAGGGTTGGGTGAGTAGATGCCCTCTGAGTCCAGGGGGGGCACTTTTGGGGTGTTTCTTCATGGAGATGGGAGACTGGTCTTAAATCAAGTCATGTCCTGTTTCCTCTGTGCTGGGGGAGGAAGAGGGGAGCAGTGGTTGGGGCTGAAAAGTGGGAGATTTGGATCTTCAAAATACTTCTGACTGTGAATCCCACCATGGCCACAAGCTTCAAGGCAAAGCAAAGGCAGGGAGAGGTGGCTGAATTTTTGGATCAGTTAGATTTCTCATTTCTGTCTTTTCTCTAAACTTTCAGCCCAAAATCATCTGGTTGAAAAATCAGATGGAGATCCGGGAAGACCCCAAATACATAGCACTGATTGATCAGGGCGTGTGCTCCCTGGAGATCCGCAAGCCTGGCCCTTTCGATGGGGGGGTCTACACCTGCAAGGCTGTGAACCCCCTGGGGGAAGCCTCGGTAGACTGCAGACTGGATGTGAAAGGTGAGTGCTTGAGGGGAAGGAGGAGCAGGAGCCCTCGCCTGCCTTTTCCAGGTCTCACTTGCCCAGGGATGTGCTTTGTCCCTGTTTTATGGTGGTCCTGGTCGTGAGGGAGTCTGAGGACAGCCCTGTGGAGCTGCAGCTTTGGGCTTCTTGGGTTTATGGTCTTGAAGCATCTTGAAATCACCTTTCCTTATTCATGGGAAAAAAATGGGGAGGAAATCAGAAATGGCAGAGCCAGAGGAGCTGCTGGGGCCTGGCCCAGAACTGGCTGTCCCTGCTCTGGTCCCAGGCATGAGGGGTGTGTGTGACCCTGCTCCCCTGCACCTGGGCTGCTCTGATTTACGTCTCGGGATCCTGCCCACCCTTCCCAGCTCACATTTCCCTGCCTCAGCAGAGCATGTGGAGCAGACCTGCCCCGTGTTGCTCCCCTCAGCCCCTCCTTGGCCCATGGGGTGTGTAGTGTTTGGGGGTGCAGGTGCACGTTGGGGTGAGCACACAGGCCCTTTTGGGAGTCAAAGGGCGAGTAAGACAAGGGGAATTCAGGGGTGTTTTGTCTCCTGCGCTCTCCTGCAGTGCCCAAGTGAGGACAGATTGGAGGACAAGACAAAGAGCAAGGTAGGTCTGGGTTGGGGCAGCAGGGTGGAAGGTAGGTAGAGCACTTCAGGGGCTGGAGTGGGCTGAGTGTCCTGGATTAGCCCTTGTCACCTGCTGATGGGGTCCCAGCTTGGCCCTTCCTTGTCCCGTGGCTGGAGATGCACGGGTGGGGTGGGATGAGGGAAAGCTGTCCCTTGGGGAGGTGGAGGGAGGGCTGTAAATGTGGCTGGGTTTGTCCTGCCCTGGAGCCGTGGCAGGGACGTGTTTCCCACCCACCCCTGACCTGGGCTGTCTCGGTGCCCTCACAGGACTCGGATCTCGTTCCTTTTCCCAGGCGGATCCTGCAGGTGCCGGGCAGGGGCAGGGCAGGTGCTGGTGCCTCTGGCCGTGGTCTCTGCTGCCTGCTGGACTGCCCCTCCCTGGCAGTGCTTCGGGGGCTGCACCCCAAACTCTGAACCTGTCATTGCCTGTGACAATAAAGCAAACCCAGCTGAGGGACTCTGGTCCTGATAAAAGCCACCAAACGCCTCTGTCCTGCTTATTGTGAGGTTGGCTTGGATGGGGGCATGTGGAGAGGTGCCAGGGCTGCTGTAGGGTCCCATAGGATCCCACCCAGCCTAGGGTGGAGGAGATGGGTTTTGAGCTTGCAAAGGAAGGACTAGCTTTATGAAACATAAGGAGATTACTGAACAAGAAAGACCCCAACAAAGAGAAAGAGAATGTGGAAAAATTTTCCCCTGGAGCAGGGGAGCGATTCCGGCTGGGGAAGAAGAAACGCCACATCAGTGTTGCAGCACCTCAATGCTTCCTTACCGAAGCACAGTTTTTTTTATCCACGTCAGTGAGGCAGCAACCCGGGCAGGAGCTGTCACCTCCCCACGGTGGGTACAGGACATGTTGATGTGCTCTCCAGAGGACGGGAGCCGTCCCTGTGAGCCGGTGGCTCATGTGCAGGATGAGTCATCACCGGAGCTCTGGGCAGCTCGGGGCAGACACTGGCAGAGCCCAGAGGGACCCTGGAACACATGGCTACCCGAGGTCAGCAGTGTGGGGTGACCTCTCCTCCCCTGGGTCCGGGGGCACAGGGCAGGAGCAATCCCAGCTGCGTGGCAGCTCCGTCGTGGGGCCAGACCCACATCCTGCCCTGTCCTGGCTGGCCCTGGCACTGCCAGTGCAGATGCAAATCCAGCCTGGCACCCGCAGATCGAAGCCAATCCCACCCTTGGGGCCACGGAGAGCAAAGCTGGGCAGTGCCTGGGATTAATCAGACCCTCTCTGTGCCATCCCTCTTGCAGCCCGTCTGCTTTGTCCCCATCTGTCCCCAGGCACCTTCTGCCCAAGCTGGAGTCCAGGGGATGTTGCTGTTCCCAGGGACTCAGCACTGGCACAGCACCGTCCACACCAGGGTTGTTTCCACCATCAGAGGGCATTGTCGGATTAATTTTATCCCACTGCTGGTCAGGATGGATTTTTGAGGTGGTTGGGATCAGTGGTAATGCCACAGGGTGGAGGTTGCAGTCCCAGCTGGCAAGGGGAGAGCTTGTTTTCCCTGGAATGCTCACACCCAGCCCTGGACACTGCTGGGGGTGTCCTGTCCCCCTTGGTGTCCTTGGCTCCTGGGCACACGGCCTTGGCCAGTGAGATCCTTTCAGGAGCAGGGTCTGGAAGCAGGCAGTGAGCTGATCTCCAGGACTCTCATGCTGGATCCCGTGCCCTTTCCAGGCCCTTATTTCAGTCCTTATTTGTGTTTGTAACTCCACAGGGGACTGAGGTGGGCGACAACATCCACTTCTAGTGAGGGCTCCCCGGGAGAGTTCTGGAGAGCAGAGTGGAAAAATCCACTGGATGTTATTTTTAATGAATCAACCATTCACATGCCTTTTAATTTATGAGCACCAGGTTCCTGGGCACCTTAGCAAGGATCAGGCCAAAGAGTCAGTTCCAGAAAAGCAGCAGAAATCAGATGCAAGTGGGAGTCAGAGCCAACAGCAGCACTAAACCAAAGGCGAGGACACGGCCTCGGCCTGGGGCATCCTCTCTGCACCAACCTGGGGCTGCACCATCCTCAGGCACCACGGACATTCCTGCTCCAGGAAACCTGAGGCACTTTCTTCTGCCCTTTCCAAGAGATGCCGGCTCTGGCCAGAGCTGGCACAGGACATGGCAATGTGGGGGCATGGGAGTCACTGCACTGGGCAGAGGAGCCATCGGGCAGATTTGGGATGAGCCAAAGCCTCACCTTCATGTGAGAGGTTCAGTGCTGGCCCCAGGGCACCTGGGGATGCCTGGGAGGGGGGTGTGGGCTGAAGTCCATGAGGAATTGCTGTTCCCAGGGGCTCAGCACCAGCACAGCACCATCCACATCATGGGAAGGTTGAGAGGGTGTTCAGGACCCCTCTACTGTGATGAGGACTAAGGGAAGGATTTTCTCCGGTCCTTGCAGTTGTTTTTCTGCTCTGCTGTTTTTACCAGTGTGGTCTGAGCCAGGAGCCTGGAAATACATCAAGGTCCCTACAAAATGTGGGAGGCCAAGCCTTCCATCTCCTCTCTTCCTTGCTGTCCTCCCCATTCCTCCGAGCTAAACAGAGCGGGCTGCAGCAGTGGGAGAAGGGACTCCTGGCTGCTCCAAAGCCTGTGCTGCACACTCCCCACATCGCTAAAAATCACCCATAAATCTCACCCATCCAAGGTCCTTCTCCTCTCTGCAGCCCCGGCCCCTGTGGGAACTTGCTGCAGCCACTTTGCCCATTGCTGACGTCCCCTCTGAGGAGCACGGCCCTGCTGGGGCAGGGTCACAGGACCTGTGTTTCCAATGGGAGCCTGTGCAACAGGGGATGCTGATAAGAAAAGAATCCCCATCAACTCAAATTAACTTTTCCCACCACCGCTTCTGCCCTGGAGGAGATCTTACTGCAGAACAGGGATTGGCACTTCCAGCATCCAGAGGGACCCGAGCTGAATGGGGGTGGTCCATCTCCAGCAGCCCCCTCCCCAAATCTGCCCACAGCTGAACTTCAGGGGTGGCAAAGTGCCCTGTGGCAGCATCAGCACTCACATGGTGGCCTGGAGCTGTCCCCCACTTGCTCCCAGAGGGCTCCAAGTACCCCTCAGCCCCCTGGGCTGTGGAGGTGGCTGCATTAACCCACAATGTTTGGGTCAAAAGAGTTTGGCTGCACAGGGAGGGAGGGTAGGAGGGAGCAACATGGGAGGTGCAAGATGAGCAGCCTGGGAGAGATTTGCTACTGCTTTTCACAGAAAACAGCCAGGAGAAAGGAGGGAAAAGAACTCAAAACCAGAGTACAGGGAGAGAGGAGACAAGTGGAGAGGACACACTCCCTGGGTGCAGCTTGCAGGGGCAGTGAGTGCTGCTGGGACCCATGGGGAGACATCAGGGTAGCAAAAGGGCTTTCTGCAGAGTTCTCCGGGGTTATGCTTTAGGGTTTCACCAATATCTACCTCTGCCTTCCTCTGTGGTAGTGCTGAGAGCTGGAGACTGACCCTCTGCTCTGTGGGGTGGCGGGTTCACCACCCTGTGGATGCTGCCAATGCCCTGGGATGCCTTTTTCTATCTCTTCCCGTGTCTTAGCCCAGCTCACCTCTCTCTGGTTATAGGGGGGAAAGAAAGGGCTTCCAAACTTAATTTCTTCAGAAATCCCACTGCCCTGGACTCTTCTGGTTCTCAGCATCTTCACTCTCACAGGGCACCCCTTCATCCCAGTGCCCAGGTATCCCTGTGGCTCCATGGACATGGGGTCAGAGCATGAGGTGCCTCCAGCACCACCAGCACCATGGAGCTGAGGGTCTCCATCAATGGCAGGGCACCTCCTGCGTGGTTTGGATCACTGGACTTTATTTGCATGAAGATAAACTGCGTGTTTGTCTGTACAATTCCTCCTTAAATACTTGGCAACGCTTAAAAAAATGAAAAACAAAAACAAACAGGGAGAAAAAAACCCCCCTAAACCATAAAGGAACAGTGCAGGCTACAATATCCAAACAGTACAATGCTTTGAATAAATAACCTCCCGGGGTGGCTGTGGGGACTGCAGGGGCTGCTGGACCCAGAACCCCTCAGATCCTCGCCATCCCTTCCTGGGGCATTGGGAACAGCGTCCGGATGGGGATGGAGTGGGCACGGATGCCCTCTCTGCCCTCTCCCAGTTCCTAGTTGCCTGTCTCAGCCGTGGCCGTGCTGGTGGCGTTTTTGTTGGTTTTGCAGCAGAAGTACTGGTTCCAGATCTGCAGGAAGGCTGTCCGGAACTTCTTGATGCGGAAGGCATAGACGATGGGGTTCATGGCCGAGTTGCCGTGCGTGAGGAAGATGGCAATGTAGGTGAGGATGTGCGGGGTCTGGCAGGACGGGCAGAACAGGGTGATGCAGTTGAGGACGTGCAGAGGCAGCCAGCTGAGCGCGAACAGGAACAGGACCAGCGCCAAGGACTTGGCGATCTTCAGCTCCTTGCCGTAGTACTTCTGGGGGTCGTTGGAGCTGGAGGACACTTTCTTGTTGAGCTGCTTGCGGATGAGGTTGAAGACCTCCAGGTAGATGAGCAACATCAGCAGCAAGGGAGGCAGGACCCAGACGAAGAAATTGAAGTACACCATGTACTCCATGCTGATGACTGTCTCAAACTGGCACGTGATGACAAACTCCGTGTGGCTGCCGTTCAGCTCCTGAGTCCTCCGCATCTTGTTGAGGTTGTTCCAGCCAAACATGGGGGTAAGTCCCACCAGGAAAGAGACGATCCAGCAGCAGGCGATGGCCACGGCTGCCCGCCGCGGTGTCACCACGCTCTTGTACCTGTGGGAGAGACAACAGCCACAGGAGGCAGTTAGACGTGGGTGGGGTGCTGTGCCTGGGGGCTGTGCAGTTCCAGGGAGGGTGGCAGTGCTGGGATGGCAGTGCCCGTGCTGAGACAGGAGGATGCTGCTTCTTCCTTCCCCTGGGAGAGGGCAACAGCCTGTTCTGAAAATTGAGTTCACAGACTGGTTTCCCCGTGCCCTGGGATGGCAGAGACCCCAGACACAATCCATGAGCTCTGGGGGATGATGCCAAGCCAGGGAATGCATCAGCACCTGGAACGTGCCTGAGTGTCCAACCCTCACGTCTTGGAAGGGGTTCATGTGCTCTGGAGCCCGGCTGCCATCCAAGCACCTGCACCCAGGTCAGCCCCTCCTCCCTGCCCGCACCAACCCTGCCAGGTCACTGTCCCAGACAATTGCCCTATGCCTGGGGAGGAAATGGCCAGCAAATGCATCCCCTGGGATGTGCTGGGGTGGAGGAAGGATCTGCGGGTGCTAATGGACCCCTGGGGAAGCTCCTGGGCACAGCCTGTTCCTCTCTAATGCGCTCGGATTGACAAAAGCCTCTCTCTTGATGGGCTGATGCCAGGGGCGGGAGGAAGAGGAGGAGGAGGAGGAGGAGGAAGGAGGAGGAGGAGGTGGAGGAGAGCTGTGCTCTGGCTGGGCTCTGCTCCCTCCCTGCTGCCCCTGGGGAGCCACTGAGGCTGGGCTCATCTCTCCAGGGCTCTCCAAGCGGGAAGTGCAGTCTGCTGGATTGATTTTTCCCCTGGCCCTCCAGAAAGCTTTTCTTTGGAGGCCGAGGCAATTCTCAGCCTAAGAGTTATTGCTTTCCACCAAAGGGGATTGAACAAAGAACGTTTTCCTGACTGTTTGTCAAGACTGGTCTCTCAGTGCTGCTGGTGTTAACCCAGCCATGGGGACCATGTGGAGATGGCTGGCAGACCTGGATTCCCAATCCTGCTGCTCAGAGCTCCCTGCTGCAGGTCTGCAGCCCTTGCCTGTGATGGAAATTGAGCATTTTGGGCCTTTTTGATACAGCCAAGGACCCAAACCCACTTTCCCTTCTCAAGACCCCTCTCATGGGCAAGGCATCAAGGTGGGAGCTTGGAGGGGCTCATGCTGGAGGAGGGGACATCAGTCCCTGTGAGTCCAGAGGGTCCAGAGCCACTGGTCCCCAAGAGCTTTCCTGAACAAACCCCTGTGCTCTGGGGAAAGCTTCACAACATCCTGGTGGCAGCCAGGTCCCATGGGAAGGAGGGGACAATGTGGGCAGCGGTTTCCTCTGAGAACTAAGGCTGGCTTTGGAAGGTGATTTATTCCCTGTGGGGAGGAGAGAGGGCAGGAGACCCTGAGAAAGGCTCAGGGCAGGGAGAGCTGGGGCACGGCGAGGGCAAGGGGTGGTGGGAGAGAACCAGCACTGGGGCTCAAGTGGAGGAAATGGCAAGGGGGGTGGCAGAGACTCCTGTGGGGCCGTGTGCTGGCCCCTGCACCCCCTGTCTGGCTGCAGGTCCTCGGGGAGGGCTGATGCACCCTCCAGCTGTGACACCCCACTGCTTGGGGGGTGACACCAGGAACAGCAGCACCATCCCCCTGCCCCAGCTCCTTCTGTCTTTGCAGCCCCTGCGAGCTGGGTCCCGTTTATCACTCCTGGGGGTCTCTGGGGTCTTCTGCTGATTTTCCTGGACATGCTCCCACTCTGGGAGCTCCCTGGCCTGCAGAGCTGTGTGGGAGCCTTTGCCCAACAGGCAGAGCTGCTGAGCAGCAGCGGCGTCACCGCAGTCCCCAGAGTCCCAGGGCTTGCAGCCACCACCCAGACATGGGGTGCATCCCTCCTCCCTGAACATCCATCTCTCCCCATGGTCCAAATCCCTCTTTACACCTCACTGCAGTCCTGGCCTGGCACCGTTCGGGAGCAGGACCTGACTCTCCCTGCTCCTCCCTTCTCTTTGCCCACAGGGTTTGAGCCAGGGCAAATCTGGACATCACCCTTCAGCCTGTTTGTGACACGGTCACAGGAAAAGTGGGTGAACCAAAAAACCCCACAGAAAACAGTGACAAGCCAAGAGCAGAGGCAGCTGCAGGAAATGTGCTTCCAGGGACTGTGTCCACTGTCTCCATCAGCTCCACAAGGACAATGACAAAAGCTATAAAACTGCTCCAAGTTCCTCCTCCCTCCAGCCCACCAGCTCCATCCATCCCTGCATCTGACCATGGAGCTCTCATGGGCCACAGCTGCTCCAAAGGCCACGAGTCCAACTTCAATTCCTTTTACACTTTACTTTCCTTGGAGGTGTCCCAGGAATGCCTGGACGTGGTGACAAGGTGGGGATCAGTTACAGGTTGGAATTGATGGGCTCAGAGGCCTTTTCCAACCTGACTGAGTCTGTGATGCTGTAAAGGGTGGAAATGCAAGATCCCACCTAATTCTCAACCCCTGCCACATGATGGGAGGGCAGAGAGCAGAGGGACAGGGACAGACTTTGCTGTTCCCAATATAATCCTTGGTTATGCCATAAAGAAAATCTTTTCTCATTTGTCTCATTTTGCATTAATAGGATAGGGCTGGGGTTTGGGATGGTCTGGGAGGCAGAGCACTAGAAAATGCTGATAATGGCTCATAGTTAATAAATAATCTTATTATTCTCATCAGCACCAGAGCAATTACCAGCATCATTGCAATTTTATTACTGCTATTATTTTTATTAACAGCTGTGACTAAAACATCCATGGTAATCATTCCCCCCATCCTCATCCACTTTGGGTTTGTTCCCTCTGCCTGTGGGGGTTTGAGCTGGACTATAATTGGAAGATGTTCCCCCTGCCCTCCCCGAGTGCTGGCTTTTGCACCATCCCTTGGGCACTGACCCAGGCCCTCCTGGGTGCCAAGCCTGGGAGAAAGGACCAACAACCACCCAGCCTCATCATGAGATGGGATGGGCAGGAACTGTGGTGTGGAACAAAATTGCCTTTGAGGGTTTGGAAGATAATGCCAAGAGGCAAAATGGCAATTATTGATAGAGCTGTTTGCTCCCCAGGGAAGAGAAGAGGTGATGGGTGGAGGTGGAGGCTGACAGATTGTCCCCAGGGGCTGCACAGAGCTGACAGGAGACAGGGAGCAGCTCTCCAGGGTGAGATGCTGTCTCCAGGAGAGGCTGAGGATGGAGCAGACATTGAGGCCCTTTTCCTCAAGGAGATCATAGGATCCCAGAATGATTTGGTAGGGCAGAGCCTTAAATCCCATCTCCTTCCAGCCCCTGCCATGGGCAGGGACACCTTCCCCTGTCCCAGGTTCCTCCAAGCCCTGTCCAACCTGGCCTTGGGCATTTCCAGGGATCCAGGGGCAGCCACAGCTGCTCTGGGCACCTGTGCCAGGGCCTGCCCACCCTCACAGGGAGGAATTCCTTCCCAATATCCCATTTGTCCCTGCCCTCTGGCAGTGGGAAGCCATTCCCCCTTGTTCTGTCCCTCCAGACCTTTGTAATGCTCCCCTGGCCAGCACTCTGGAGACACCACCCATCCCCCTTTCCCCATCCATCCCCCTTTCCCTTTGCTGCTCATTCCCAGATTAAATTCAGTTTCTTCTGGCACATCTTGATGTGTCCAGACCTCTGCAACCCTCTCTGCAGCAGCCCAGGAAGCCCAGCTCAGCCCAGGCCCTGCTCTGGAGGTGTCCAGGGTGGGCAAAGGCCCTGTGACATTTCAGATATCACTGAAATTTCAGGGCATGTCTGAAAGCCCCTGGAGAGCAGAGCATCCACTGCTGTCATGGATTTCACCTTTGCCTTGGGGTCTGTCCCTGAGAGAGATGAGGGCTCATTTTCAAGATCCTGACCCAGTGGTCAATCCAAACCCAACATTCACCAAACACCTCTTGCTTTGTTTGAAAAAGCTTTAAAGACTCTAGGCCTGGTTTGAATAAAATGAGGAGGTTTTTAGCAGTTCTGTGATCAGATTTTCTGTCCACAAAACACTTGCTGCTGTCCAGCCATTCCCATGATGTGGCTTTGCTGGTCTTTGCTCTGGAGAGTTTATTACAGTGCAATTCCTGGGAAATTAATTCACTAATGAAGACAGACCATTACTAATGAAAAGAAGCTGGAGCCAACGTGGCAGGGGGAAAAGAGGCCAAGCTGACATGAAGCTCATCTGCACGATGAACACAGCAAGAAAAAGCAGCCAGACCATGTCCTGATCTAATTGAAAGTCTCTAGACAAAAGTGCTTTGATCTCAGAGGATTTGGATTCCTGCTCCTTTCTCCTGGCTGTATCTTCCCTTCAGATCTCCCAGTGTCCTGGAGGCTGCTGGGTGGGAAAACTCAGATTGCTGGTGTTCAAAGCTGCTCAGAAATGAGAACTGGAGGAATGCAAAGTGGTGTCTGGGTTCTGCAAGGCTGAGGTTGGCCACAGCTCGGGGCTGGGACTTCACACAGGGTCCTCACACCGGGTGGGAGGTGCTGCAGAACGAGCTGTGACTGTGGAGCCTTTGTCACCTCTGATCCTGGCAGTGCAAGGTTGGTTTCTTCACAGAATCACAGAACGGTGGCAGGTGTGGGTTTGTGGCCACTGGTGGCTGTGTCACCAAGTGAGTGGTGGCTTTGGGAGGGACAGAGCCCAACCAACACCAGTCAAAGCTGGTATTTGGATGGACATTACAGCTTGCTCCTACAAATGCTTGGAATGGAGGGCTGCTCCTATCAGCACCCCCTGGGATACCTGGGGACTGTCCTGATCCCCAAATCCCAGACTCCAGCTGGATCCATGCCTCGCTCCAGGTTTTTGCTGCTGGACTGCCCTGGCTCTGGCAATGAATCACAGCCTTGGGGAACAAACCACAGGCTTCCAGTAAGTGCAGAGCTTCTCTCAGATCACTGAGCTCGGAGCTGGGGGTGAGTAACCACAGCAGCTCCACCATGGACCAACAGCTCCCCTGGGGCATCCCAGCAGCTCCCACTGTCACCAGGGGCTGCAGGGGAAGGGGAGCACAGGAGGGCTGGAAATCTCAGGGAAGGAGGATGGAAAGCACAGAGACCTCACGCTGAAGGGTCCCTCCCTCAGGTTCTGCCAAGCTGTGGAGATGTGGCTGCTGTCCAAGGAAGGTGACGGAGTGTGAGTCACACACTCTGCTCAAGAGAAGAATTTCCTCACATCCCAGCAGCATCCCTCACCCCAACAGCCAATATCAATCCTTTCTGCTCAGAAAACCAACCTTGTTTCCAAACTAAGCTTGGTTTCCAGTCTGAGGCTGCACCCTGATGTGGACAAGCAGATTCCCAGCAAGGACCACTCAGCCCGTGCTCAGCCCCTCATCCCAAATGTGTGTGTGGAGGTTAAGCAGGGAGCTGGGGATGCCCAGGCCATCCAATGCCTGAGGGAAATGACAATTCAGTTTGTGTCTGTCAGTGAGCACTGTCCTCCAGCCCCAGACAGACCCTTCATGCTCCAAAGGCACCTGATGGCATGGGCAGCACTGAGTCCGTCCCAGGGTGCTGAGTGGGTGGCTCTGCTCTGGATGTGTCACCCTCCTGCTGCCAGGTGACAGCGTGAGGGTGCTCCCAATGGCCCTGCTCAGTGGGGTACAAGTCCCACTGAGCCATAGTTTTGCACCCAGACAGCTCCAGGGCTCCCTCCCAGCTCCACTGTGTGTGGTCTGGGCCCTCCAGGACCCCGGAATTTTCCTAGACCCTGAGGGAGGTAGGAGGGAAGTGATTTAACACCATTGGCAATGGCTGCAGAGTCACAAAACGAGCTGCAGAATCTCAGAACTGGTGATGTTCTCCAAAAAAATGTGATGCTCTCTCTTTGGCTGCTGCTTTCAGGCAACAACATTTTGAGCAAAGCAAAGTGTGAAAAACGCTGCTTTAAAACAGAAAAGAAGCAGATGAGATTCTTTTATAGCCCCAGGACTTTGGGAATTAGGACACACAGAGAAGGACAGCTTGGTCCCCAGAAGATGGGGGTGGGGCTGTGAAAGCTGCAGGACAGTGTGAGGAGCATCATGGACTGGTCTCCAGTGCTGCCCCTGTGCAAAATATTCCCTGGACATTTTAATGTCCAAACGGTTTTGTTGTCAAAAATAGGAACTGGCTGTGTGAGCATCTCCTAGGAGAGGGGTCTGAGTCTGAGGGTGGCTCCCACAGAATCCCATCCCAGGGATGAGCCCCACCTCCAGCAGGAGACAATTCCAGGAGGAGCCACTCAAACCCTGTGTGCATCTCCCTCTGGCCAGGCTGGATGGGGCTTGGAGCAACCTGGGCTAGCAAAGGTGTCCCTGCCCATCCCACACAAACCATTCCACGATTCTGTGACAGTTCTGGAGGTGTTTCTCACCCAGTGCTGTGCTAGGATATCGACCTGCCTGGCCAGGAGTCTCAGGTCATCTTCCCTTGCTGTGCTGGGCCACCACCCTGTGCATTTGGCCACCTCCAGAGGTGTCACGCACCAGCCCTGCCACAGCAATTACCAGGGGCTGATTGTCCAGACCCAGCTCAGCAGAGCATCTGGATGAGGGCGAGGTATTCCCTGAGTAGAGAGGATAAGGGATAAAAGGCAGCTTTTGCCAATCTTCAGTGCAAATCCAGGGCTTGGCTGGATAAAAGCAGTGGTTTTTTAATTATTGCTTGTATTGCACTTGATTTTTCTATGCATTGCATATTTTGGTTCTTTATGCAAAAGAACCTCTTTGAAATGAGAACTCTGAAAGTCAGCCCTCAAAGTTTAGAAGGGAGGGGAAGAGGGGAGGATGAAGAAGGAAAGTAGCTCTAAAAGCCACTTAAAATGCCAAATGTGACAAATGTGGCTCTGAGAAATGGAAATGGGACAGCAGACACAAAGTGCCTGATGTGACTGGGCTCCCAGACCCTCTGTGGCTCAGAGTCCACCCCACAAAGTGCTGAGCTGTACTGGAGGGAGGTGCCAGCTGAGGAAGTGCCCAGTGCCACCACCCTTCCCTGGCTGTCACCACTTCACTGCTGCTGCAAGGGCAGTTTGGGATCCAGGGGAGGCCTCCAGCCAGGGCAGTCTGGGAAGCACCAAGAGCCATTCCAAGGTAGGAGCAGAGCAGGGACCCCAAGGAGAAGGGAAATGAGGGGGTCCTGAGAGCTGCTGCTGTTGTTGTTCTATCAGCATCCAACAGGACATTGAGATCTGCTCCCGAGATAAATGGGAGGCAGGAAACTGGAGATAGAATCTTGAGAGGCACCAAGCAAGGCTCAGAACAGGGCTGAGGTGGGTCTTTATCTCTCCAATGCAGAAAGACGCATCAGAAAAAAAGAGATATCCTAAATTACAGCTGGAACAAGAGATTGGTATTGGCTGCCTTTCAGTTTCTTGGGTTTTGCACTTCTCTTGCTAACCTGGCTCCTGATTTTGCTGTCAGCAACTAAACTCCTCAGCTTCTTAGGCTACAACTTGTTACTGGATCAGGATCCTCACAGCACAATTTGTCACTGCAAAGGGAACATTTCCCTTCTTGCACTTAACCCAATTCAAAGATTAGGACATTCAATTCTGAAAAATTGGCTGGAGGTTCCCAAAAGGAGGGAGGTTGTTTTCCCCACCCAATGCTGAGAGGAGAATTAGCAGCGCTGATGAGATCTACTGTTCCTAAACCTCAGAGGACACAGTAACCCAAAACAACCAGTCCAGCACCTTCTGTCCAGTGCACATTTCCCCTGATTAAAAGATCAATTTCAAATGCAAAAGCAGCTGGATTCATTTAGGTTTTTTGTTAATGAGTTGGCTATATGTAGTTTCAACAGGTGGAAATAATTTTGGAGGCACCAATTTGGGCTACAGTTGGCTTCCAACTTCTGTCCAAACACAACTCTCCACAAAGTTTGGGTGAAATCTGTGTAATTCCCCCCTCCACACACCAGAAGGATGGAAGAAGTAACTATCAGAGGACATGTGTGCAAAGCCATTGAGCTGTTTATCTTGGAATTAGTCTGAACAGTGAATCCATATCTCAGTCAGTCAAATGAAATGCCAAATTGGAAGTGAAGGCTCCAGTTAACACCACAATTAAATGTTCCCTCACCTCTGAGAATCTGTCACCAGGAAAACAAATAAAAAGTGCAAATGCAAAGCAAACCTGAAGTTCATTTGCACTCTGTTTTCTCATTTAGATTAAAAGATTATTTATTCCCTTGGAAGAAAACTGAGGGGCTTGCTCCCCGGGAGGAAGCAGCTCATTATTTCCATCAGGATGGTGGAGAGATCTGAGACCCAAGGTATTGCAGTGAAATGCCTCAGCTGGGCCTAAATTACAGCCTGTGCATGTTCCTCATTCCTCTGGTCTTAATTTCAGGCAAGGAACCCTGGGCAGACACAGCCTGAGGCTCCCCAGGCAGCCTGGCTGGCTCAGGGCAGGGAGATGGGGACACGGGGACCAGGGACACGGGGACACAGGGACCAGGGAGATTGGAGTCATGGAGATGCTCCAAGGGCTGGAGCCCCTCTGCTCTGGGGCCAGGCTAGGAGAGCTGGGGGTGCTCACCTGGAGAGGAGAAGGCTCCAGGGAGATCCTAGAGACCCTTCCAGTGCCTAAAGGGGCTCCAGGAGAGCTGGAGAGGGACTTGGGACAAGGAATTGAGGGACAGGACAAGGGGAATGGCTTCCACTGCCAGAGGGCAGGGATGGATGGGATATTGGGCAGGAATTGTTCCCTGTGAGGGTGGGGAGGCCCTGGCACAGGGTGCCCAGAGCAGCTGTGGCTGCCCCTGGATCCCTGGAAGTGTCCAAGGCCAGGCTGGAGCAGCCTGGGACAGGGGAAGGTGTCCCTGTCCATGGCAGGGGTGGAACAGGATGAGCTTTGAGGTCCCTTCCCACCCAAACCAGTCTGGGATTCTGGGATTCTGTGAAACGCATTTCCCTCTCCTTGAGCCTCAGGAGAGCCAGGGTGGGTGGGGAGCAGGGCTGGAATGGGGGGGATCCCCACAAGACCCCCTCAGTCATGTGAGGGTCACACAGAGAGTGGAATGAGATGATCTTTAAGGTCCCTTCCAACCCAGACCATTCTAGGATTCCATGATCCCCTGGAGAAAAGGGGCATCAGTGGCTACTCCAGCCTCAACCCAAGGAACTTTGACTGCAGCATCTCCTGGATTCTGGTATTCCAGGTGTTCTGAACTGGAGCACTTTGAGCTCCCTCAGAGCAAACAAAGCTCCCTGAGTCCACAAAGAACCTCAGTCCCAGCAGTGCTGAATTTAGGGAATGAGCTCCCTGAAATCAGACCCGTCTGAGCTGCACCCAGGCAGGGCTTTGCTGGCTCTGCTCAGGCTTTGCCAGGCTTTGGACCCAGGCTGAGGCCTTGGCTCTCCCAGTCAGGATCACTCAGTGGAGAATGGAACCTTTGCACGGAGAGAAATGAGCGTTTCATTTGTGTATTCCACGAGTACTTTACTCTGAGTGTTGTTAGCAGAGCAGGAAAGAAAGAGGAATAATTTAATCCGTAGGACTGTGCTAATTCTGGTGATGTCTGAGACAGCATTTCTCAGCATCAGCCCCTGGCTGTCGTCAGAGACAGAGCATCACTCCCTGTGTGAACAGATGGGGAGACTGAGTCGCAGAGGGGAGCTGTGATCTGCCAAGATGGACCAAGCTCAATGAGAAAACACCCCTGGTGCCAGGAGCTGGCAGCTCCCTTGTTGGAAAGAGGAAAAAAAAAAAAAATCATCCCTGTCTTTGGTTGCAGAGAGAGAAATGGCCTGGAGAAGGTGGATAAACACCCATGGCAGCAGTGTCCTGTGCCCTGGCCTTCCTCACAGGAATGATGGAGAGGTGACATTGCCACCCCAGGCGGGGGGTAGGACAGGGGGATGTCACCTCTGTGTCCCCGTGTCCTGCTGGGCATGGCTGTACCTGGGATCTGTGTGCAAGGGCACCGAGGGACAGCACAGAGGGAGGCTGGAGGGACACACAGCAACGAGGCTGGAGAAGAAACCCCTTGTCCCCCTCTTTTTGTTATCAGAGGCTTCCATACCTGACAGAAACCCACCCAAACCACCCAAGCCTGGGACAGCTGCTGGCCAGAGCTGCCTGCTCAGTGCCAGGGGCAGAGCCCAGGCGAGGAGCAATGGGAAATGCAGTGAGGGTGCAGGGGGAGGGCTGGGGTCCCACAGTGCAGAGAAGGGAAAACCCAGACACCCCAAATCTTTCCAGTGGCTGATCCTGCTCTGCTCCTCCCTACATCACCAAACACAGCCCTTCCTCCCCCATTTGCCCCCATCTCCCTCCAGCCCCCACAGGGCTCTGTAAGGAGGAGCATCTCAGTCTTTCAGGGTCATTTAACCCCCTCTCTCTGGTGGCATCACCAGTGATGTCTCCCCTTCCCCCTGCCCTGCCCTTGGGAGCAGCAGCTCCGTGCAGGGCCAGGGGTGCTGTGGGGGTGGCCAGGGTGCTCAGCTCATTGCTATTCTGCAAGACAATCCCCTGGCTCTGGGGGCTTTTTGTGGCTGCCTCAGAGAGCATCCATTGTTCTTTCTTCACCCTGTGCAAAAGCTGGCCCCGGCAGCTGGGCTGTGCTTCCAGAGCAGAACTCCCTGCCAGGAGCCCAGGCAGCCTCTGGAGCAGCACCTTTCCCATTCCATGGCCTTGAAAGTTCAGATCACCTTGGGTGAGATGTGTCCCAAAAGGACCAGCCCCTTGGGACACTCCTATCAACCCACTGGCAGCCCCAGTGCTGGGCTCTGCTGGCTCTCAGCTGCTCTGTCCGTCCTTGCTGCTTTGGCAGGATCCCTGTGAAAAATCATTTATTTGTCTCCAGGATAACCCAGTGCTGTTCCTATCAGCTCAGCTGTGCTGGCTGTCATTCCACAGGCTGAGGCAGTGCTGTTGTCCCCGAGGGGATGAGCCTCTGGGGCTGTCCCCATCCCTCCCAGGAGTGTCTCGCCCCTGGGTCCCCTCCACGTTCCATGTCCTGCTGTCTGCAGAGACCACGACCCCCTGTGAGCTGGGTCTGGGCTTGCCTCACACCCCTCTGGGCAAGATCCTTCAGGGCTTTTCCCTGTCCTTCCAGACAGAAGTTTCCTTCCAGCCCATCAGTTCCTCTCCAGTCTGAAATGACTCCCGTGTGTGTCACAATGAAACTCAGCTCCCAGGTTCTTTCCCTGTGGTGCCTCCCACACATTTTCCTCTTTTTTTCCATCCTTCTTTGTGTTGGCAGACCATCCTCTCCCCCTGCCTCTGCCCCAGGACACAGACCTGCTGATGCACCGCTGTGACCTCTTGGATGAGCCATTCCCCCTGCCAGGCTGGTTTCAAGCACAGGCATTTGGCTGCAGGAGCTCCAGTGTCCCCACCTCGGATCCTCTGTCCAGCCCTGCCTGCTGTGCCAGGGATCTGCACGTCCCAGGCCACCCGGACACGTCCCCTCAGGGCAGATCCCATGGCCAGCAGTCCCTGGTGTTTGGTACGAGCTGTTCTGAGATTTTTATTGGTTCTGGCCTCATGGGTCCCTCCAGACCCGAGTTTGGAGGTGGAGGCTGGTGGGCTTTGTCCCAGCTGTCTCCCACCTGAGCTCACGGCCACAATGCCCTTCCTGGTCAACAGAGCCAAACTGGACCTTTAAAGACACAACTAAGCTTATTCTGACACCATGAATGGACTAAAATACCCTGGTGTGATTGACCTGGGGGTGCAAGGGGAGCTGAGGGTGGTTTGGCTATTGGCACTCATCCAACGAGAGCAAGACAGAGGCCACCAGGGGCTGGGCAATGACACAGAGACCCCAGAGCTGGTCAGTGGGAAGGGCTCCATGTCCAGAGGAGCCTCTGAGCCCCTCTGCACCCCAGCCTGCACCCCAGAGCAGACTCTGAGCCCCTCTGCACCCCCAGCCTGCACCCCAGAGCAGACTCTGAGCCCCTCTGCACCCCAGCCTGCACCCCAGAGCAGACTCTGAGCCCCTCTGAGTCATTATTCCTGCTCCATCACCTGCTCTGGCTGGTGTGGAGTGGAGCTGAGAGCAGAGGTCTCAGGGACTATCTTGGTAAAGGCCAGGTGACAGTGGCAGCTCCCCTGGATGGAGACACGTTCCCAGCTCTCGGGGGTGGGGGAAGACCTGGGACCCCATCAAAGGCTCCTGCATGCCCTGAGCCAGCTCAGCACAGCCCGATGAGCTGGGCCTGACTCAGCCCAACACCCAGCCTGCAGGGCCAGGCTGGGCTGGCCGGGGCCGGGGCAGCTGAGTCAGCAGCTTTTGCTTTGGCAGAGTCTCCTTCCTGGGGTGTTTCCCCTGTCTCTGTGCCAGCACAGAGCCCTTGGACACCCAGCCCAGAGGGGCATCACCATCACCATCACCAGCTCAGAGCCCTGGGACACAGCCCGGCCACTCCAGGAAAGGGAACACCGTGTCCTGGGAGTGTGACAGTGTCTGGGTGTGCCCAGACAGCTCTAGGGCCCTGCAGCTCATCCACAGCTCTGTGCCCTGCACACAGGAGCCTCTCTCAGCTCCAGAGACACAGCTCCACTGCTGTCACTGCTGTTACCCGCCTCGGGGACCACGCCTGCCCCGCCGGGATAGCGAGGACCGGGAGGGGACAGGGTGCTGCTGCTCAGGAAGCCCATGCAGAGGCCATTCATCTCCTCTTGCCCTTTTCACTCAGAGAATTTGGGAATCTCTCCGAGTATTACCGAGTCGGGACAATCCCCGCACAGGATTCAGGGCTCTGCTCCCCTTCCCTCTGCCCTGCTGGGGATGGAGCATCCCGCACTCAGCCCCTCGCTGCATCCTGGGGTGATTCCCCCAGGCCCCAGCATTTTCCTGCCACTCCAGGAGCTGGGAATGCTGCTGACAGCCCCGCTCTCCTCCCTGCAGCCGCACGGCAGCGTCTGGAGCTTTTGGGAGTGACCTGGTTTTGTGTCTGCAGCAGCTGTGTGAGCTCCCGGCGAGCCTAATCCGGGCGTCCCCTCACCCGGGGAAGAGCCTCACGGCTTTGATCCCTGATGTAGCCTATTCCTGGCTGAAAATTATTCCATGGATCAGAGAGCAGGGCTGAAAACCAGCTCACCTGGGTATTTACCAGGATCTCAGACCAACATAACCTGCTGGGAAATCCCTGCCTGTCTCAAGGACTCTGGGATTTTGGTGACACTGGAATTGGGCTCCTGGTCCTGGACTGGCACAGCTCGTCCGTGCAGCCAGGTCTGGTTGGAACAGAGCTCGGTGGGAAATGCTGGCTCTGATGTAGCACCCACACGCTGAGCTGGTGCAGTGTGCTGGAAACTGTGGCTTGGAAACAGCCTCAAGTCTGCAGAAACCGCCCTGGACTGTAATTCCTGCATTTTAATCTCCATCCTTGGTTCAGAGCTGCTTGTTCCTTGGACTGAAGGTCTCCACAGATCACTCTCACTTGCTAAAAATATACCTGGAGGAGGGCAGTGAGGGGAGAAACAAAAGAGGTGGCTGCAAAGACCTGCCAGTCCCCGAAATTCCTCCAGGTTAGGAAAAATGGGAGTGTTCTCCTGGTAAATTAAAGTGCTTTCTCAGGGATGGGGCCTGCATGGATGGATGGCATTTTTTCACTGACTAATGGAGGTTGAAAGAAAATAGATGAGCTCCTGGGTGAGAGCTCTGAGTCACCTGGATGCTTTTGAAATTCCTCGGAATGTAAAACAGGCCTTGGAAGAGCTGTGATGTGGTGTGGTTTGGTTTGGTTTGGTTTGGTTTGGTTTGGTTGGTTTGGTTTGGTTTGGTTTGGTTTGGTTTGTTTGGTTTGGTTTGGTTTGTTCACCCGCCTCGCTGGACAGGAAGGGCTCCTGGCACTGAGTGCTGGGAGTGCTGGAACGATGTCCCATGGACCCTTAGGTGCTCTGGGAGATGGGAATTTGGGCCTGACCATCCCAGTGTTCTCCTCCTCGCCCATCGCTCTCCTGCCAAGACCTTCCCTGAGCTCCTGATGGAGGAATCATGGAATGGTTTGGGTGGGAAGAGACCTTAAAGCTCATCTCATTCAACTCATGGGCAGGGACACCTTCCACTCTCCCAGGCTGCTCCAAGCCCTGTCCAACCTGGCCTTGGACATTTCCAGGGATGGGGCAGCCACAGCTTCCCTGGGACACTTGGAATGGGGAAAAGCCTCCTCAGGCAAGTCCTGCTCCACCCCAGCTGGCTGAGGGCAACGCAACTTCCCAGGCTTCCCATGACCTAGCCCCAGCTGGCCCCATGCCTGTGGCCCTTGGCAGGGCTGGAGAGAAGGGGAAAGAGCGCTACAATGCTGGGAAGAGCCTGAGCTCAGGCAGGAGCCTGGAAAACAGGGAGTCCAGGGTGGACTTCCCCCTTCCCTCTCCGTGTCCATCCAGGAGCTCACAGGTCACCTGCACGTCCCCCTCACTCCCTGCCTTGCAGGCACTGCAGCCCAGGGCTGAGGGACGTTCCTGTTTTATCTCCTGACATTCCAGGCAGGGCACTCCTGAACCACCAGACAATGCCAGCACTGCCCACAGAGCCACCCCTAACACACCTCACCCTGGGGTCTCCCCGTGCTGTGCTCCAGCTTCCCGCCCCCCATTTCCTAGACAGTTCCAACCATTCTGGTCTGACTTCCATGGCTCTGCAGCCTCACAGGTGTGCATTCCAAACCTTCAGCAGCACCAAAGGCAGCTCTCCCTGGCAGGATGTTCCCTGGGGTGCTGCAGGGTAGGAAGGGCAGGGCTGGGAGGACACCCCAGTGCTGGGGTCCTTGCACAGAGGGGGGAGGTTCTGGCTCTGGACAGAGACCCCAACACAAGGGCTCCTGCAAACATCAGATTCCTGCAGATTTTCCCTTCCTGGCACGTTTCAAAGTGTTTGAGGTGAAGTCCCAAGGTGAGGACCCCCAAGGACACTCCAAGATAGGCTTGGGCTGCATCCATGCCTTCAGCATCCCCAGCCAAGGGGTGGCGTGGCACATCCCAAGGACAGCAGCTCCTTTTGCTATGGCCCTTTCCAAAAGGCCCAACGCAGGTCTCAGAGCAGAGACAGGGCCCCCAAGGCAGCAAGGGCTGCTGGTGAAGCAGCTGCATCGCCCCAGAAATCCCTCCAACACCATCCCCCCTCAAACATCCCTCTGGCACCATCCCCCCAAAACATCCCTCCGGCCCCGCCTCCTCCAGCATCCTGCCTCCACCGGGATGCCGAGGGGCCGGTTCCTGCCGGACGCCCCCGGCCGGCTGCTTCCCCTCCCTTTGAACTCATTTCATCTTCCCCAAGCACGGCTGTGAGAGGGAAGTTTGGGCTGGGCTGGGGGTCCCCGCTGTGCCCGGATGGGGGGATCACAGGCCAGGGTCCTGCCTGGCTGCCAGGCAGGGAGGAAGGATGTTAGAGGGGAGGGGGAGTTTTCCACCAGCAAATCTATTTTAGGTGGTTTCAAGCTGTTCCTCTGGCGGCGGGGAAGTGGGGGACCCTCTGCTCTAGCCTGCTCAGCCCAAGTAATGCTCCTGCATCCCCCCAAAGTCAGGGAAAGGCCCCTGGAGGGGGGAGGCAGCACCAGTCAGGCCCCAGAAAGCAGGAGGGATCACACCCAGGGGCTGGAGAAGAGGGAGAGCGTTTGCTGGGATGTCCCAGTCCCTTGACCATGCTGGGTGTGTGCTGGCTGGAGGAGGAAGGCAGGAGGTGCCAACTCAAATCCAAAAAGACCCCTCTCCATCTGATAAAATCTGCCTCCACCTCGCAGGAGTGGCCATGTCCCTCCCACAGAAGCACCTCTGTGTCCATGGAAAGCGGCCATGGATGGAGCACTGGAGCTGCTTTGGCATCTCCCACTGCCATGTGGAGACACCCCAAACGTCTCAGGGCACCATTTCTTCCAGGAGACACCCCTGGGGCCTCCAAGCTCCCAGTATCCCCCCACGGCTCAGGTCTCCAGCAGCTGGGTCCGTGTGTTTCCTGGAAGGGGATCAGACCTGCAGCTTGTCCCCCACACTCGCAGCCCAAGGGCAAGGATGTCCCTGGGGAGTTCGGAGCTGGAGCCAGGCTGGGGTGCACCGTGCTCCCCATTCCCTGCTGTTTGTTCCTGTGAGGAAGGCACAGGGTGCCTGGAGCAGCTGTGGCTGCCCCACCCCTGGAAGTGTCCAAGGCCAGGCTGGGCCGGGCTTGGAGCAGCCTGGGACAGTGGAAGATATTCCCCACATCCCTCCCCACCTGCCTGCAAATCTCTGCTCAGGTCTGGCTGCCACCACTGCCTGTCGCCCTCCAGGGACGCTCAGAGCCCTCCCAGAGCTCTCCCAGGCACAGTGGCCACACGTGTCACCCCAGGGCCCTGAGTCCTGCCACGTGTCCCAGGCTCTCAGCAGTTTGCCATTGCTGGGCTCGGTGTCACAGTCAGGAATGACACCAAAAGAGCTGCCAGCACTGAAAAAATGCTGCCAGTGTCATCCTTAGCATCCTGCAAGAGGCTGGGAGAAAATCAAGGAATTTCAGATTCAGGGATTATTCCTTAGTGGTGTTTCCTGTCCTGTGTGCTAAATACAGGGCACTACATCCCCTAAAATCACCACGTGCACCAACTGCCAGGAATTCATGGGTTGTAGGATCTTTAAGGTTGGGAAAGACCTCTGAGATACTTGAGTGCAACCATTAAGTTGATGAGGCCATTGAGCTTTTCAATATTAAAGTAGGCTCTGAAAAGACAGAGGAAAGTTTCCTGCTGCTGAGTGCTTGGGTACACAATGGGATCACAAAATCCAGGGTGGAAATTGCAAGAGAAAAACCCACCCAAACTGTGTACAGCATGACATTAATGTTAAAATTAATGCTGCTCCCAGGAAAACTCCTGGGATTAGGGCAGGAGTCTCCCTGAAAGGCCCATCTGATGCTCAAGGGCAGACAAGGAGTTAAAAATGGACTGGTTTGTTAGGAAAATGCCTGACAGGCTGTGCTGCTCCTGTGGAGCCGCAGAACTCCCACACCGGAGCCTTCCCCACACACAGGGGATGCACAAAGCCCAAAAAAGCTCCAAGAGCAGTGACAGGGTGGAAATCACCCTGGTGACACCGGCAGGCTGGGAGACAGCGACTGGGAAAATCACACCTAGGGAGGAAGTGGGGAACAGTCTGTGCATCATGTGTGGCAGGGAGGAGGTGGGCAGGGGTGTGGATTTATCCTGCACCCCCTCCTCTGTCTTACACTCCTTCTCCAGGCAGCCTCTGCTGCTGGTGGCTGTGGGAAAATCCCAAAGGAACACATCTCTGTCTTGATCCCATGGATCTGGGGACACCAAGCACTCTAGAGCAGTGGGGTGACCCCAACACAGGTGCCTCCTGTCACTGTCTCCCTGTATGGGAAGGCAATTCCTGCCCCAGGAAGGGTCCTACACCTGCTGGGGTTTGGGCAGCACCAACACAAGGGGGTTGGTGCCTTTTTGGGGTTTGGTGCCTTTTTGGGGTGTTTGTGCTGATGAAGGGTTGGGGACCTCTCCAGCGAGCTGCCTGAACTGCAGAGGGGTCAGTGGGGTGACACGGATGCTCAGCTGGGCTGGGCTGTTTCCCAGCAATGCTCCCACAGCCGGAGCCTTCCAGGACAGACAAGGCTGGCAAAGGTGTCCCCACAGAGCCAGGGGGACTCACAGTGAGGGGCTGAGCCTGGCTCTGCTCGGGGGCACAGAGGTCGGGGGTCACATCCCCTTCATCCCCTTCCATCCCCTCTCACAGCCCCCGGTCCAGAAATGCTTCCCCAGCCCAACACGGCCCTGGTGGGGAGGAGCGGGGCATAAAGGGTTAAAGATCTCCTGGAGCAGCAGAGTTTGAATAAAGTGCTCAAATAAAAGTGTCCCCCTCTTCTATGCCCCAAGACATTTGCTCTTGGTTTAGAATGGCAACAGACACAGAAGGGGAAAAACAGGGAAAGGAGTTACATGTGGGGCACCCCATAGCAGGGATTTCTCCTGGGTGAGGCTGCCCCATGAAACGTGCCAGGCTGTCACCTCTGGTCCCTCAAAGCCCCAAAGCTGTGTCCCACAGCAAGCCACCCCTGGGCTCCCCATGGCAAGGGAAAAGCGGGGCTGAAAGCCAAACATTTCTCCTTTCCTCCTGGAGCACCCAGCTGGGGCTCTCCCATGTGGAGAGACACACTCTGTCCTGGCCGTGGGGATCCCGTGAGGGACTGTCCCTCGCTGCCAGCCAGCTGCCACAATGGGAGCTTTGCCTGCACACCCAGCACTCCCTGAGCCCCCAAAAGAAGCTGCTGGAGGCTCCAGGACATCCCCTCATCCCCCAGCCCAACCCAGTTGCTGCTGCAGCCAGATGTGTCTGGGATGGCAGCAAGGAGGAAAGTCCTTTCTCCCAGTGCTTCTCCAAGAGTTTGGGGTTTTCTCACTCCCTTTCAACCTCCACAGCAGCCACAGCAGAGCTGGTTCCGACGCGTTTTCCTACCTGACAGGGATCTTCACCCGCAGGTATCGATCCACGGCAATGGCCAGGAGTGCCAGGATGGAGCTCTCGGTGAGGATGAGGACGGGACAGGCCACCATGAGGCAGGTATAAAACTCTGTCTGGGGTCCGATGTTGATGATGATGGCCAGAGGGATGACCAGAGCCCCCACGGCCACGTCGGCCACCGCCAGCGAGACGATGAAGCAGAAGGTGGCATCCCGCAGTGCCTGGTTCATCTTCACAGCCCAGATGACCAGGATATTGCCCGGCACGGACACCAAAGCGATGAGCACTTCGATGGAGATGTAGGCAGCCTGGAAGGCTGAGATGGGGTGTGCCATGATGCTCCGGTCCGCCCTGCTCCCGTGCGGTCCCTCGGTCACCTGCAAACGCACAGGGAGGCGGTGAGAGAGTGGCATCGCTGACTGAGCCGTGAGCGGGATGGAGCCTGTGAGAGGGGGTGGGAAAAGCCCCTCTGCCGCCTGTGCCGTCCCCCGGGGCTCCAGACCCCCCCTCCGGCCCCCCGAGCTCATCCCGCACCCACCTCCATCCCGCACCCGCCTCCATCCCGCACCCGCCTCCATCCCGCACCCGCCTCCATCCCGCAGCGCGGCCGCTCCCGGCGCTGAAGGGGGAGCGGGAGCCGCCGGCCAGTCCTGAGAAAGCGGAGGAGCCCCCCGCCCCTCGGGCCGCCCCGGGGCTCTCTGCCGGAGCCCTTCGGGGCCGACGGAGCTGCAGCGGGATCCCCGCTGTCCCCTCGCTGGATCCCCTCCCTGCTCTGCGCTGCTTCCTGCAGCCGCCCGAGTCCCGAGTCCCGAGCCCCGGCAGCCGCCGCCCGCCCGCTCCCGGCCGCGACACCTCTCACCTTGTCCTGCAAACCCAGGGCTTGTTTTGGGGCGCCCTCACCCCCAGAGAGCCAGCGCTGTCCCCCTGCAGGGCAAGGCGGGGCTCATGCTGGGGGCGGCCGGGGGGAGCCTGCGGCCGGCGGGGACCGGGCTGGCCGCGGCCGCCGGGGCTGCGCTCGGTCCCCGGTGCCCGGCACCGCTCGGCTCCTGCAGGGGCTGCCCCCTCCCCGCCGGAGCCGGAGCATCACATGGTGCCGCCTTCCAGTCTTTAAAGAGCGACTGACCCGATTCGGCGCTCGCCGGCACCGGGAAGAACCGGGGGAGAGGGTGCGGGGGAGCAGCGGGCGGAGGCGGCAGCACCGGGGGCAGCGGGGAGAGGCGTCAGCGGGGGGAGCAGCGGAGCCGGCCTCACTCCCAGCCCCAGCCCCAGCGCTGCCGACACGAGCCGGGCTCCGATTTGAACGCTAAAACCGGTTTTTGAGGTCGGGTGTGAGCAGAGGATCGGGGCGGGGAGGGGAGGGCGGAGGAAGAGCTTGAGCTAGGATGGGCGAGGACCCGGCCCGTCCTCGGCACGGGCAGCGCTGCTCGGGGCTGTGACCCCAAGTCAGACCAAAACGGGTCTCTGGTGCTCACCTGGGCTCTAGCTGGCACTGCTTCACCCAAAATCACTGCTGGGGCGGGCGGGGCTCAGACCCCCAAAGCAGTCTGCATCCTCCGAACGGCGCTCCCCGGCTGTGTCCCTGGGGCAGGGGAAGGGGCTGTCCACACAAGGCGTGTGGAGGAGTTGACCCCAAACTGCTGCTGAAACTGGACCGGGCACTCTTTAAGGTTCTAGAAGTTTGGGGGAATATGGTCCCAGTTCCCATCCCCGGACTGGACAGCACAGAGAAAATGGGTCTGGGGGCTCGGTCTCACTGATGGAGTTGAACCAGCCAATCCCTCCAGGGACCCCCCGGATGCGGACCAGGCACCTGCAAAGCTCATCTTACATAAATCACTTCCCAGGAGTGGGGCTGGTTTATCCAAATTCTGCAGGGAGCAGGACCTCAGATGTGGGGCAAGGGGACTCTCTCGACCCCCATCTGCAGCTCTCCCTGTCCTTTCTCCCTCCTCTGGTGGCACTCGGGACTGGAGTTGTCCCCTGCTCTGCTCTGCCTCGTGAGAGATGTCCCAATCCTTGGATCTGCCCCTTGGGGCTGCCCCTCATCCCCCTCCTCATCAGAGCCTGCTCACCCCACAGCAGGGATGGGATCAGCCGCGGGACCATCCCAGCCCAGGGCTCATTTTCCATCAGCTGCTGTCCCATGGGCTCCCTGCTCTCCCCCTTGGGCAAGTGGCCAGCAAAGAGCTGGGGGTCCCAGCGTCCTAGGGCTGTCCGGGGTCTGAGGCATTGTGCCACCTCTGGGCACTGGGCTGTGCCACCAGCAGAGCGAGATGGGCTTAGTTTGGTCTGAACGATCTGTTTGCTCTGCAGAGAGAAAAATAAACCGAGGCTCGCGGGCTCCTGTAAACACGGCGCTATTTATGGAGCGTTCGCATCCCGCAGCATCTCCTCTCACCTCCTCCACCGCACGGAAAAGTGTTGCCCCCCGTGGCTGAACCCCGAAATCCAGAGGTAGGGGGTGGGATGGGGGTGTTCAGGATGGGCTACTCAGAGTGGAAAGGGCATTCCCAGAGAGCCCAAAACCCCTCGCCCGCCACCTTCCCAGAGTGCGTGTCCTTGCAATCAACCTCTGGCTGGGAGCAGGGCAGGAAAACCGGCAGGTTCCTCACGGGAGTGCAATGCGGAAGCAAACGCAGGCAGGGCCCGGCCTAATTGTATGCAAATCTCCCAAACAGAGATTAAAACCACTCCTTTTCCTTTGTGGATTTGCAGTTTGTTCTCCCTCCCTGGATTCGTGCCCCTGAATGCTCAGTGTTAGCAGCACCCCTAAACCCCCCCCCCCCCCTTATGCCAAAAATGAGCTGCTGGCTGCAAACCTGCCAGAGGGGCTCCGAGCTCTCTCACCAGCCCAAGCAAAGTGTCCCAGGGCTCGGGCAAAGGCTGCAGAGGGTGGATGACCAAACGGATACAGGTGGTTGCACAGAGCCCATTTCTGATAGACAGGGATCGATCATCTGTTCATTCTCCTGACACCAAACTGGGAAAGTGTCCAAAGAGTGTCAGAGATTGCTTAAAAACCAATGAAAAAGAATTTTCTGGTGAGCATCAAACACTGGGAAAGTTATTCAGGTCTTCCAGTCTCTTTCTGGGGTTAGCAAGGAGAAAATGTCCTGATAGCTGCAATGAGTTGTGAAGATCCCAAAGCGTTGGATGCTGCTGCTATGGATAAATACCCTTGGCACACAGGGAGAGCTGGGATGAAGTGGGACAAACAGGGGACACGGTGTGGCTTCCTGCACCAGCTCCCGTGAGCCGGGGCCAGGAGCAGCCTGTGGCCGTGGCAGGAGGGGACAGTTGGTGTCTGGCTCGATGCCAGCAGGATGCCCCCGAGGCCGTGGCATGTCGGGGCTGGCTGATGAGACCAAACCCTGACTGAGCCCCCAGGGTTTGGCAGCAGCCAGGAAATGCTTTTCCAGGGAGACAAGTCAGGGCATGGGGAGCTCATTTCTGCCCATCTTTCTTCGGCTTGTCTCCAGGGTGAGTTTCCCCCTCCTGCCTCAGTTTACCTACACAAAGAGCAGCTCCATGGTGCCATTCTGGGTGTTCAGGGCAGGAGAACTTGAGGATTTCTCCACCTCTTCCATCACGGCGACTTCTGATCCTGCAGCACTTCTGGTCATGGAAAGGGGCCTCTTAATTAGGAAAGTTAATTAGGAATGTGTCTGGTGCCAGCAGCACAGGCATGTGCGCTTGGAGGGCTGATGGCTCTGAGAGGTATTAATTAGTACGAGAGACCCCCTGAATGCCATGGTCTGGTGGGTGCACACAGGATGGCACAGGGCAAAGAAAGAAGCAGCAAACAAAGGGAAACCCCGGAGCTTTTCCAAGGAGGCCTCCACTGTGCTGTTTCGAAGTGATGCTCCCCCCACTGCGCTGGGGCCACCCCTCTGTGTGTGCCAGTGACACAGAGCCCTGGGGACCTCACTCAGGGCACGGCTGCTCTGTGACTTGTGCTCAGTTTCTCTCCCGTTTTTTGGGATACACAGCCCTGGGAAGCCGTCTGGGGAGCAAGGAACATCAGGCTTGTGTAGGGTGGTGCATCCTCATCTGGGCTTGGCAGAAGATGCTCAGCAGCAATGACACAGCACAGAAAATATCCCAGGAGATAATTTAAACCATCAAATCCCAGAGAGTGGATGAAGGAAAGGCTGTTTGCCTGTGGACTGTCTGTTCCCACTGAGCACCTCCCACCCCTCACTCAGAGCACGTTGGGAAGGAGTTGGTAGCGCTACAAGGGTGAAACTGAGTCACGGGAGGTGCCTGCGGTCCCTCACCCCTGTGCTGGCACAAGGATGTGCCCAGTTCCCTCCAGCCTGGGTAGAGTGCACATCCATGATGCTGCAGATTCCCACATGAGCCAAATGGGCCAGGCCCCACTCGGATCTGTGCCAGATGCCAGCCAGATGTTGCCCACAGGCAGCTGGGTCACTGTGCCGGGTGCCTTGGCACAGCAGGATGTTGCCAGGCTTTTGTGCTGCCCTTTCAGGGAGGAACTGCTGAGACATCACTGAATGGAAGAGAAAACACATCCGAGCCCAGGGAGCTCCGGCAGCGCCGTCCCTGGCAGGGCAGTGGGGTAGGGCAGAGGTCTGTCCTGAGGTCCACACCCCGATCCGGGCCCTCTGCCTTGGCACTGCCGCTTCTTCCTCACCACACCGAGGTTATTTCATTCCCCAGGGAGCCCCGGGAGTGTTATCGAGCCGGGCTGAGGGCCAGCAGCGATTCCTGCCACTGTTTCCAGCCGGCTCTGCGGGGCAGGGGGGGTTTAAACCTTTCCAGCCCTGCCAAACAGTTTCAAGGATGGTTCAAACCCTTTGCCCCCTCTCTAGGGCCATCCCTGGGACAAACCCAGCGCTGTTCGGCCTCCGGTTTCAGCTGCAGCAGCCCGTGGAAGGACAGGACGATGCCTGCTGCCTCCAGCCCCTGTGTGCCGTGGGGAGGGAGGAGGGAGCCCGGTGCTGGGAGGGCTCTGGAACAGCCGGCGGTGATGACAGACCCTTCTGGGGCAAAGACTGGCGTGAAACAGTGACTGCTCAGGGAAGGGAAAAAAAGGCTGTGAGGGAGGAAAATGTAAAAGGAAAAATGTACATTCCTGTTTGCTACAAGAGGAGAATGAGGGGAACCGCTTCCCTTGATGGATCTTGGAGATGGTAACAGCATTTTCTGATTTATCTTTGGGGAAATATTGGGGATGAAGAGCTGAGTGGGTGTTGTGGATGGAAGAGCCCAGGGCCACCCCCAGACCTGGGGCTGTGATGGCCTGGGGACACCACAGGGGTGATGGAAAATGAGGATTTGGGATGAAGGAGAAAACCGGGATGCAGGAGTGACAGCGACAGTGGGAAATGTCCAAGGAGGGCTGGGCTGGGCTGGATCGGTGCCTCTGGGGGACGATGGAGAGGAGGCAAAAAGGAAACCATGGTTGCTGCTCCCCGTATCTCTCACTTTAGCATTATGTCCCATATTTCTATTTTTAATTTCCCTGCTTTTAGCTTCCAGCTGTCACTTACAGCTCTCGGGTTTGGTAACAGAGCTTTCCCCCACTCAGACTCTTGCAGACCTCACCACCCTCCAAGAGGAAAGCCCTCCTTCCACCCAGCTCCTGCAGCCTCTGAGCCCTGCACTCTGCTGCTGCCCAAAGCATTGCCTTCCAATCAATTTAAGGCGAATTCTTTTATATCCAGAAATTAATCCAGGACAGCAATTCACTGGGCAGGTTCTCTGTGTTGTAGGAAAAGCTGTTCAAACCCTTCCCACATGCCTAAACCTGCAGATTCCTATGGAAGACGTGGAAAATTCCTTATCAGCACAGGCGATCCGCCTTCTGCCCTGTTCCACTTCTCCTCTCCCATCTGGAATCGTTTTCCCCGCGGCCTCGAGCAGCACAAACGCCGCTGGAGCAGCCCGAGCGCCGGGGAAAGCAGAGCCTGGCCGATCCCCGGGGAATGGCTCGTCCCGGACGGTGACGCTGCAGCGGCACATGCGACATCCCGCAGGGCTCACACGCAGCCCCGCTACCATCGGGGACGTTCCCACAGCTGAGCGCCTTCCTCGGGGACGCGGGGCCAGGAGTCCCGGCCAGGAGCTCGGAGCGCATCAGCTCCGTCGGACGCGGAGGCTGCGCTGCCTTTCCACCCCCTCCTCCCGAGGACTGGGGGTCTGGGGTCAGCGTGAATTCCAGCGGCTGAATTCCCCCAGCCACTGCGCTCCCCAAAAGCAATTAAATCCATGGGGCCAAAGGGACCAGAATGGGACACGGGCACTGGGAAAGAGCATCCCGTGAGGGACACAGGCGAAAGAGAATAAATACAAAAAAATGTACTACTACTACTACTGATAATAATAACACCATCAACAACAACAACAATAATATATGTTATGTACTTATGGATTGTTAAGTAATTATTAATGTTTTATTGTTTATTATTAATATTATTAATATTATTTTGTATTATTTTATATTTCTGCTGGAGAAGAAATAGAGAAGGGAACCCCTCAAATCACACTCCTGTCCCTCCCTATGGAATGAAAGCCAGCTGCTCCCCAAAACAGATTTGGGGCAATTTCATCTCCAATGAGCAGGGAAATGCAAAGGAAAGTGTTTCCGGGGAGTCCTCCCAACTTCCCTGGAGCCTCCGCTCCCTGGATTAGGATGTTTTGGCCCAAAAGATGAAGGAGGGAACTGGGACTGGAGCAGGAACTGCAGGAAGCCAAACCCTGGGAGTTATTTTCGGCCGTCGGGCAGGAAAAGCACCTGTTGGGGTCATTACGCCGCGGGAAAAAACAAACCTCGAGATTTTCTCCCATGGGGGGTCAGAAATAAATAGCTGGGATCATCCCTGCTGGAAAACTGGAGCTCCCCTTGGATACAAGGGGAACACCCCACGGGTTTCCAGATCCTGATCCCCCTCTCAGCTCCCAGGCAAAGGGCTGGGGCCCCACCCTGATCCTGCGGGGAGAAGGACGGGCTCCCCCTCGAAACGGGGGATTCAAAGGGGTGGGAGTTGCTTTTGGGCTCTGGCTCGTGGTGCATCCCTAAATCCGGACTCGGCTGTGGATAACCGGGCTGCTGGTGCCCTCTCCCGTCCAGCTGCAGTGGCTGACGGCTCCTGCGTTCCTCCTTCATCCCTGCTTCATCCCTCCTTCATCCCTGCTTCATCCCTCCTTCATCCCTCTATCCCTCCTCTATCCCTCCCGCATCCCTCCCGCCTCCCTCTGCCGCTCCTCCTGCTCGGAGCCGGAGACCTCGACCCTTTCTGGTCCCATGGGACCCTCGGATGACCTGACCAAGGAATTGAGGGTTTATCCTTGGTCACAGCCTCATGGCTCCACGAATTTGCCTTTCAAGGCATTTTTCCTCGCAGGCATCCAGGGGTTGCATTTCCTCGGTGTCTGAGATGGGCTGGAAGGAGCCTGACCCCCTGAAATGGGGCACCGGGAGCACCCCAAAAACACCTACCCCGTTTCTGTTCCCTACACGAAAACCCACTAGGCCTTCTCACCCCTCCCAACCCCTCCTCATCCTCCCGGCTCTCCTCCCCCCTGCCCGTGCTGCAGCTCCATCGGCTCTTGGAGAGCAGAGCATCCCCAGGCGGGGCTGGCCCGGGGACCCCCATGGGGTGCAGCTCTGCCCGGCCCCGGGCCGGGATTCTCCTCCAGCCCCCGCAGCGGTGCTGGAGCGGCGACAGCTGGGAATGCGAGTAGGGGTCGGGATTTGCTGGGGCTCGGCCCTCCGGAGGGGGGGAACCAGAGGGGAGGGGGGTCACCGAAAGGCTCTGCCCCTTGCCAGGGGAATTTTCAGGGTGGGGCCCCTCCGGAAGGGCTGGGGGCCCCTCCCTGGGACCCGGCGCGTCCGGCATCGCTGCTGGCATGTCCACGGGGGGAGTGTGGCTGTCCCTTGTCACCCGGGGAATCCCACGCTGGAGCCACAAAATCGTCACAACCCTCCCTCCCTGTCCCTCTGAGTTACCACGGGGTGCCCTCCCTGGGGGGACAGGAGGGTGGCTGTCACTCCTCCTTGTGCCAAAATTTGCCTTCACTTGGGGTAGGAGCAGGAAAATACAGGAGTGACCGGTTTGTGTCCTGAAAGCTCGGCATGAGCATCTAAAGCTCCTTTTCCTCTATTCACCAGACCTTGGTCCTGCAGCATCAGCCCCAGCCAGGCCATGGAGGCAACGGAACACGCCCACCACGGGGACAAACTGATTGTCACTCACCCGGGACACCTGGCTGGCAGCCACCCAGATCCCTGCCGGCCCTCCCTGCGGGTCCCAGGCATCCCGTGTCAGGGCTGTCCCTGCCGAGGGATGCTGCTGACCCTGCCAAGGGACACTGCTGTCCCCAGGTCCCATCCCCGGGCCTCACACCCTCCCCTGCCTGGACAACTGTCCCCTCTCGGGGTCAAACAGCTGCCACATGTCACTGCTGAATCCCTCACATTCATGGGTCTTCCTCCAAACACCCACCTGTCCTGCAGCTCACTCCCTCCACACTGTCCCACTCTGGGGAAAACAACCCAAGCTCCCCCCTCTCCCTCGGCGAGTGGGGACAGCCTGGCCAGTGCCACCATGGGGGGGATGGAGCAGCTGGGGACACCCTGGCATGGTGGGTTGGGGGGGGAGCTCCAGAAGGGAAACCTCACTATGGGCATCATTAATGGGGCTCCTACTGGGTGAATCTCTGCTCTAGCTGTAATTTGGGGCTTGGGACTGGGAAGGGGAAGGGTCATGTCCAGGCCATGGGGTTATGGAGCAAGGGAGGCCATGGAGGGAGGAGGTTTAGTGCTGCAATAGGGCAGAGCATCCCCTGGTAAGTGTGAGCAAGAAGGAAGCTCAGGGCACCCAGTGTGGCCCCTGGACAGGGAACCAGCAGACTTGTGGGTCAGGGCACCTGCTTTGATCCCAAAACAAGGATCCTGCTGGGTCAGGACACAGAGTGATTGCAGGGCACCCACTAAAATTCACAGACTGGCCCCAGTGGCTCGGTATGTTGGGGCACCCAGTATTGTCCCCAAACTGGGATCCAGTGGACTGGGGGCTACTCAGCCACCAGCACACCTCTGTCGATCCCTCACCTCCCTCCCAGGTCAAACCTGCAAAGACAGTAAATAACCAAAATAAAACTGTTCTCCAGACAGATTTTAGACCTCCATCATGACCCCTGATTTCCTGATGGGGGAACTGGGGCACCTGGATGGGAGTGAGGGGGCACCAAGGGTGCTGAGCCCCATGGGGACACAAGAGCCGCAGGAGCAGCCCTGTCCCACCTCCCCCCAGCCCACCAGGGAGCCCAAACTGGACCAGGTGGCACTTAGAGGTGAGGCAGGGATTGTCTGCTGGTGCTGTCACCGCTGCTGCCATTCCTGCCGGGACGGACAGCAGGACATCATCCCCCATCGCTCACCACGGGCTGGACCCCAAACTAACCCCGAGCCCCCAGCAGGACAAGCCGTGGATGCACAAAGCCTCGGGCTGGGGCTGAACGGGGAGGCTCTGCCGAGCCCCATCCCGGCCGAGCAGCTGTCGCCATCCCAAATCTCCGGCGAGCAGGCACGTCGGAAATCCCGGGTGTCGGAGGAGAGGTCTGCTCCACATTCCTCGGCCGAGAGCGGGGACAGGGCCAAGCATCTCCCCGCCGCCTGCAGCTGCTCCCAAATATGTTACGACTTGTCACGGCGGCAGGAAGGGAGGTCGGTGAGCTTGCAAAGCGAGAGGGGATGAGGGACGGGGGTGCCCGCTGGGGGTGGGAGGGTGGGTCTGACTGGAAGTGGCGTTTTGGTGAGAGTCCTTTCCTGAAATCCCAGCGCGGTGATCTCTGCTGAGCCCTGGCTTTCCCCCCTTTCTCCCCATCAGTGGGATGGTCCCGGTACCCCGAGGCGTAGATGCTGCTTTGGGCACCCAAATCTCTTCACCAGCCCCTAAACCCAGGTTGCTCTGCCCTTCCCAGGGGGAGCCGGCCGGCACCGTCCCCACCATCGCTTCTGCAGCGTGGGCACGGCGCAGCTCCGTGTCCCCGGCAGGGACGTGCAGCTCCGAGCACGGAGCAGGGACCCGCACTGCCTAAGGCTCTGTGCACCGGGAGGGACACTCCCCAAGCTGCAACACGCTCTAGTGTATCCCCAAAACTCAGCAAATCCAGACCACCACACGTGGTGGGAAAGCAAAACAGCCAAGGCGGCCCCTGCGTGTCTCTCCGTGACCCCGCTCCGTGGATCTGGCCAGGGGCTTGGGAAGCTGCCCCGGAGGAGCAAGGACAAGCCCTCCTGGCTGGGATTTTCTCAATGGGCGGGTATTTTTAGCTCTGGGCTCGTGGCTGCCCTCCCCGCCAGCTGTGTCGGGGTGAGCCGTCCCCGCGAGGCCCCCGCCGGCCGGGGGAAGGTCACCCGTGACGGATCGCAGCACGTTCTGCCCGGGGCTCACACAGCGTCGCTTTGTGTTGCCTCCCAGCCGCCACCATCCATCACGGGATAACCTGACAGCCGGCAGCAGAGCCCTAATCCCCCCTCGGCTCCGAATTACCCGGGGCGCAGCCTCGGCCGCCGTGGGCACCCACGGGACCGGGAAAAGCCGCCACGCTTGCCCGTCCCCCAGCAGGTGCCTTTGTGGGGTGGGGTGGGCCATGACGGGAGCCTCCCTGCAGCCCAGACACGGGGTCCCTTGATGATGGCTACTTGCTCAATGGGATCCATTATCCTTGATTTGATATCCACCGGGATGAGCCCGCTGGACCCACAGAGCCCAGACCCCGCCGTGTCCCTCTGCCGTGCTCAGGGTTAGGATCATCCATGGCATGGAGGGGCTGAAGGAGCTGCAGAGCTGCAGTTGGGTCGGCACAGCTTTATCCCTGCTCCCACATCACTGGATGAGACCCCCAAATGGAGCTGGAGTGAGTGCAGGTGCTGGGGCTGCCACCCCAGTAGGGCCCCTCTTCCCAGTGCCCACCCCACTGAGTGCCCTTTCCTCCCCATCTCCGTGAGCTGCCTTCTGTCTCCCCTGCCCGCTCAGCTGTGGGGACACAGTGGCCTTGGTGGCCTGCTGGGACTGGCTTGTCCCACTTCTCCAGCTGGGGACACGTGGCCAGCGCTGCCCCACGGGTGCTGCCCCTGTTTATGAACTGCCAAATGCTTGGTCACTCTCCTGTGTGTGTCAGCCACGTGCCTGTGGAGCCCGTTATGTCACCACCCTGGCTCTCACCCTCCAAACATGCTCCTGCAATTCCAAAAAGTCCATTTATCCAGTGAGCCAGGGTGGTCCTGGCACCTCTCACCCAGGGATGCCACTGCAGCTCAAGGGGCTCACTGGGGTCATGTCCACAAAGTGCCACTGATAAAGGTCCCCATGAGTGACTCCAGCTGCCTGATGTGATGGTGTGGAGCTGATGTGAAGCCCTCAGGCTCAGGTTATCCACTCCTAAAGCCTTCACTCCTGCCATGGACACCTCTGCACATCTGAGGCATGAATCCTGCCTCTTCCCAGCCCTTTTAGTGCTTTTTCCTTAGGCAAGGGCCACGTCGATGCTCTGATTTCTTTCCTTCTTGAGTATTTTGGAGTTTGACTTTGGGGAGCACAAGGGCTGTGCTGAGGGTGAACCTCAAGGCTGCAGGTCCTGTTTTCCTTCCTAGTGTAGACTTTCATAGATGTTAAAAGCATGGGGACAGCAAATTCACAGGGCTGGGATCCCAGGAGAGCAGGAATCGGGGTGAGGAGGTGTTGGAAAGCTCCTGGCCCCAAAGAAATCCCAACAAGGAGAGAAGAGCATCATGGCTGGTTCCAACAAGGCCAGAAATCAACTCCAAGTGAGCAAAGGTGCTGACAGTGGGCACAGGAAATGTGCCACAGCACAGTCTCTCTGAGGAGGGGGAATTTGGGGAAGGAAAATCCCGGCAGGGTTGGCCCTGCACTTTGCTGACATTCTTTCCACTGACCGATCCCTCAGCTGGAATCTGGCCTGGAGCAGGAATAGGAGGAGATGGGAGATGGTTCTGATGTTCCAGATAGAAAAAAAAATCCCTTCTGAATTAAAGACAAAGCTAGAGAGATGTGGTCAAGCCATTGGAATCAGCAGGGAAGGGCTGGGGATGAGTTAAAATCCCCCTCACGCTGCCGCTGCCGCTGCTGGGCGTGCCTCAGTTTCCCTACCGGGAATGCATGATCCATGTGTCTGTTCTGGGAGAGGCGTGGTCGGCCTTGGGCCTTTGGTCACCCACAGGTACAGAGGCCAGCACAGCGGAGCAGGTGGGATGAGGCAGCTCCAGCTGGGAGAGGGTGGAGCCCAGCCTGGCCCTGCTGGAACCTGGACACACGTGGGAGAAGGTGTCCTTTGGGCTTGGTGCGTGGGAGAAGCCACGAATGTGGATTTTGTGACAAAAATGTGATAAGGGACATGGCTGGGCACCTTCAGGGACCCCACGGCAGAGGAAAGGTTGGGCTTGGCTCTGTCCTGCCTGCTCCTGCCTGCTCCGTTCCTGCAGGACAGGCAGCAGGCACAGCAGCTGGAACCGGGACTGGAGAGCACGGAGAGGGGTGTCCACAGGGACGGGACTGGAGCCCGGGCGGGTTGCTCCTGCATTGGGATATCCCTCCCAGGGCTGGATTCCGAGGCTTCCCCGAGGCTTCAGCAGAAGTGGGATCAGGGTAACACGGACCGGCAGGATGGGGCCATGGGGAATATGGGCATGGGATCGGGAGGTGGGAAGGGCTGGGAAGGGGAAGATGCTGTGCTGGTGTGGGGTCCCACCGCAGGGAAGGCACAGATTTGGGATGCCGTGGGAGCCAGGGGGGCGGTGTGAAGGGACGGGGGTGCCCTGGTCAGGCAGACTGGCCACGAGGCCACCACGGCTCCCCCAAGCCAGGCGTCACTGAAGGCACCAGACGATGCAGGAATGCCGGGGGGAGCTGGCAGCCGCCCGCCGTCCCCCCTGGCACCTCGGGGCTCACACAAAGCCCTTGTTCGGGTCCAGCCGAGCGGCCCCCCTGCCGTGCCAGCCCCCCCAGCCCCGCTGGGCCGGGCACTGTAATCCCCGTGGGGAGAACACATGGAATCAGACGGACAAGTTTTGATGTGAGGCAGCAGCTTAGGGTGGGCTCAGGTTTCCTTTGGGTTTTCTATATTTATCTCCGTGATTTAATGCCAGCGCTGGGGTTTAAATGGCACCAAGCAGTTGGCGCGGGGAGAGAGAGCAGCCGTCCCCGAGCCTCACACACGTCCCCGAGCCGCCCATGGAGCTCTTCGAGACCAACCCGTACTTCTTCCCGGAGCAGAGGTTTTACGATGGGGAAAACTTCCTGGGCTCCCGCTTGCAGCCCTTCGAGCCCGCGCCGTTCCCCGAGCGCGCCGAGGCGGCTCTGTGCGCCGAGGGCAGGGTGGCTCTGGAGGACAAGGAGGCGCTGGCCGAGCACTGTCCCGGGCAGTGCCTGCCCTGGGCCTGCAAGGTGTGCAAGAGGAGATCGGTGTCCATGGACCGGCGGCGAGCGGCCACGCTGCGGGAGAAGCGGCGGCTCAAGAAGGTGAACGAGGCGTTCGAGGCTCTGAAGCGCAGCACCCTCCTGAACCCCAACCAGCGGCTGCCCAAGGTGGAGATCCTGCGCAGCGCCATCCAGTACATCGAGCGGCTGCAGAGCCTGCTCAGCTCCCTCAACCAGCAGGAGCGGGACCAGCGGGAGCTGCGATTCCGGCCCGCCGCGCCCCAGCCCGCCGTGAGTGTCCCCGGCTGTCCCCGGTCCCCAGCCTGGGCTGGGGGAGGCGTGCGGGGAGCGGTGCCCATGGGGTGATGCGTGCAGGGGTGACGCTCGTGGGGTGGTGCCATTTCGTGGTGACGCTCCGTGGCAGTAAGGCCATCTGGGGCTGGTGCTCCGTGGGGACAGTGCCCTGCGGAGGTGACACTCTATGGGGCAGCAATGCTCTGGGGGCAGGATGCCCTGTGGGAGTGGCTTTCCATGGGGTGATGCTCTATAGGGGATGCCATTTAGGGGTGATGCCCTATGGAGGTTTTGCCCTATGGGGGTGACACTCTCTGAGGCTGATGCCATATGGGAATGAGGTTCTATGGGGTGATGTAATTTTGGGTGGCCATTCTATGCGGGTGATGCTCTATGGGACGATGCTTTAAGGGGTTGATGCCATGGATGGGTGAAGGCCCTTAGGGGGTGATGCCGTAGGGGAGGAATTCTCTATGGGGACATTGCTCTGTGGGGACATTGCCCTATGGGGTGATGCCCTGTGGGGTAACCCCAAGCAGAGGCACTGCAGAAGCTCTGGGGCACTGGGTCCTGCTGGGGGGGAGAGGGACTCCAGCTCTGGGGCGAGGCAGACGCTGCCACCTTGGGACACTGGACACTGGTGGATGAGTGAGTGTGTCCTGCACGGGGACACGGAGACAAGGATCCAGCCCTGCTGAATGCTCACATCCCTGCGGGAAAGGGGCCGCTGCCACTCTGTCCCTGGGAATGTCCCTGGGAATGTCCCTGGGAATGTCCCTGGGAATGGCTGAATTGGGGCCGTGCTTGGGAGCGAGTGACACGTGAGCCTGGGCTGGGGAGGGGTGGGAATGGTGAACGTGAGGGAAATAACACAGTACCAAAATAAATTAAAATAATACAATAAATATAATACAACAATCAAGTACTAAATACAAAAATTGAAATAAAAATATGAAATATAAAAATAAAACATGAAGCATAAAATGTAAAATAAAATTAGACCCCCTGCTCACTCCTAGGCAGAGGAAGGGATGAGATGGGTGGCACAGGGACGCCTCTGGTTTCTAGGACTGAAGGGGCTGGTTTGGGCACTGGCTGAGGACACTCAGTATTTGTGTCCTGCCACTGCCCCCAGAGATCCAGGACCTGTCACACCACAAGACTTCGGTCATTTAACCAAGTTTTTGAGAGGTATTTTCATGTGCCCCCTGGTTCCTGTGGACGGCTGGGCATGTGCTTCCCTGCTGCACTGAAAGGGCACTTAGGCTCCATCCTACTTATTTGTAGGACTTCCCAGTACCTACTTTAATGCCGCAATCCCCTTGGATTTGCAAATGTGCCCAAAACTGTGCTGAGCTGTCCCTTTGTCACTTCTGCTCTGAGCTGCCCCTTCTTCCAGGTGTAGGCAGGGGTTCACATATTGATACAGAAGCCAATATTTTGGGGGGAAAAAAAGGCCATATCTGTAAGAATTCCCTGCTTTAATGGGAAATAAGGCCAAGTGTAAATTAATTATTCTGTGTTGCCATGAGCTTGTAGAGCCAAGCGCCATTTCTAGTCTGCTACAAAGAGTTGGATCTGTGGGGTTGCTCAAATAAATCACATTTGGGGTTTTACCTGAGCTGACACCCACTCCCAGATAGAGACACACTGCAAAAAAAGTGAATTCTGAGCTTTGCTGAGTAATCCTCTCATTTTTCATGCTGTCAGCTCTTTTCTCCAAAATAACCACTCAGCCCCAAATCCACAAATCAAGCTGCCAAAAGCTTTTCCCAAACGCCTCCCCTCGGGATGGCCTGCGGGCATCCAGCCCCGTGTCATTCCTTACGAGCCTCATTAGGTGATTCTCAGCAAGAAGATGTTTTGCCCAAGGACATTTGTTCATCTCCAGCCGTTTCTCATAATCAGTGGGGAAAGAGGCACCTTTTCTCCTGCAGTGAGCGGGGAGCCCCATTTCTCTGTAGCCAGTGTGCCAAACAAAGCAGGTTTTCCAGCCTTTGTGGTTAAGGAAGCACCCGGCCCTGATGGGTCCTGCGGACCGCGCGTGCTGTTGGCTGCTCCACAGGGGTGTCGTGCTGTGGGATGGGTCCCCCGGGGCGTTTTTGGGGTGGCTGTGGGGTTCGGCCGTGCCGGAGGAGCTGACACACGGTTGCTCTGGGCTCCTGCAGGCAGCCAGCGAGTGCGGGTCCGGCAGCTCCTCCTGCAGCCCCGAGTGGAGCAGCCAGCTGGAGTTCGGCACCAACCCTGCAGGTAACGCCCCCCTCGCCTCCCTGGGGATCCCACGGCCTCTGGGCCTGCAGGGAGTGGGAACAGCGGGGACACCGCAGCCCCGGAGCAGAGCAACCCCCCTGCACCCCACCCCGCGCAGGAGACACCGGGAGCAAAGGACAGAAGGATCCTTGTCCTTCTTTCCCTGCAGAGTGATGAGCTCAGAAATACTCCAGCACTTCCTTGGCTCAATGCTCAGCAATTCAGGTTTCTCCCAACCCCGATTTCACCAAAACACCATCCCTTGGGAGCTGAGAAATTGGGCTGCAGCAGCCTGGGGCCCAGGTGCCTTCATCCTCAGCAGGGTTTCATCTTTTGCATCCCTTGGCTTGGTTTTGCTGTCTGTGTTGCTGGGCATGGCTGGGCATGGCTGGGCATGGCTGGGCACCGGTGCCCCAGCCCCCCTTCCCTCCCTACACCCCCTCAGCAGCTGCTGATCTTTTTTTCCATGCTTGCCATTATCCCCACCCCTGCCAAATCCACCTGTTATTTCCCCTAGAAGGCAGAAACTTAAATCTCATTTTCCAGTGGAGATTTAAACCTATAAAGGGTCCAAAGGTTCCACTCCCTGTTGCTCTCTCATCCTTCCCCAGGATGGGGGTTGGCAGCAGGTCCCTAGGTCACTCTGGCCATGTGAGGGATCATGGGGTCACAGAATCGTAGAAAAGAATCAACAAGTTGTGTACGGGTGGAAAAGATCATCAAGTCCAACCCTCAGCCATGCTCACCACTAACCTACATCCCCCTGAGCAGAACTAGGAGCCATCCCCAGCACACAGTCCCCATTCCCAGCAGTGTCTTCATAGCTTGCTCCCACAGATCCCATTCCCAGCAGTGCCCTCACCCCTCTGTCTCCCCAGATCACCTCCTGGCCGACGAGGCAGCCGAGGATCGCAACCTGCACTCGCTGTCTTCCATCGTGGAGAGCATCGCTGTGGAGGACGTGGCTGTGACGTTCCCGGAGGAGCGGGGTCAAAACTGAGCTGATGCAAACCCTGGCGGCTCCTCGAGCTGGTGACGGGGTGGGAATGAGCTGCCAGAAGGATCCAGCCGCTGGAAATCACACCCACCCCTCCGGTGCCGTGGGCTGCACGGCTGACACCACTCGGCTCCCTTCCCATCCCTGCGGAGCGCTCCTGCCGGGCTGGGGAACAGGCAGAGCGGCCGCGGGTCCTGCGGGGGCTTCCCGGGGCCAGGCCCTGCCCTGCTCCGGGGACGGGCAGGTTTGGGGCCGGTGTGTGTGCTGGGTTCGCTTTGCTGAATTTTGCAGGTGCTCCTTGACCAAGGTCTCTCTCCGGCCGGTGTCCGGTGGTGCCGGCCCGGAGCCCGCCTCTTTCCTACTGAACGCTGTGTGCCGTTGCCATTTAGGGTTTTTTTAAGGATTATTTTTGCTAACTTATTTGGATTCTTTTTTAAATAAAGGCATTCTTGTTTGGACAGCTTGGGGTTTCCTTTACTGTTGTCCAGCCCTGTGCAGGTCTCCCCAGTTCCACAATCCCCAAATCCAGGTTGGAGATTTTCATGTCAGTAAATCCAGCTGGACCTCAGCACGGACGCTCAGCTGGAAACTGGATGTGCCACACTTCAAACAGTTCTACACAGACCAGTGATTTCACTGGTGTTTAACTGGGGTTCAGCCCTGTGCCCCAAAGATCTTGAAGGAGCTAGAGATTAACGATATTTTTAATTTGGGCTGTACAAAGAAGGCTCAAAGCCAGCGCTGTTTTAAAATCCTGTTTATTGGAACACACATACATCCTTTCCTGACCCGATCCAGGGTTTGGAGTCCATGCAGTACCAATAATATGACGAAAGAAATAGGGCATCGATATAAAGGGCTCACTGACTCTTCAAATTAAAAAAATATTTAATACTGTATTAGGCAAATAATACACCGAAAAGACGTTGTGACTGTAGAGTCTCTCAGATATTGCACTTCCAGACAGCACATGATAAGTATAAGGTCATTCCAGCCATCAATAAATATCACATCAGAAATAGGGGCCACACAAGGCAAACGTGGCATGAGGAGACGAAGAGATCCTACCCTACGGGGAAGAAATGGGAAGAGTTAAGAGCCTCCTGGATTGACCCCTGCCAGGAGGCAGGAGGGGAGAGCATCTCCTCTGCTCCCGGAGGGGAAGGGTGGGCATGGCCCGGGGGCAGAGGGGGCTCCCGTTGTCTCCCCGGGCACCCAAGGAGGGTCCCCTCTCCCTTGGGGTCCCCCTGAGCTCGGTGGGGCGGTCCCAGGCTCAGCCCCCCCGAACAGGGCACCTGACAGCACCAAAATCAGCACCTGGCCCGCCCAGCCCCGGGCAGGCACTGCCCTCCTCACCTCACACCGGGCCCCCTTCGTCCCACCCAGCACCAGCCCTGGCACTGCCCCGGCCCCCCAAGGGGCAGCTCCTTGCCCGGCCACTCTGGAGGGAGGATCTTCACGAGCCTGAATCTTCCTTGGCTTCAAGTCCTGTGGGCAGCAGCATCCCTGACACCCAGGGCTCAGGTGAGTCAGTGCAGCCCCGTGGCAGATTGGCAACAAGAACCAGGCAGGAGAGAGGCTTCCAAACATTGCAGACACTTTGGGGGTGTCTGTGCTGCCCCCCAGATTGCATCACGCCAGGATGGCATCCGGAGCACATCCATGGCCCGGCCAGCGAGGGGAGAAGTGGGGGACAGGCCACGGCAGGAGCCAGGGGAGCGGGGGGTGCACGAGCAGGAGGGGCAGATCCTGTCAGTCCACAGCAGTGACAGTCCGTGGGTCTGGGCCGAGGAACAGGCACAGGCTGGGCTCTCGTCCTGGAAGGCAGCCAGCACGTGGATATGGACACGGGGATTTGCTGAGGAGCGAAGAGGGAAAGGCCCCGTGAGGATCCTGGCTCAGCTCCACCCGTGCACCCACCCGCCAACAAACCCAGGTGGAATCAGCACTGGATCCTCCTGGCACAGGGCAACCACGGCCCAGGCCACAGCAGGACCCCAGGAGCCCTGGGGGGCTTGACTATCCCTCCCTCACCCAAGTGGGACCCTCTTGGGATGGCGTCCAGGGGTCCAAGACTGGACAAACCACACGTGGTGGGATGCTGAGCATCCCCCCTGCAGCGCCTCTGTGAGCCCCGGGCAGCAGCAGCTCCCAACACCTGGCCAGGCAACCCTTGGTGAGCACAGCCCCCCTTCCTGGGGGCTGCTGGGGCTCCTGCTCTGCCCCTGATCCCCAGCCAGCCCCAGGCCTTGGCTCCCCTCTCACTCACCCAGCGCCTGGCTCCTGTCTCGCTGACCCTCAGCACGAGTACGTCCGGACCGTCGAGGTCTCCAGCCTTGGGGACCCGGAGGCACTGACTGGAAGGGAACCAAACAGCAAAGCAATTAGTGACTGCTCCAATTAGCTCCCAGCTTCCCCAAATCCTGTGTTTATTGAGCAGCGTCTGTGCACTGCAGCCACGTGAAGATGAGGGTCAGAGAAAGAGCCACATTTGGCCAGCTCAAATGCTCCTGAGCCTCCAGGGTATTTGGGAACTTGCCACGTGCCATCCCTGCTCCAGGGCAGGAGCACCTTGCTCCCCTGTCTAGGTGGGATTCTGTCCCAGGTTTCACTGTCCTCAGCCAGGTGAGAGCTGCAGCTTCTGGGGATGGGGTGGAAAAGGTCAAACAGAAGCTTGACCTATGGATGGAAAGCTGGGACACTTGAGCAAAACTGGAGGCAGAAGAGCTGAGCCTGAAATTTGGAGTTGGAAGGTGAATGCACAGCCTTCTAATTCTCATTCCCAGCCTCATTTCTGAGCCTGCTGAAGCCAGCTTTGCTCCAGTGAGGATGTGGCACCTGCCTTGGGATAGTGGGACTGGAGTGCCTGGTCCAGGGGACAAATTGGGGTGACCTGGCTGGAGCTTCTGCCTCCCTACAGCTTTGGAGGAGACCAAGACACCTTGAAGAAAGAAGTTGTGTGGTGGGGGCAGATCCTGGGACATAAAGCAGCACAGCCAGCAGCATGGGCAGCCAGGGTGTCCCAGTAGGTCCTGCCAGCCCTGGGAGAGCTCAGGCAAATGGAGCCAGTTCATACATCCCTTTTTGGGTGGTTTCCAAAAGGCAAAATGGAAAAAACTGGCCCAGACTGGGCTCCTGCATCCTGGTAGCCTCTGGGTGACATATCCCACTTCATGTCCCAATCCTGGCCCCTTCCTTGTCCTCATAGTTCATAACCAAGGAATCACACACAGGCCTGAAATAACCCTCCCAAAAAAACCATTTCCAGCAGGCCACAGCTCCAGGATCACATGGATTGAGCAATCCTGGGTGACCAGCAAGCCTCTCTCATCTCCCTTCCCCTTCCCCTTCCCCTCCTATCCCTCTCCTCTCCTCTTCTGGTGGCACATCCTTCCCCACGTTGCCTAGTCTCCGAGCAGGGGTGGGAGAGGAGCGTCTGGAGAAGGGCTGACCCACCTTCCGGGGGCATTTTCTTGGCTGGAGCAGCTGGAGGGGGCAGTGGCACGAGGCTGGTGACACGGAAGCCGGCGGGGAGGGTCTCAGCAGAGCCGCTGAGGAGGTTGATGCTGTGCACGTCCCGCGGGCGGAAGCGCTTGCGCCAGGACGGCGTCCGACGGAAGGTCTTGTCATCACCCTGCAGGGACAGCGTGTGGCAGGCCCGGGGTCAGTGCCAGCAGCACCTCCTGCCCCTGTGAGACACCAGCTAACAAGGGTGTGCCTGTCCTTTGCTCTAGCAAAGTGTGGGATCAAGCTGGGCCAAGGACACAGGACATCTGGCTGGGGTCCCATGGCATCGGCTTTATCCTTTCCAGCTCATCCCTCTCTTCTCTACAGCCTGCCTGCAAAGATGCCTTGGAAACACCAACACAAAAGTCCCAGTAAAGACTCCAAGGGATGCCAGGCTCATGGCAGAGGAGCTCCAGCCCTCAGAGCACCTCCTCTGGACTTGCTCCAGCAGCTCCATGTCCTTCTGACATTGGAGCCCAGCCGTGCAGGTGAGGTCTCACCTGAGCGGGGCACAGGGGCAGGATCCCCCCCTGCCCTGCTGCCCACACTGGGATCAGCCCAGCACACGGTGAGGAGGTCTGGGCTGCCAGAGCACCTGGCCAGGGCACGCTGGGCTTCTCATCCACCAACACACCCAAGTCCTTCTCCAGTCCCACGGGACAGGGAGAGCTTTGGCACTCACATCATCCAGCCTCCGGTCCGTGCCCAAGGCGAGCAGGTTGTTGAACTCCCTCTCCAGCACTTGTCGAGCCTGCAATTAACCAAAAAATGATGATCCCCCATCAATGGAGAATGTCCTTCCAGCCCAAACTTCCATGCTAGGGAAGGCTGAGTGTGGCAGAAAGAGCCCCCGTGCCATAGGAGAGCTCTGCTTTGAAACACAGAGCTGAGTGGGTGACAACCAACAGCCATGTCCCACACTGGCATCCCCCAAGGATGCTGCTCCTACCTGGGTGTTCTGGGTGGGGATCTGCAGCACAAGGGCCAGGCTGTTGTGGTCGAAGTTCTCGTCCAGGGCCAGCAGGGCCCCGTGCACGCCGCTCTCCACCAGGTTGTTCCCGTACTCGCGCAGCCCGATGGACTGGATCCAGTGAATGACCTGGTCATTGGTCCACACCAGCACATCTGCACGACAGCAAGGGCACAGCTCAGGGCCACCTCACACCACACTCGTGGCTCTGAGGAGATCTGGGGATGTCCTGAGGCCCTTTCCCTTTGCCCCAGACTGATCCTGGGACTCTCCTTCCCAAGCCAGCAGCAAAACCAGGAGCTCAAGTGCCACAAACAGCTCAGTTCAATTTACCAAGCTCAAAGCTGAAATAACAGGCAGAAAACAACTGTGAAAATTAATCCTAAGAACCCACGGCTGTTGGTGTAATTAGGGGCATTATCAATAATGAGATGTAATCCAAGCAGCAGCCAGATGTGCAGGGAATCTCAGGACAGCGATGAGGAAGGGGAGGCTGAGCAAGCTGGGGATGTCCTGAGCAGTGAAATTTCAGAGAAGATCATGGGATGCTCAGGCTGCATCTTTGCTTTCTCCTCCTCCCTCCTCATGCCTGCCTGGGGTCAGCTGACAAAGGCACTTGGAGCAGCAGGAAGGTGCCCCAGGAGAAAAGCCCTGTGGGCTCAGAAATAATGGGTTAAAAATACAGGATAGAAGAGAGACCAGCCCTGTGTGTCTCCTGGGAGGTTTCTCTCCAGTTCTGGGGCTGCACAGGGGGTGCTGACCTTTGATCTCATGTTGGGTCTCCTCTCGCCTCCTCTCGAGCTCCTTGCGATCGTAGTTGAGCCTCTTGAGGCACATGATGCCGTACTGGAGGCTGGTGCTGAAGGACACAAGGGGACATGAGGGGACACGAGGGGTCAGCCAGCCCGCCAGGACACGTGGCCCCTCTGCATGCTCCCCACATGCCCACAGCAGAGCCAGGGTGGGTCAGGACAGGCACAACCCAAAGCTGGAAAAAGGGGAATGTCCCTCCCTTCCTTGGCAATTCCCCACTCCATCAGTCTGAGCCTATTCCAGCTGCCTGAGAGCACAGGGACCAGAACGATCCTCACACCTGGTGGCTGGAAGGGGAAGGGGGAACCAGGCCATGGGGGCTGCTCCAGGCTGAAGGGCTCAGCCCTGAGGTGACCCTGGCAGGCCCATGGGTCAGCGTGGGCAGTGGAGCCCCAGGGCAGGGCTGGGTCCTGGTGTTGGAGCCATGGCTGGGACGGCACAAGCGTTCTCCCACTGGGCTGCTGGCAGACAGCAGTGCAGCACCAGGCGGGATGAGCCTGAAGTTTTGCCCATGGTTTGCTTCTCAGCCAGGGGAAGGCCTGGTCCTCTGCAATTCTCAGCAGGGAGTGAGGAACTGCCCATAGGAGCTGCCCCAGCTCAGGGCGGTGAGTCCAGCGTGGAAGAGCCATTGAGGGCTGCCCAAGACAGGGCAGAATCCCTCAAATCCCCCCCTCCTCTCCTCCATGTGCCTGCCAGGGAGCTCCAGGGCCAGGACTCACCGGTGGAAGCTGTCCACCATCTTCAGGTGCACCCGCAGGTCCTTCTTGGTGAGGTGGTCCAGCATCCGTGCATCCACCAGGCACTCCATGAAGTAGCTGCGGTACTGGGGCAGCCCCAGGCTGGGCAGCCACTCGTTCCCAATCCACTCGTGGTTCATGTCCCCATAGGCCAAAGTCTGCAGGGAAGCACATGGAGAAGCTGGGGAGAACCCAGGGCTTGGTGGAGCTGCAGAAGCCCAGAGCAGTCACAGCCCAGGAGTTTCAGTGTCCTGAGCTAAGGCCAGGCCAGAGCAGCCAGCCCTGGGTGGTACCAAAGGAGCTGCAGGAACAGGCCTGTTCACCATGGCCTGTGACCTACTCGTGTCACCCAGGAGACAAAGCAGCAGCCAAAAATAATGGCAAGGGATAACTGGACTTTATGAGCAGTTGCCTCTGGAAAAAGCACATTCATTGAAAGATGAAACAACTGAGAAATAGGTTCCAGCGCATTCCCAACTGGAACTATTTTAAGAATCTCTATTTTATGGCTTCAAAACAACAACAAAAAAAAGGGTCAGTTTTGGGAAAAAACCCCACTGATTCATTCCACTGCAAACTCATTTTGGGTCCAGAAATGAATTAAAATCCAGCAGAAAGAAAGTAAAACATTTGAGAGGGATAAAATCAGAAAAGATGGATCCAAGCAGGACTCTTTCCTCCCACCTTTTTGGTTCATAAAAATTATCTGTATGGACTTGGGACTACAAAATAGGTGCCATGGGGTGCAGGTAAAGCCTCCAAGGTCTTGGTGAACATCAGTACCCCAAAACATCCCCTGGGATGTCCAGCTCCCCCCCAAACCCCAACCACCACCCACAGACAGGGCCCGGGGACCTCACCTGTGCCCAGCTGCCTTCCTCTGTGTCCTACGTGTGACACACGCAGCATGCCAACAGAAAGGACAGTGAAGTCAGTACCTGGTGGCCCTGCACAGGGACAGGGCCTGCCACATGCACTGGGACCCCTCAGCACAGAGGGACACACAGGGGACAGGGCTTGCTCTTACGGCTTGGGGACCTCAGCCTTGACCCCAGGGTGCTGGGGACACCCTGCTGGGCCTGGTTCCCACCCCATCTCCAGCCAAGAATACAGGAAGGAGAAGGAGAAGGAGAAGGAGAAGGAGAAGGAGAAGGAGAAGGAGAAGGAGAAGGAGAAGGAGAAGGAGAAGGAGAAGGAGAAGGAGAAGGAGAAGGAGAAGGAGAAGGAGAAGGAGAAGGAGAAGGAGAAGGAGGATATAGGATGAGGCTTGTGCTGGAGATTGCACCAACCCTGGGGCTCGTTCACCTTCCCTGGGAAACATGGAGAGTCCTTGGGTCCCCCCAGGTCAGATGGATGAAAGGGACTTAAGCTTCAGCACATGTGTCACAGCCCACAGGGGGCTGCCCAAGCCAATTTGCTGATTTTGTATCTATTTCCTCTTTTGCCAACCTGGGCTGGTTTTCCTCAGTCTCACTCAGAACTTGCCAAGGGAGAGTGACACGTCCCTGCTGCTCAACAAAAGCTTCAATAAAATGCCAATTTCAGAGAACCCCAAACTTGTTTGGATTGGAAGGGACCTTAGAGCTCATCCTATTCCACCCCTGCCATAGGCAGGGATACCTTCCACTATCCCAGGGTGTGCCAGCCTGGCCTTGGACATGCAATTCCCACACAAATCCAGAAGGCTGCCCTGCTCTGAGACAGACAGGGGGTGATCAGGTTGCAGAGAAGGGACTGTGGCTCCATCTCTCCAAAGGAGCCAGAGCTTTTGGGAGCACGGACACATCCCTGCAAGGGCCCCCAAGCTGTCAGCTAGTGGCAGGGACACACGGTGGGGACAATATTTGGGTGTGCTGGGGTCAGTGGGGCATTAGGCCATCACTTGGTTGCAGAAAGACTCGAGAATCTCAAGTGTCTTGAGATCACTCCTGGGTTTTGTCTTTTAACTCCCAACCAACAGCCAGGCTGCTCTGGAAACCCAGTGAAATCCGCAAGGGAAAAGAAATCTGAGGGGGTTTAACCTGCTGTTAGAGATTGCTAGGACACTAAAGATTGAAAGAGGGTTTCTAAAGAGCTGCAGGGTGCTGGCCATGAGTAGACACGTGAGGGATCCCCTCCCCTCTGGGTCAGCACCTGGGGCTGCTCAGACCCCGACACCCCGGGGGCCTCCCCCAACACCCGGGGGCTGCCCAGCCTCACCGTCTTGGTGGAAGGTGCCATGGTCTCCATCTCCTCATGGGTGACCCAGACATTTCCAGAGGACTGCAGGGAAAAGAGCAGAGGGCTCAGAGCAAACCCCCACAGAAACGTGGCCTCAGTTCACAACCACCTTGGAGTCATGGAATCACAGGATCACTAAGGCTGGAAAAGACCTTTAATACATCGAGTCCAAGCCTCAGCCCAGCACCACCACCGTGTTCAGCACTAAACCATGTCCTCAAGTGCAACATCCACTCATCTTTTGAACACTTCCAGGGACAGTGACCCCACCATCGCCCTGGGCAGCTGTGTCAGGGCCTGACCACCCTTTCCAGGAAGAAATTTCCCCCAATATCCAACCTGAGCATCCCCTGGAACAGCTTGAGGCCGTTTCCTCTTGTCCTGTCCCTTGGCCCTTTCTGCCCACCTGAGCACACCTGGCCTCACCTGGGCTCGTGTCCAGCCTCTGTCAGCACCAACCATGCTGGAACCAAGCCTGACTCAGGCTGGTGGAGGATCAGACCACCCTGTGCTTGGAGCTGTACTGGGGACACCCCAGTGCCTGAGGGGACCCTGGGCTGTCCATGCAGGCACAGAGAGCAGAGCAAGGACCTTCATTCATCTCCCTTTCCATTTCAGTGTGATGCTCAAGGAGCCTGCAGGCCTGTCCCCATCAGCTGTGACCCCAGACACAGCCATCTGAGGACACAGCAGCCTCCCTTCTGCCAGCTGCAAGTCTACAGATGTGTTTTGGCATTACTCAGCCACCATTAACCCCTCGAGGCCTTTGGGGACCAGCAAATGACACAATCCCTGCATCTGCCATGGGCAGGGATCTGCAGCTGCTCTGAGTCGCCCCAGGAACATCAGATGGAAAAGGCTTGTGTTGAAATGATTGGGAAAGAGGATGTGTGTAACTGAGCTGGCCCTGTACACCAGGAATGTTTGGATTTCTGCTCTTTGGATGGAGTTTTATCCTCTCCAGAGCAGCCAGGCCCTGAGCACTGCTCTTTGCAGGGCTGGCCTCCTGCTGACAACCCCATGTGAGGGGAAGGAGCCTTGAAACTGGAAAGAGCTTTGTGCTTCCAGCTGGGAATGACCTCTGTGCTTCCAGCTGGGAATGACCTCTGTGCTGGGGCATGAGCGTCCGGTGTTTCGACCAGTCCACGAGGGGCCAGCACCCCCTCCAGGGCCGTGTATGCCACCGTGTCCCCAAGGGGAAGGAGGGCCCAGGGGTGCAGGGGTCACTCACCGTGCGGGACGTGGGCGGCGCTGAGGGGCTGGTGAGGGACACCATCTCCTGGATGGCCAGGCGCAGCTTGAGGCGGTGCAGGGCGTTGCTGATGCCGATCTCCCGCTGGATCTCGGTGTCCGACAGCGCTGACATGATGGCCCCGCTCTTGACGTTGGCGCGGCACGCGGCCACGTACCAGGCTGGCATCCCCACCCAGAGCTGGGGACAGGGACAGCAGTGACTGCCTGGCACTGCCAGCCCGGATCCCGGGCTGGGGGCAAGGCCACCCTCTCTGGAGCCCAGCATCAAAGCTGGATGTCCCCAGGGGATCCTGGGTTTGGCTGTACCTTGCACAGGTGGCCTGTGGGCCCAGCACCCCTGTGCCTGCCTGATGGGCACAGCACAGGGAAGGAGCACCCATGGAGCTTTTCATAGAACCATTAAGGTTGGAAAAGCCCTCTAAGATCAGTTCCAACCATTCCCCCAGCACTCTACATTCATCACTAACCCATACTCCCAAGTGCCACATCCACACATCTTTTGAACACTTCCAGGGACAGTGACTCCACCTCTGCCCTGGGCAGCGGTGCCAGGGCCTGACCCCCCTTTCACTGAAGAACCTTTCCCCAATATGCAACCTGAGCATCCCCTGGCACAGCTTGAGGCCATTTCCTCTTGTCCTGTCCCTGTTCCCTGGGAGCAGAGCCTGATCCCCCCTGTGCCCCCTCCTGTCAGGGGCTGTGCAGAGCCACAAGGTCCCCCCTGAGCCTCCTTTGCTCCAGGCTGAGTCCCCCAGCTCCCTCAGACACTCCTCATCAGACAACTGCTCGAACCCAAAGCTTTACTCAAACCACAGCTCCACAGGCTCTGTGAGGGATCCAGGGATCTCCTCTGCTCTCCCAGGATTTGCAGCTCCTAGCCACGTGCTTGGACCAAGCATGGTGGGACATGGTGGCACACAGAGCTGTGGGGACAGCGTGGGGACAATCCATGGGCACGCACCTCCAGCCAGGACACAACGGTGGGGCCGTCCCAGTGGGCAAAGGGCAATCCTTTCCTCCGAGCCTCTTCCAGGAGTTCGTGCCTGGCAGGAACAGAAGCAGAAGAGTGATTTATGGGGGGCTTGTGGGGAAGGGAGAGTTCTTGGAAGGGAAAAGACCCTGGGCAGCAGGAAGAAGCTGGAGACAAAGCTGTGAAGGAAGCAACAAGGCCCAAGGGAGGGCAAAGATGAGATTTCCCAGCAGTTCCTAGTCCTGTGCCATGGCTTCCCAGCAGACCAGTTTCTTGCTGGGGTAGGGAAGGAATCTCACTCACTTCTTCCGCAGGCGCCGATCCTTCTCGGCCTGAGCCCCCAGCTTGCCCAGTCCCAGGGGGTCCTGGATGCCCCCCTCCACGTCAGTCAGCAGCACTGTTGGGCAAGCAAGACACCCTCAGGTCAGCGTGATGTCCCTGGGTCAGTGTGACCTCCCCCAGGGAGGGGCTGTCACCATTCCCACACCGGGGGATGCACAGTGACAGCACAGGAGGTGACAGTGTCCCTTTGCAACCCACCCCCACAGCCCCCTGCATCCCTGGGGAGCCCAAGGGGACCCCCTCCTGCCAGCCCTCCTACTTCCAAATCCCAGAATCCCAAAGCCACAGAACAGTCCCTTCTGGAAGGGACCCAGAGTGATCACTGAGTCCAACAATGCTCAACATGGAAGCAGTAAAGGATTTAGGAGAGGAAAAGCAGCTCCTGCCAAAGGGCTCTGCAAAATCCAGGTGCCATGGGGAGAGAAGTAGATTTGGGGACATTAAAGATGAGATACAGTGACAGGGGGTCACTGTCCACACCCCAGCTCTGACAGAGCATTAAGGTGACACCAAGCTCAGGCCAGAGAGGCCAAGGGGAGAAAACACCAAGCTCCAAGTTCCCTGAAGCTGCTTTGGCCCCAAAGTCCCTGAACCAGCAGGGGTGTCCCTGCCCCTCCCTGTCACCCCAAAGCACCCCAATGGCAGAGAGAGGCAGAGGGTGTGGAGAGCCTGGCACAGACAGGGACAGGGCTGCTCACGGACCCTGCCCCGTGGCTCCTTCTCTGCTCAGCTGGATCAAGCGACCCTTCTCTTTCTTCCCAAACAGGCGCCCAATGGAGGATTTGATCCCCTTCCTCTTGGAGGCCTTGTGCAAGGAGTCCTGGCTGCTGCTGGCCTGGTCCTCTAGTGAGCTGGGGATGGAGGAGGGAGAGGAAGAGCAAAGCCCTTAGGTTACTCTGAGCAGGGCAAAAGCCGTGGCAAAGCCCAGCTCACCCCACATCCTTCGTGTGCCCCAGGCACATCCTCAAACCAACAGAGATCCCAAGGGTCTCCACACACCTCTTGCCATCCTCCTGACTCAGGGCAGGGTGGCCCAGCTTCTCCAGCCGCAGGGTCCTGGGTGACGATGGTGGGGACGTCTCACACTTGATGGTGGTTTTGTCCTCCCGGCTCTCGTCCCGAGCTGCGGGCGACTGAACAAGCAGAGAGGCCGTGAGGGTGGGAGGCCAGAGCCCAGCTCCATCCTTGCCCTGCTGCCTGCCTCTCTCTTGCTCCATGGAGGCATGGCCAAAAGAGCCACCAGAGCCCTGGGGCTTTGCCATGCTCCGGGAATGGCCTGAATGAGAGCTCTGGCAATGGTTCCAGATGCCCAAGCAGATGGGGAAGATATGGCAGCATGGCTGAGATCCTGGGAATGGGGAGGTGAGAGGATGCAGCCCCCTGGTCCAGGTCAGGGTGTGGGGACAGAAGCTGCTGGCCCTCATCAGAGGGCTCTGAGGAGCACAGATGGGAATGTCCCAAGGACACCCTGTCGCCAGAGGGGACACAATGTTTGAGGACCCAGTGGCTTTCTGAACCTCCCCATGTCCTGCCAGACCCCCCAGGCCGGCGGGAACGTGTCCAAGCACCTTTGGGGATCCCCATGATCCTCCTGCTGAATCCCTGGGGTCCCCAGCTCCATCCCGCGCCTGCTGCACCCTGACCTGGTGTGGACAAAGCCAGGAGCAGGCTGGAAAAAGGGCTTGGACAAAAACCAACGGGATGGGAGCCACTCACTAGCAGTTTCCTCCGGTGCTTCCTCAAGTCGCTGGGCTGATTGCAAGGGGGAAAGCGAGAGAGACACAGAAAGGGGGGCAGTTAATGGAGCACCTCCCCAGAGCAGTCCCGGGGCCAGGCTGCCAGGCTGGAGACAGCAAACACGGGCACCCCGCTGTCCCTCACCCCCCCAGGCCCGTGCGGACACCGAGCGTCGCCCCCAGCTCCCGGCCGGCCCCGGCCCCTCCCGGCTCCTCACCAGCGTCATGATGCCCATGCGGTCCAGGTCCTGCGCGGCGCTGCGGGAGCTCAGCTTGGGCGTGGAGCGGCCGCTGAGCGGCGGGGACGAGCTGGCCAGGGACAGGGCTGTCAGCGAGGTGGGGATGGAGGCTCTCTTGCACAGCTGGGTGAGGTTCAGGCCCTCCATGCTGCCGCTCGTGACCCGCGTCTCCAGCTCCTCTGCGCGGAGCTCCGTGGATTCCTTCTCCTCCTGGATCATCCTGGGGGAGCAGCAGGGCTCAGGGCTCCTGGCTCTGCACCTTCCCAGGGACACAGGACTCTGTCCTGGGGAGATGCACCTTGGTGCTGTGCTTCAAGCCCTGAGCTCCAGAAATGGCACCAAGATCCATCAGGATCCATAAAAACCAGAGCTGAGACACACCTGGATTCCTTTTAATGTTCATGGAGGACGTTTTATAAAATAATAACAGTTTGAAATAATGACCCTGTGAGGCATCACTAGTGCAGCTGAGGGACAGGGAGACATGGCAGGAAGGACCAAGCTGGATGTCCTGGAGCCATTTCCCTGGCTGAAGACACACCAAGGCCCCAGTTTTAGGCCAGCAGAGCCTCCTGGCCATTTGTTGTCCCCATGGAACCATTTCAGCACAAGGCAGTGGGGGGTTTTGGCCATGGTCATACCTGATCTCCTCGTTGATGGCATCCAGCTGCTCCTGAAGCATCATGGCCAATGTCTGGGCATCCGAGTGCCCACCAGGAGAGAGCACATCCATGGAGCTGAACAGTGTCTCACGGTCATCCTCATCCACGTCGGAGATGTCGGGGTCGCTGTCGAAGGTGTGAGGCCCCGTGGCCAGGACCCCGCCTGCCTGGGCCTGCTCCCAGTCCTGGGGGAACAAGGGCCACTGTCCTACACAGCATTCCCGTGTCTTGGAAAGCCAAACTGGTGACCTCCATGCAGGAATTCCATCTCAGTGTGAGCCCCTCCTGATGTTCCCCCATCAATGCACCAGGGGGAGGGAACTGCCCCACGTCTGCAGATCTGCCCCTAACCCCAGGATGCAGGGCAGGAGCAGACCCCGAGGCTGGGGCTCACAGGGGTTACCTTGGCTGCCTCCTCTCTCCGGGCCCCGAATCGTCCCTTCTGTGCCCGGGGCAGCCCCGGGGCGGCTCCGAAGGGCTCAGCCGGGGCGTGCACCACAGCTCCCAGCGGGAAGCGCAGGTCAGTGGCACTGCCCATGTGGGACCTGGGAAGAAAGAGCCCTGTGGGGGACATTGCTCTGTGCAGGACACCCTCACCCTCAGGCTGCTCCCCTTGCAGCCCAGGCTGCTTGGACAGAGGAGGAGCAGGAGGAGGAGGAGGAGGAGGAGGAGACCACTTGCAGGATGCCCATCCCAGTGATGCTTCCCTGCTCGGCATGAAAGGATGCAAAACCAGGCTTGGAAAAAGATGCCCCATTCCCCCAGACTGGACCTGGAAATGCACTCACAGACTCACTCACAGAATCACTGAATCACAGAATATCCTGAGCTGGAAGGGATGCACAGGGATCATCCAGTCCAACCCCTGTCCCTGCACAGACCCCCCAACAATCCCACCCTGGGCATCCCTGACAGCAGTGTCCAAACACTCCTGGAGCTCTGGCAGCCTCGGGGCCGTGCCCATTCCCTGGGGAGCCTGGGCAGTGCCCAGCACCCTCTGGGGGAAGAACCTTCCCCTGACACAGCTCCAGCCCTTCCCTGGTCCTGTCCCTACTCACAGAGAGCAGAGATCAGAGCTGTCCCTTCTGAGGAATCTGCAGCCTCTGGTGAGCTCTGACCTCAGGAGACTCTGATTTTCTCAGACTGCTGGAAGTTCAGCCTTGGGTCCTCCCCTGCTGCTCCCTTCCCCTGCTCTGTGCACCCATTGGGGCATCCAACCCAAAACCTCCTGCAGTGGGGGCTGAACAGGCCCCTCCTGCCCTTCCCTCTCCAGAGGAGCTTGAATCTCTCAAAACAACTTGTGTCTTCTCCATCACCATGTCCCATAGCAGGAGCCAGCCAGGGAGCTCTTCTCCCTTTTATGTTTATTCCAACATTTTCATGAGAAAATACCCTGATGAGGGTCAGGCTCTTCTCCCAGGCAGTGAGTGACAGGATGAGGGGAAATGGCCTCAAGGGGAAGATCAGGCTGGATATCGGGAAAAATTTCTTAATGGAAAGGGTGGTCAGGCCCTGGCACAGGCTGCCCAGGGCAGTGGTGGAGTTCCCATCCCTGGAAGTGTTCAAAAATGGCAGACGTGGCACTTTGTGATGTGATTTAGTGGGAATGTTGGTATTTGGGTGAAGGTTGGACTTGATGACCTTGGAGGACTTTTCCAACTTTAATGATTCTGTGATTTCAGTGAACAGAATTCCACTTGAAACATCTTCCAGGACATGAGTCTTGTTGGGATCTCCCAGCAGGAACCAGCTGGGACTTCTTCACCCTCCTCCTCCCTGCTCTTGCAGACTCATGCAAAGAGGTCCCACACATGCTCCAGCCTCTGCTCCAGCACTCAGCTCTTCTTCATCCTCACAGGCTCTTCCTCACCCTCCCCATTCCTTCTCTCCATGAAAGACACAGGGTCTCCAGGCCTTCTCCTCTCTGCTGACAGATCCAAAGCTGGTTACTCCAGTTCCTGCCCATCTTTCCAGCCTTGCTGAGAGGGGAATTTCCTTCACTGGTTGCTCCCATTGACCCCTCGATGCCTTGAACCCACCCTGGAAGTGCTCAGGGCAGGGTGTGGTGTCCCAGGTGGCTGCAGCAGCACAAGGGGGTTGTTGTGCTGTCACCCTCCTCTTCCAGCCCCATTTTCCTGGAGCAGCTCTGGGTATTCTGGTCAGTGCTGGAGGCTGAGACCCAATGGACTCACCTCTGCTCCTGGTGCCCTGGGCTGGGACGTCCCCAGGTCCCAGCTGACTGTAAATGAGAGGGTGTGGGAGGACCCTTGCACTGGGGAAAGAGGGGCTTCATTGTCCTTTGCCAGCAACAGCTCCAAAGCAATTCCTCCTCCTGTACCAGCCCATCCCCTGTACTCCACAGGGGAAAAGTCCTTTGGTGCACATCCAGCTTTCAGAGCAAAGTAAGTCCTAAGCCCCTTGTGCAGAAAAAGAAACAATGCCCAGTGATTTCTCACCCTTAGAAGGGCAAATTTGGGGCCATTCAGTTGGGCTGGGCTATTCTCAAGAGTCCACGTCCCACCCCAGGACAGATCCATGGTGGGACAGCATGGCTGGAGCTGACCCTGCAGCCCAGCACCGAAGCTTGGGGGCACCACAAACACCCAATGCCAGCAGCACTTTGGGGTCCCCAAAGCAAACTGCCCCCAAAGCCAGGGCTGCAGGGGTTTGCCCTGGCACTTACCTGGTGTGCACACTCTCCACAAACGTCCCACTCCTGGTCTTGAGCTGATCCACCTCCAGCCTGAGCTTGTCGATCTCGTCAGACAAACGCCGCTGTTTGGGGGGATGAGACAGGCAGGGCTTGGGTTTGCTCTGGAGAGCTGCCAGGGTCGGGGCAATCCACAGCCTTGGCCATTGCCATGTTTGCATTTCCTTTACAGATCCCCACCCCAGTCAAGAAACAGCTCATGCAGGCACAGGGAATGAGGGTGCTGGGGAGGGAGGATCAGGACAGACAGACACAGGTGCTCGAGGATTACTGCTTTGGGAAACAAAGAAAAACGAGTCCCCCTTGGCTGTTCTGGTTCTGCTCTGGACTGCACGTGTGTGTTCCCTTGGCAAGGGATTGGCAGTGAGGGATCCCCCAGCCAAACTTGCTGCTGGCCCTGTCCCTCCTGCTCCCAGCCCCATCCCCATGGGGAGCTGTGCCTGCACCCAGTGCTGGGAGATGCCAGGGGGAGGCTGCAAATGGACAGAGAGGGGAGAAGGGATCCCTGGGCACAGCAGGATCCAGCCTGGGGGACAAACAGGCTTAGCGAGGGTGGGCACAGTGCCAGCAGTGTCATGTGAGTCCCTGAGCTCTGCCCTGCCCAGACCTGAGCAGCCACGAAGCACAAGGAGTAAGCACTCACCCTCCCTGCAGGCAAGGGGAAAAGCAGCCCCCATCCCCAGACCATGCATGGGACATGCAGACATCCCAAAAGCTCCAAACACCGCGTCCTTCCAGCTTTGCAGCGAGGCCACTGGGGGCTCATGCAGACCCTACTGAGATGCTTCATCTGAGGGCAGGCTGTGAACACCTCTGGGGCCTCTGCCAGCTGGGCATGGGGCAGATCTCCCCCCAGCCTGAGAAAGCCCCAGGGGCCAAGGGCACGTGGCTGCCTGAGCCCTCCTCTACACGTGGGTGAAGCCACCCCGGCCTCGCCACTGTCCCCAGTGGGCTCAGGGATGGATGAGTGTGACAAACATGGAGATGAGACCCAGCATGCCTGCTAGGGACCTGACCCAGGGCTCTCTGGGGAGGGGGTGACAGCTGCCATCCAGCTGCTGAGTGGGTGACTGTGTGTGGCCTTCTGCTGCCAGGTGCTCTGGATCCCAGCTCCTCCCAAACTGGGCCATTTGAGGAGAAGCAGGTGCCCCAAGCTGGGGTTGGGAATGAGGCCGTGCCATCACTGGGACACGTCCCTGCAGCCACATTTACCTTGTCATGCTGGTGTTCCTCTATCTGCTTTTGGGTATTTTCCAGCTCTTGTAACAATGTATTCTTTAAGAAAAACCAAAGAAAATAAAAGGGAACAAAAATAGGAAAGAAAAAGAGAGACCATTTAGGAAATGGCCATGTGGCCTCCCAGGAATGGCCAGTGTGCAATCCCTGTGTGGTGAACACCTGGAAAAGGCTCCCTGGGCTATTCCTCACCTGCCTGGGCACAGGTCTCCTCTGAAAAGCTCCTGCCTCTCACAGCTCAACTCCTGCCCCACTCCAGGGCTGGGCATGGCCATGGAGGGCCATGAGGGATCTGATGGACAGGGCTTGAAGACTAGGAAATATGTCTGAGAGGAGAACAACTCCTTGGGCAGCTGGATCAAGGGGAAAAAATGTCCCTTACACCTAAGCGAGGGAGCAGGCTGGAGGGAAAGGAGATGGGCTTATAGAACCACAGAATCATGGAATTGTTGAGATTGGAAAAGCCCTCTAAGATTGAACCCAACCATTTCCCCCAGCACTGCTCCCAGTTAATTCCATTCACACCGAGGCAGCCACAGCTCCAGCTGGCTCCTCCAAGGAAACCCAGTTCTCCAGGAGTCAGGTGGGAGGTGCTCATGGACACTGCCCTGCCTTGGAGAAGGGAGATCAGTCTGGACCTGGGGGCAGGAAGGTTTTAAGGCAGCACGTGGAGGGATGTGCACTGGCACAGGATGAACACTGCATTTTTTCCTGCAAAATGCAGTCAGGATTTGCTCCGACAGCTGGGCACAGGTGGCACTGGAGCTGCACCAGCAGAGACACAGGGAGGCAAGGGAATGGAGCAGGACAAATCCTGCTGCTGTGGGAGGTGGGAGGTGGTGGGAGGGGGATGTCCCTGGGCGAGGTGCCTGGAGCAGCTCCCTGTGCTCCACCAGCCTCAGCACAGCCGTGTCCTGCAGGTTCCCATTTCTCCAGCACTGGACGAGGCACAAAGGAGCTGCAGACCCCTCAAGCCCCAGAGAACCCCTGCCCCAGGCACTACCTTCTCCTCCAAGGCTGCCATCCTCTCCTTGAGGTGCAGCTGCAGCCGCTCGTTGCTCTCGCTCAGCAGCCGATCCACGGTGTCCGAGAGCCGCTTGTTGTGCTCCTCGTTCATCTTCTCCCTCTGCCGGGCCTGGGCCAGACAAGTGACATCCCTGTCACATCCAGAGGGGCTCGGTGCCCTCCGACCATCCTGTGCCTGCTGCAGTGCCAGAGCCTGCCCTCCAGGCCCAGCTTTTGGGGACAAATCCTTACAGCACTGGTTGGACCCCCTGTGGCAGCTCTGCTGCTTTCTGCCACCTCCAGGGATCAACAGGAGAGGACAGGGTTTAGGGAGATCATGCCTGCCTGCCCCTCAAGAAAGCTTCTCCTGTGTATGTGACAGGAATATCCACACTGGGGGCACTTTCCAGCCCCCAATGGATACTGAACTTCTGTATTTTCAAATATCTGTCTTAGGGCAAAACATCTGGGGGCTTCCCTAGGAGCACATCTGTAATGTCACCGGGGTGGCCCAAGAAATGGGCATCACAACCTCCTGCATGGATGGCCCAGCCCCTGGCTGAGGAGCACAGAAGGGACAGTGCAGCCCAGGGCACAGCAGCTCAGCTTCCCTGCCCTTTTCCTGCTGCTGATCCAGGTTTGGGAGAAGCACAGCTGGAGGTTCCCCTTCCACCCTGCATTTGGGGTCCCAGCCTGCCCCAGGGGGTGATGCAGGGAGAGGAGTGGATGTGGAACATTAACAGCAAGTCTTGGATGCCTGGGAGAGGGGAAATCACAGCAGAGAGTGCCATGAGCTTCTGTGTGGCTCAAGTTTAAGTGATCCTGAATGGGAAAGGATTAACCAGGCTGTTGTCCCAACCTGCTCCTGAACTGCAATGCAGTCCAGGTACCCCGGCAAGAATCAGGACTTACCCTGGCCAGCTCCTGGTTCTTCTCCTCCAGCTGAGTCTCCAGCTGCCGGAGATGCTCCTCGATGCTCCCGTGCCTCTCTTCTGCCTGGGAAAAGCAGAGCAGCTTTCTTGGATGGTGCTCCCCAAAGCCACGAGGGCCCTGCTGCATCCTGGTGCCCATCTCTGCATCTGAGCCCTTCCTGGGATGCAGGGCTCTCTCCCACTGCCTGCATCCCTGCCAGGGCTCCCTGTGAGCCCAAACCAGCCCTGCTGGCACAGTGACAGGAGCTGGAGTTGCTCTGTGAGGGACTAAACACCATTCCAGAACCCAGGAAGGGCAGGGATGGCTGCATCTATCCTCCCTCCAGGCCTGCACCCTCCTACATCCAGCAAGGTGCTTCCTCTTTCCTGTGATCCTGAAGTGGTCTCACAGGAGCCAAAGGGCATCCCTGGAGAAAGGGGCCGAGGGAAGGGAGCAAACCCCACAAGCACAGGACACATTGAGGTGTCCTTTAAAGGTGGTGCCTTGTTCCTGCAGCAGTGGGGATGGCAGGGGGCAGAGAGGCCACAGCTGGCAAGGAGATGCCTTGAGCTGCAGAGGGCGGCCAGACGCAGCTCCTCCTCTGTTCCCAGCACTGCCCTCTGCCTCTGATCCCTGCCCTCTTTCTCCAGTCCCCTCCCTCCCATTCCCTCAGGTCTGTGATCCCCTCCAGCTCCTGCCCGGCCCCTCTGGCCCGGCCCCACCCCTGCACTTGCCTTGGTGAGCGCAGCGATGCGCTGGGCCAGCTCCGCTTCCACCTCGGGCAGCGTCTCCGCCTTCCTCATCGTCTGCTGCAGCTTCTGCTCCGCCAGCTCCAGCAGCTCCTGCAGGTGCCGCGCCTTCTCCTCGCACTGCGGGACAGCAGGGTGGCTGCCCGGCGTGTCCCATCCCCAGAGCCCCCCTGTCCCCAGCTCCCCGGGGGGAGCTCCAGTCTCGGTACCTGGCGGTGCAGGGACTCCTTGTTGGCCAGCTCGTTCTCCAGTTTGTCGTTGAGGTCGTGGATGGAGGTGGCCTCTCGCTGGGCTGCCAGGTACCGTTTCTCCAGTGTGGTGATCCTCTCCTCCATGTCCTCCTTCTGGGCCAGGGCCTGGGGAAGCAATGGGGCTGGCACATCCTGCTCTGGGACAGCATTTTGGGAATAGCAGGGCCATCCAGCTCCTTCAAGCATGGGACACCCTGGGACCAAGGGGTGTGAAAACCCCCTTGATATGGGGACAAGGGACAGCAGAACGGGACAGTGATAAAGGGAGAATCAAAGAGTCACAGGAAAACCTTCTAGAGAGCACACAGATCACTGTCCCAGGTGTGCAGCACACCTGAGAGCCTGCCTGTAACCTCAGGGAAGTCCTGCTGGAGGACTTGGGGACAATTTCCTGAAGGCAGTGGCCTCTTTTGGAGAACACCCTGCGCACAACAGGAGTTCCAATCCCTTCCCAGCCCAGTGGAAGCAGCTATGAGGTCTCTGGCCCGGGCTGGGCAGTGCAGGGGGACAGGACTCACCTCTCGGAGGTCCCTCTGGTACTTGCTGCTCATCTCCTCAGATTTGATCAGATCCTTCCTGGCGGTGCCCAGATCCTCCTCCAGCTCGGCCACACTGGCAGCCAAGGCAGAGATTCGCTCCTTGGCCTGGACCACTTCAAAATTCTGCTTCTCCAGGAGCTCCTGCAGCTCCACCACCCGCCCGGCCTCGTCATCGGGGTGGACAGAGCCATTGGAGAGACGCTGCAAGGCACCACGGAGGGGGGTGGATGTCAGAGTGCTCCAAAGCTCCCGGGCTGTGGCACTGCCTGCAGCCACTCAAAGTGGGAATGTGGCCCTGCAGGGAATTGGTGAGGGGGTGGAAGTGGAGAAAGGGGGCTCTGGGACCTCCATCAACAGCCTCCACAAGCCAGGGATGGGGCTTCTTCCAGGAATGATGGAATAGGGATGGCTGAGGGCTTCCCAGAGCACCTGGTGGAAGGTGCCCCTGCCCATGGTGAGGGTTGGAACAAGATGGCCTTTAAAGTCTCTTCCCATAGAAACCATTCTGTGATCCCTGGGAAGCAGAACCCCTTGGAGCATCTGAACACAAATGTTCCCCACTCAGAAATGGCCTCTATCCACCAGGAAGGGCATTTCCCACGGGGCTGGACCCAGGGGAGAGGCAAAAAGGTTTTCAGCATCCTGGAGCCAGCAGCAGGGGCGTGGGAGAAATGACAGCCTGAGCATGGTCGGAGCAGGGCTTTCCAGGGCTCTCACCTTCCAGGGAAGCTTCGGGGCTGCTTCCTTGGGCTCCCTCTCCTCCGCGGGCTCCCGGCTGGAGCCTTGCTGCAGAGCTGCCACCTGCATGAACAGGGACCCAGGGCTGGGGGACAGCAGGAGCTGAGGCCAATCCTGCTGCTCCCAGGGCTGCACCAGCTCCCTGCCAGAGCCCTGCTTGTGGCTGGGGGGCACTGGAGGGAGTGGGTGAGGAACAGCCCTGAGCTTGCACGGCTGGGATCACACCTGGAATCCTGGGGGCAGCTCTGAGCCCCTCAGTTCAGAAGGACATTGAGGTGCTAGAGTGGGCTCAGGGAAGGGAACAGAGCTGGGGAAGGATCTGGAGCTCCAGGAGCAGCTGAGGGAGCTGGGGGGGCTCAGCCTGGAGCAAAGGAGGCTCAGGGGGGACCTTGTGGCTCTGCACAACGCCCTGACAGGAGGGGACAGCCAGGGCTCTGCTCTCAGGGAACAGGACAGGACAAGAAGAAATGGCCTCAAGCTGTGCCAGGAGAGGGTCAGTTTGGACATCAGGAAAAGAATTTTCCCTGAAAGGGTGGTCAGGCCCTGGCACAGCTGCCCAGGGCAGTGATGGAGTCACCATCCCTGGACGTGTTCAAAAAACAAGTGGACATGGAACTTCAGAATATTGATTAGTGGGCATGGGGGTGTTTGGTCAAAGGCTGGGGGCTTTTCCAGCCTCAATGATTCCATGATTCTAAGAGAGAGGAAGTCAGGGATGCTGGGAAGGCTCAGCAGTGAGGGAGGTTTTCCTGGTGAGCCCTGGATCCCAGGGCTCCCTCCCAGCTCATTTCACTGGTTTACAGCCAGACAGATTCCAGAAACAGTGCAGCAGGAGCAAGGGATAAACACTGGCACCGTGTCCTGCTCTGACAGGGTAGGATGGGGAATGGTTCCTGCAAGGAGAGGGTCCTGGGGGCCTGGAAAACACCATGAGACTTGTCCTGGGGACTGGAAAGAGAAGCAAAATGTAGCCAGCAGAGGTTGTAGGAATGGCTCTTTCCTTTTGGGAGCAGTGGCTGGGCACAAACTCCAGGAAGGAAAACAGAGTTCACGTCTCTCCAAGAACACTTTATCCCTGGCAGTGTCCAAGGTCAGGTTGAGCAGAGCTTGGGGCACCCTGGGATACTGGAATGTGTCCCTGCCCATGGCAGGGGTGGAACGAGATGAGCTTTAAGGTTCCTTCCCACCCAAATGAGTCTGGGATTCTGGGATTCTGGGATGACCCTGGCTGGAGGTTGGGGACAGCACAGTCCCAACCCCAGGACTCCAGCAGGGAGGGAGATGGGGGATGCAAGATGAGGTGCTTGAAGCAGCGTGGTTTGGGTCTCTGCCAAATCAGGGCAAATCCCAAGTCACCCTCAGCCCCCAGGAATGATTCAGATTCAGATTGTTTTTGTCAGTGACATGAATTCCAAACAGCAAACAACAGGGAAATGTCACCTGTGAGACAAAAGGCTTTCAGAATCTTTACAAGGTTTCCTTAAATACAGACAAACCTTCGAGTAAACAGCAATTTTAGAACAAAAGCCTTACATCAAACCTGACCAAATGCAAATACCACATGAATTCCCAAAGATAAAGGGGGGCATTCCCAGCCCAGCAGGTGCCCAGGTACCCCTCACCTGCCGTGGGCATCCACGAGCTGCTCCTCCAAGGTGGCCACTCGCTCCAAGGCTGCTCGCAGGCGTTCCCTCACCTGCAGGTGAGTGGAACAAAGGGAGACTGTCATTTATCCACGATGAGCGTGTCCAGCATTTAGGCATGCTCACAGGCCTGTTTGCTGGGCTGAAAGGCTCAGGTGGATTCATAGGTTCAGGAACATCCAGCCCATCACAGTGGGGGGGTAAAATTGTGTTAGAGGCAACAGCCTGGGCCAATTCTTGGAGACCTATGGCCAGGATAGCCCGGAGAGGTCTCCCAGCAGAGGAAGGAGATGCTTGAGGCAAATGAATGAGGAGGAATAGCAAAGACTGACCCAGGGTGTCAAATGCCACCACCCTGAGAGTACCTGGGGGAGTTCCCTGTCCCCAGCAGCCTCAAACCCAGAGTATCCACTGGGCAGCCCCAGCAGCTCCTCAATGTAGCTTTGGGATATCCAAAACTTTTCTGCTGAGGGACCCCTCGTCACCTTAACAACACAAAGCGGCAGGGAGGGAGCGGAGGGCTGGAAGAAGGAGCTAGAGCAGGAGATGTCCCAGCAGCTTTCCCACCTTTTCATCCAGCGCCTTGTGATGCTCAAAGAGCGACTTGAGAGCCTTGAGCACCTCGACCTCACTGGACACCCCGGACGGCGACTGGGCCTGGCGCTTGACCACGGTCATCCTGAGGGAGCGCTCGTGCCGCGACACCAGGCACTCCAGGTGCTCCAGCAGGAGCTGCAGGGAGCACGGAGGGGCTGTCACTGCCAGGACAGGGCCAGCAGCCCCTGGTCCCCACAGCCCAGCACTGAGGGGCTGCCAGAAGGGTCTCTGGGCTCACCCGGGTGTTGTTGCGCTCGGCTTTCAGCTCCGAGATCTCCTCCTCCCTCTCCAGGAGCTGCTCCCGGCAGGCGCTGAGCTCCCGCGTCAGCGTCGCGAACTCCTGCGGAGAGCAGGGACAGCACCTGGAGCCAGCATTGCAGCCCCACTGCCAGAGCTCCAGCACAGCATTCCCCATCCAACCCAGCCTGGGAGAGACCGCAACACCGCGGGGAATGTGGAGAAACCGGTGGAGAGGCAGGAGGGGATTCATTCCTGGCTTCCCTCATGCTCTGGACAAGGACAGCACAGCATCTCCAGATTTGTCCCACATGGTTTGATGTCCAATGACACAAGAAACTGCTCTACAGCTGCAGAGCTGCTCAACGGCGTTTAAAGCATCCCAGTCAAGGCCACCAGCACATTTCCATTCCCACTGTGCCCTGGATGCAGCTCCCACCTCAGAGCATCCCATCAGGCTAAAACTCACCACAAAGCCACAGCCAGCCAGGATGAGTCCCCTGGCCCTCAGCCAGCCTCTGCCATGGCCTTAGGACCTGGGATCATCCAAAACTTCCTTCCAAAAGAAAAAGGTTGCTGTCCCAGTCCAGCATGTGGAGCCCCAGAGAGCTGCATATGGGCACCCCCAGGTACCAAATCCCAGCTGAGAGGGATGGGGCACAGCAGGAGCTATGCCAAGTGCCACCAGCTCTTGCTGCTGGCACTGCTCCCTCCAGGGATGTGACAGCCAGCGAGGAAGAGCCATGCCCAGAGCAATGCCAAGGGAATGCTGCACACCCAGCACATCCCTCAAGACAGGATGAAAACCACAATCACACTTGTGGCTGTGTCTGGGGGAAGGGAAACTCACTTTGAAGTCCCTGAGATGCAGGAGAGTTCACTTCCCCTTGAAAAACGAAAGCCAGGCACCTGGGTGAGCCCAGGAGCACCTCCCATTGCTCCCAGTTGCTGTTCAGTGGTGCCAGGCCCAAGCGAGGTTTTGCAGCTGGGATTTCTTAGGGTGAGAAATGCAAATGTGGGAACGCGCCATGAATTCACACCAGGTTCAGTGTTGTTGGGAAGAATTTTAAAAGGCAAAGGATTTCAGAAGAAGCTGAGAAGGATTTGATGGAATATTAACAAACCAAATTCAAGAGGGGGCTGAGAGCTGTTTTACAGCATGAAATTCTTTTTCACTTTAATTTTCAGGTTTAGCAAATAAAACCTCTTCAAACCGAAGCAAAGCATTGAGGCTTAGGCTGAACCAAATGCTCTGCTCAGCTCCCAAGTGAAACCTCCTGCAAGAGCTGAAGCTCTGAGAAATCCAGAGCTTTTTCATCCATTTGCCCCAGCCAGGTTTTCCCTCTCCCTCCTGACCCCAAACCTGTCTCACTGGTGGGGTTTGTAGCCTGGGATTGGTGGGGATGGTGGTGGCACTGGTACCCCACAGTGGGACAGGACCCAAGCAGGTCACAGTGAGGGGGAAGGGAAAGAGTCACTGTCCCCATAAACAGCTGCTTTTCTGCTGTCACCTGCCTCAGGCTGCTGCCAGCCCACACCCCTGCTCCACATCCCTGCTCCACCATTCCTGCTCCAAAATCCCTGCTCTGGCATTGTCACAGGGCCTGGGGTCCCCAGTTCCTCCCCAGACCCACTCCTGCCCCATTCATTCCCCAGGGACCACTCCAGCCCTGCAGTTATCCCTCTTCCTATCTCTTCTTGGGGACAACTCCAATCTGGGATCACCCCTGTCCCCATCCCTTCCCCAGGGATCCCTCCGGCCCTGGGATCACCCTTCTTCCCATCAGTTCTCCCCCAAATCTGTCCCAACACTCCAAGCCTTGTCACCAACCTCAGCCATGCCCCATCCCACACTTGCTCTGGGACCATCCCACGGTCCCCAGGGCACAGGGAACCCGGAGCCGAGCTCTGCCTGGCGCTGGGATCAGGGTGGAGCCCGGCGGGATCGGGCTCGGCACAGCCCGGCCGCACACACACGTGGCATTCCGGGGGTTATGCAAGCGCTGCCAGCAGCTCCCGAGCATCCCTGCGGATTAGAGCGGGGCTGGGAATGCCGGCGAGCAGAAAGCAGCAGGGAGATGTGCCAGAGAGGTGCCTGTGCATCGCCTCAGATTCGGGGATCTGTCACTCCCCCAGTCCCTCAATACGCCGAGAGACACGCGGCAGGGCTCCAGGAGGTCAGGGAAAGCATCCTGGCAGCCGGGATGGCCCCGGGAATGTCTCCCAGCAGCCCGAGCTGTTAACGTGGGGCACACATCAGCTCTGCGCTCTTCCAGCACCAGGGCAGGAGCCTGCGGATCCAAAGGTGGGAAGCTCTTGCTCTGCCCCGTAGCTGGCAGGGGACTCTGGCTGTGGACACAGGTGGAGTGAACAGGGCAGGGCAGCGTGGGATGGGTGGGACAAGGCACTGGAGGCAGCAAGAGGACAGTGATGGTCAGTGTTGGGGACAATGACGGTCAGTGCTGGGGACAGTGACCACCAGTACTCAGCCTCCTCTCCCCGCGTTCCCTCGCTCTAGTGGCCAGGCTGTACAGACGCTCCTGCAATCAGGATTTCATCCTGGAAGAGGGGATTAAGAGGGAGCAAATCCCCCGGGGAGAGGCAGCCCGTGGTGCAGGCAGCCCGGCACCCGCGGTCAGCGGGTCACAGCCAGGGGTGGCCTCAGCTCTGAGCTCCTGCCAGCCCCTCCCTGGGGAGCTCCTCTCCAGGCCCTGCATCCCTAAAGGAATGCTGGCTGCACCCTGTGCTCCGTGCCCCACATCCTGTGCCAGGAGCATCCCATGGCAAATCAAACAGCCCTTGATAACTGTCCCCCCTCGGGGAAAGGCTGCAAAAATGAACATTTACATCAAAAATAGCAACAGCCCCGCGGCGAGCCAGGCCAGCAGCGAGGTCAGCCCAGTACACAGGGCCTGAGCTTGATGCCTTGGGAATAAAAAATAGGAATAAATCACTGCAGTACCCGCCTGTAGCCACCTCCCTCAGCCCTGACTGTGCCAGATGCCAGCACTGCCACCTTGCTCTGGGTCACTGGTGGGCACCAGGCGAGTTGGGGACCATGACAAGCTGTCCCCAGCTCCCGGCTGCAGTGTCACACTGTGGAGTGCAGCCTCCACCCCCATCCACAGGCATGCATGGCCCTCCATCCCAGCAAAGTGGAGACAAAGAGGATCCAGATGATTTTCCTCTGCCCTGGCTATGGCCAGGAGTCTCCCACGCGAGGCAGAGGCGCCTGCCCAGCTCTGATAAGCTCTGGGACTAAGCAGGGACACCTATAAACAGATTAGAAAGTGAAGGAGAGGTGCCTGATCTCCAATCAAAGGGTGGACAATGAGACACAGCCTGGGAGTCCCCGGGAGCCCTGCAGGAAGCCCAGCAGTCTGGGAAGGGGCCAGTTTGGATTAAAACCAAACTTCCACTGTGCGACTGACTGGGCTTGGCCCCAAGTCCTGGGGTGAGAGGGAGCAGGCTGGAGGGATGGAGCAGGCTGGAGGGATGGAGCAGGCTGGAGGGATGGAGCAGGCTGGAGGGATTCTGTTTTCACTGTTGGAGCAAGGAGGGAGATCTGGAGCACCACACAAGGCATTGAAGTGGGATGCTGTGGACTGGGACTCGGATCTTCGGCCAGCACCAGGCATGCTGGGGGTTCGGGGTTTTCCTCCTTGGCTGCATCAGTGGGGAAGGCACAGGGAAGAGCTGGAGGAAGGCCAGGAACCAGCAGCATGGGGATGGCTGGAAAGGCAAGGAGAGGTTTAGGAAGCTCAGGGGGAGAAGGTTCCAAGGCCTGTAGCATAGAAAAGCTGAAATGCCAAAATCCTCAGCCCAGGGCCCCCTTGTGTCTCTCCCAGTGCCACCCACAGCATGGACAGGGATGCAGTGGGATCACACCACAGCCAGCAAAATTCCCTGTTTGTGGCAGGAGCGTGGCTGCTGCTCCAATGCACCGAGCCTGGGGACAAACCCGCTCCAGCTGCAGGATTAATGGCATTTTAAAGCCCCTAATTGGAGTGATTGCTCCTGACAGGAGCGGCAGGGGATGTGTGGAAAGGATGCCCACGCTGGGAAATCAGCGCTGCTGACTCGGCACGCGAGGGACAGAGCCCCACCCCGAGCCTGCTCGTGCTGGCAGCCCCATCACCCCACTTCTCCTGTGTCCCAGGATGGAGCAGAATGAGGAGAAAGCCCCGAATCAGAGACGAGGGGATAAACACAACCCCAGCAGTTGTAGCATGGGATTACACAGATTAAATCCTGCTGGGTAAACCCAGGGCTTCGGCCATCACCCACCCCCAGCGCTGGGCACTGGCACCTCCCAGACCTCCAGGATACAGCACTGGGGCTCTGTGAGTCCATCCATGGGGAATCAGTGTCCTCCCTTCATCAGGATGTGCATTTCCACCTGGGATTGCTCAGGGAGGAGCACCGTGCAGCCAGACCAGCAGGAATCCAGCATCTCAGTGTCCTAGTCTTGTGGGAGCACAGCCAGCTCCAGCAGTTCCACACAGCTGCCAGATCCCTCCATCCTTCCCCAAAATCTGGAGATGCTTTAAGGGTCTCACCTGGTGGGTGCTTTCCTGCACCTGGGGCTGCTGAGGTTCCCATGTACCTGCTGGTCTTTGCAAGTTAACTCGAGATATACTTTGAAGTTAAATGGGATTGTTTGATGTCAGAACCTTCCCCAGCTCCTGGGGGACCTCCAGGGAGTTTGGGGAGTCTTAGGGGGTCTGCTCACCCCAAAAAGGTCAGATCTCAGCTCTCCAAGCAGCCCCAAGAGGCAGTGAAGGCACAGCAGAGCTGTGGAAGGAGGAACTGCAGGAGGTTTCTGTGGCCATTGGCAGCCCACAGCCCTCAGCTCTCTGCCCTGTGAAATCTGGGAGCCTGTTCTCTCCCTGACACAGCTGGGGACAGGGAGGAGCTCCATCCCACACAGAACCCTGCACTGGGAGCACATCTGGATACACCTGGAGCCCTGGGTGTCACCTGGTGGCACCTAAACCCAGGAGAAACTGAGCTGGGAGAAGAGCCAGGGCCTTGGGGAGCTGCTGAGGGCACCCAGAACCTCAGAGCTCGGTCCTGGGCCACGAATTCCCTGCAGAACAGGGAGGGCAGGGGGGCTGGAGCTGGAGCTTTCAGCCCGATTAAGTCACATTCAGCACTCCCACATGAATAAATAAATCATGTAAGAAGCATTAAGGCAGCTTAGGCTCCCCAGGAAATCACCCTGGAGTTCTGCCTTTTGGGGGCTGAGGGATGCCCCCAGGGATTGGGGGGGACAGTTCAGCCATGCAGCACAGGCAAGGGAGAATGGGAGCTACAGGCAGCAGCATCCCTGGAGCATCCCTGGAGCATCCCTGGAGCATCCCTGCCAAGGGGTTTGCCCTGGACAGGCACATCCCCTGCCTGCCCCACGCCTGGATCCACACCAGACACACATTCCCAGCCTGTCCCTTTGGATCCCATGCTGACTCAGCAGCATCCAGCTGCCACTGTGCCCCGAGAGGCTGCAGAGTGCCACGTCCCCAGCTGCCACCCACCCCAGCCTCACCAGGCAGTGCATCCCCCAGCACGGCTGCACCCAGGGGACACTGCTGATGAGCCTGGGTGCCCAATCCTGCCCTCAAACAAGGGGTTCTCCCAGCAATTCAGCTTGCATCCCATTCCTGCAGGAAGCTCCTGAGCAAAAGAGCTCACAGAGAAGGAGGAAGAGGATGGGACAGACCCGTGGGATGCCCCCACACAGCGCCCTGGGGAGAGACCCGCGCGTCCCGGTCCCACTTACCTGGTACATGCACATGCTGGGATTAATCCCATTGGGCAGGTGAGCGCCTTTGGAATTGCTTCCCGTGTTCATGCCGAGCCCTCATGTCCAGGGTGAGCACGGAGGGCACCGGGAGCCGCCGTGCCCGGGCACAGAGCCCCGTGCCCACGCAGGGACCGCGGGAGGCAGGGGGAGCTCCGGGGGATTCCCCATGGGATCCCCCCAGTCACATCCCGGGGCCGGAGGGGCCGGAGGCAGCCCCAGCCGGGCACCCCGAGGGTCACGGACACAGCTGCGAGCGGAGCCGTCCCCGTGTGCTGACCCAGATTGCTCCCAGCGCTCCCCGAGGCTCCGAGGGCCCGGCCCCGGACGCTAAATCCGCGCATCCCTTAATCCGGGAGCTGCGGCGGGGCGGGCAGAGCCTCAGGGTGACCCGGCTTGCTCTCTCCAGAGTGGAGAGCAGAGGGGCCGAGCCCCCAGCACAGGGAAGTGGTGGTGGTCCCCATCTAAAGTGACAATGTGGCTCAGCACTTCCTGACATCCCAAGAGGCTGACTGAAGGCAGCAAGCAGATCTGCTGCCTGAGATGAGCTGCCTGCTCCCCAGGTGCTGACCCCAAAGGCCTGACTGTGCCCGTGGGAAGTGAAGGCTCTGCTGTCACCCCGGGTGTCCTTGAGGAGGTTTGGCCCCTTCTCCAAATCCGTTCCCCCGTGCACAGGCGGGATTTCACTCCCACCCCTCCTCACAGATCAGCGAGGGTACAGAGCAGAGATGCCCAAGCAGGTTGTGGCCTGAGAGCACCTGCAGGATTTGCTGTGACACGAGGTGCGGCACCGCCGCTGCTGTCACACCAAGCCAACCCTCCCGGAGCCACGAGCTAAAGCCCACACCCAGTGTCCCTCGTGTGCCTCGGGGCAGGCTCTGCTCGTGCTGGGGGCCGCTTCTCACCTGCGGCAGTGCCGAGTTCAGCTGCCTCTGGAGCTGGTCCCGCTCCCGGAGCGTCTCCTGCAGGCGGCTCTGGGTGACAGCGAGCGTCTCTCGCGTCTCCCGCAGGGTGTCCAGCAGCTTGTCCCTCTCGTCCAGCATGTTCACCATCAGCTGCTCGAAGTCAGCGTCCGCCTCCGAGCCCTGGGGGGGGCCCAGCGGGTCCCCCTCGCTGATGGTGGGCATCACCTCGCACATCATGGCTGAGCCGGCTGGGGGACGGTCCCGACGGGGCTGGGGGCGTGCCGGGCACGGGTCACATCACCGCGGGCTCCCCCGGGCCAGGGGAGCCAGCACGGAGGGGACAGCGGGGTGCTCACGGAGGGGGACTCGCCATGCCTTCCTCCTGGGCGCTAAGCAGCAGCTGGCATCACTCCAGCACGGTGCAGGGACGTCCCGGGCACCAGCAAGGTCCTCACAGTCACCGGCGCCCCGCTCGTCGCTGTCACTGCCAGCTCCCGGGTGTCACCTCTCCGGGATCCCGTGTGTCACCTCCCTGATGCCTTTCGGAGGCGCGGCAGCATCCGTGACCCACGGGGTGCTCAGAGGAGGACAAAACGACTCCTGAGGATTTGTCCCAATGGAGAGCCCAAGCCAAGAGCAGCACAGGGAGGGTCCAGGGAATGTTTGGGCAGCCTGGGCATGCTGAGGGGGCTCTGGTGAGGATGGGCTGCTGTCCCTAAAGCCGGATGGAGTGTCACTGCTGATGTGGAAACGTGTCTCCGTTGGGCATCACAGTTCTTCACACACCCAGCAGTGACCTGCGGGAGACGGGACAGAGATCAGATCCCTCCTGCTGCCCCCAAAATGGCCAGGGACCTGCCCAGCCTCCTCTGCCCCCATCAAACCCTCGGGAGATGCACCAGGTGGGCTCAGCACCCACAGGAATGAGCTGTGCTGGCTCTGGACCTCCTGCTCCCACTACACCAAATCCAGGATGGTACCAAGCTGCAGAAAACAGCAACCCCGGCACCCAAAATTCTGCAATTGTCTGGCATTCACACATCCTGGGCCAGGATCCCACCCCCTCTGTGGAGCTCCTGGCTGCCCAGGGCCCCTGTGGCCCCAGCGTTCTCCAACCTCAGGGAATCTGCAGAAAATCAGGCTCCAATCTGAGTTTGGCCCAAACCCGGCAGGAAGTCACAGCTACAAATGAGCTGAATGATTGGATTAATGTTCCCCCTCCTCTAGACAGATGTGCTGGGCCCAGCTGTTCAGTGACAACTGAACTCCAGCACATCCTCCCTCCATCAGACCTCTCCCAGGGGACGGAGGCAGCAGCATCCCCAAATTCCTGCCCATGCACAAGCACCAGGGAGGAGAGGCTGGAGGGGAGAGGCAGAGCTGATGGGATGAACTTTAAGGTCCCTTCCAGCCCAAACCAGCTGGGATTCTGTGTCACTTCCCTTTCAAATTCCCCCTCCCACACACACATGGATAAAAGGCACCTGCACACAGGCCTGGGCCAGAGCAACCTGTTCTGGCCCTCAGAGCTGGGATAAAAGCTCGTGTGTCCAACAGCTCGATGGCACAGCAGGGACCTGCCCTGATGAAAGGTGACACTTGTGAGGAGGTGCCTTTGTCACACCCAGACACTGCCAGGGCGGGGAATCAGAACTCTGCTCCTGGGATGACATTGGCTTGTCAGCTGAGGGGAAGTTTGACACAAAAAACTCTCTAAAAATAGAGAAACTCTGGCAAAAGCAGCAGCCCCTCACTGTGCATCCCGTGTGTGATGCTGAGAGCCAGCACACTGACACAGGACACGGCTGTCCCACAGGTGGTGTCCTCCCTTCCCTTCACAGACTGGATCCTCAAGTGGGATAATACCTGGACATGTAACACTGTCCTGAAGCTCTGAGGGTTGTTCATGCTCCATCCTGGCTGTTGGAATGTGGATTCATGGGATAACTGCACTGAGGATATTCCATCCCTGCAGCATCCCACAAAAACCAGGCTGGTGGAGGAAAAGGCACAGAGTGAGGGACCATTCCAGCCCCTGCTCTCCTTGGGTTGAGAGATGAGCCTCAACCCTGTAATTAATGAGGGAAATTGCTGTCCAGTTCTCCTGCCCATAATGAGCAGCCCCAGGGGTACCCACAGGCGTGTGGCTCCCTGCCAGCTTTCCTGGGGGGAAGGTGTCCCAGACTCCAGGGAGATCCAGGGCCAAGAAGAGCAGAAACCCTCCTGCCCCAGGGCTAAGCCCTGTTCTTCTGGGTGCAAACCCTAAATGAGGTGACTTTCATGCCCCCTCCTCTGCTGTGCCTCTGCTTGAGGGATGAGCATGGAGAAGGAACATCCAGGCTGGGGAAAGCCCTGCAGCTCCTGAGCACGACTTGAATGGCAGAAGGAGCCACGGGCACGGCCCAGGGCAGCTGCTGGTGGGGAACTGGAAGAAATTAGCAGATGAATTAAGAGATATTAATCAAGGCAAGGAGGGAAGAGCCCTACAACCCTCAGGGAAAGGAAATGCTGCAGGGAATGACCAAGACATAAATCTGACCAGAGTGACAATGGGATGGGAATTTATCCCAGCTGCAAAGGAGAGACACCCTTACCACGAGGAGACTCTGCAGATGCCAATTCCAGCAGGGCTGTGGTGGCTTCCCACACCCCATGGAGGTCACCCAAGGGGCTGGACCCACATAGTGCAGGAGGAGGCACAGATTTACAGCCAAGAGCTGATTTTCTTTCTGCTTCCCCCATGGCTGAGCTCGTGCACGGGTGGCTCTGGGGTGGTTTTACTTCACTGCAAACCTGCTCCTGCCCACAGTCACATCCTGTTATTCCTGTGTGCTTGTGCAGGGAGATGAGCACAGCCTGGGGAGGGCGATCATAGAATCCCAGGGATCTTACAAAGCACCTATGCTGGTCCAGGATGGACTCATCCCATTCCTCTGGTCCCCAAAAGCCTCTGTGCCCTGTCCCTGAGGATGCTCAGTGAAGCAAAAAACTGTCCTGGACAAGGAAATGTTGGTGACCCAAAGCTCCTCGGTGCCCAGGGTTTGGGGGTCACATTCCCCCTCGTCCTGGGCCACCAAGGACACACACTGAGGTGTAAGGCAGGAGCTGCCACAAGCCCCTGCAGCTGGAGCAGCCCTATGAGCAGGGGGAGACCTTCCACCACCACAGGGAGCAGCCAAAGCCCCCCAGCCCAAGCAAACCCACCCATGCCAGTGGTAACTTTGAAGGACCTTGGGGATGTCAGCGTGGGTGACAGCCCAGACACCCCCCACGCTCTGCTGTGACTGCAGCAGCAGCGAGGGCTCACCCAGAGCAGCTCTTTGCTGCTGGAGTTCAGAGGGGCCTGAGCTCGCTCCCAATTAGTGCCTGTAAATCTCAACCTTTCACAGGTCTCTGGGAGAACTCCCTAAATGCTCCTGCCTGGCTTTAGAGGGCCTTAAGTGCTGGGATAATCATCGGGTAGAGCCGTGAGGCTGTGAGGAGGCAGCTGGGAGCTGAGCAAACAGACAGTGCACAGCTCCAGCCCTTGCTGAGTATTTTTAGTCCTGAGGGGCTGCCAGGCACAGGCTTGCTGGGAGCGGGTTTCCTGCCAGGGAAAACGTGCTTGCTTTACTATCCCTCCCCCCTCCACCCCAAAACGAAGCTTTCCCCCCTTTTTGGGATGGAAAAACAGCACAGTCACACGTTGCCTGCTTGGAGAGGCCACTTCCCCACGATGGTGCCCAGACGTGGAGCAGCTGATGGGGAGCACAAGGGGTTTTTGCCCCAGAGCTGAGGATTTGCTCAGCACAGCTCAGCTCTGAGTCAGGCTGCCTGTGGGATGCTGGGTCCCAGGGAGCACCCTGGCTTTCCCTCCCCAGCGAGGGAGAGAAGCACCCACAGCTTTACCCACACAGGGAGGACAGAGACAGACTCGTGCTTCCTCTCTGAGCAGCTCTGCTCCCATCCCAGCCCTGACAAGAGGAGGACAGAAGCCTCAGTGGCTCTGTCAGCAGGACCATCACCCAGCAGGTAGCTGGCAAAGAGGCTTTAATGCTCTCCTTGGAGGCAGCAAGCTCACAGGGATTGATCATCCCATAAAAACGTCACTCTCATCTTTTCTGCTTCTGGAAAATCCTCCTCAGCTGCCCAGCCTGTCATTGCAAACACAGAGCTGGGGTGGCAGAGCCCACAGCAGCACCCCTCACTCCCAGCTCCCTGGCACAGGGGGGAGCACCCACACTTGGGGTCCAGCACCCACACTGACCCCACACTGACCCCCCACACTGACCCCACACTGACCCCCACACTGACCCCACACTGACCCCCACACTGACCCCCACACTGACCCCACACTGACCCCCCACACTGACCCCACACTGACCCCCACACTGACCCCACACTGACCCCACACTGACCCCACACTGACCCCACACTGACCCCCACACTGACCCCACACTGACCCCACACTGACCCCACACTGACCCCCACACCCCACACTGGTGCTGGTGCTCCCACATTCCCCAAGGCAGCAGGACCTGCACAGATGGTCCCTGGCTGGTGCCAGGGGCAGCCCGTGGCCAGGACACCCAGGGACAACAAGGGAAATGAGGCATTCTGGCTGGAAATGAGGTGCCAGTTTTTAGCAGCAGAGGATTAGATTCCCATTCCAAAGGGTGAGATGGATTTGCTGAGGTTGGGGCTGAGAATGCCCCAAAGGTGGAGACCTGAGAAAAGATGCAGAGGTGCCTCCTCTGCCATCCAGGTCTGGGAGGCCTCCTGGGGTCCCCACACTTGCAGCACTGTGTCCTTTGACCCCAAAGGGACAATGTCCAACTTGTCCCTTGCTGGAGATGCAGCAGTGGCAGAACAAGACATTTGGGCAGCGTCTCCAGGGTTTGGAGCTCTCTCAGGTGCTGGAAAGCCCTGGGTGCCCCTAAAGGGTGGGAACAGGGGACACTGCAAGCAATAAAAGGCAGCCACTCCCAATATCTTACCTTAAAGGACACACTTCTGCCCCAAAGACTTGCTCCAAACCCATAAAGCAGTTCCCACCTCAACCCCTGCTCACTCCAAGCTGCTAAACCAGAGGAGAAACTGTGAGGAAAAATCTCCATATCTGACAGTTTCTTTGCAGGGAGCAGTAAACGTTAGCATTGCACTGGTATTTATACTTCCCAGTGGGAGGGGAGGCATTACACACCACTTCCAGAGGGTATTTTCAGACAGCCACCTGCTCCTCATTGTGCAGAGACACAATTGTTCCTCAGCAAAACCTTGTCAGACGAGGAGCTGAAATCTGTGCTGGCCCTGGGGCTGAACTCCCCCAGGGCTGGCACCCAGGCAGGGTCACACAGACACCTACAGGACTCTGTCACCTGGGGAGGGGCTCTGGGGGCCGTGCCAGGGGTCCTGACTCAGTTTCCCTGTTTTCAGACTGGAAAACCCAGAATAGCTGGGGTTGGAAGGCACCTCTGAAGATCATCTAATCCAATCCCCTCTCAAGGCAGGGTCAAACTCCACACAGGTGACACAGGGACACATGCAGGTGAGTTTGGAATGTCTCCAGGGAGGGACACTCCACGTCATTCCCAGGCAGCTGCTCCAGTGCTCTGCCCTCCTCCATGGAAAGAAGTTCTTCCTCATGTTGGGGCCTTTGATTTCTCCCTCAGGGAAGGTTACTCTGAACAGCAGCAGAAGGAAATGCAACCACCACAGCTCCTCTAGAAGCAGCACCTCGAGGTGCACCAGCCCCCGGTGACTCTGCCAGGGAAGGCAGCACTGGGATCCATCCCCTCAGCTGGGCTGGTCTCCAGCCCAAGGTGGGTGCAGACTTCTCTGACAGGGAACAAGGCACAGGGAAGTGATCCACAACCATGGGGAGAAAATCCTGTGCTTATCACAGAGGTGGCATCACTGCAAAGTCCCCTAAACTTTGGGAAGGTGAGGCTTTGTGCCTCAGTTTCCCCACCTGCAGGGCACAGCTTCAATCCTTGCTGAGACACAGTGGAAGGAAGGGCTGGTGATTTTCCATGATTTCACCAGAGGTTCTGCCACGGGTACATCCCTCCCGCCCCCAGGACTCTTGTGCTGAGGAGCTGCCTCATCTGGGAGCCTGCGGGGCTGGAGCCGGGGCCTCCCCCTCGCTGCCGAACCAGCCCTGCCCTGCTTTACTCACACCCTGCGAGCACTTGTGGTGCTAATTTATTCAGCGACGGGGGAAGAGTCACCAGCTCCAAGGGGGGCTGAGGAAATCTGTGCCACGGCTGCACCCGAGCCCTGCCAAATGCTGCAGAGGTGCCTCTGCACTCACCTGAGCCCTGGGACCCTCACCCAGCCCATGCCCAGCTCTGCTGCTGTGGGAGAGGGCTCTCACCCCTCTGCAAACACTCCCCACACTTTCCAAAGCAAATTGGTGTTGGTTCCCTCGATTTGAAGCTTTCTCTGTTTTCTCCCATCCCCAAACAAGGGGAGCAGTGGTGTGACATGGTGTTTCTTCTGGTCCCTCTCTCTGCTCATCCTGTGCTGGGTAAAGCCCTCAGGGGCTCTGCTTAGAGCTCCCTGCTGGATCCAGCACAGCTCATCACATTCATGCAAACCTTGATTTATTCTTCCTGATCTTTTCCAATACTTGAGATTTCTGGAGGGAAGTGGACTTTTATATTCCTTATTTTTTCCTTGTGGCCTACATCCAGGAGGAATTGAGCTCCAGATGGAGTTTTTCCATGGCAGGCTATTTTTGAGGTACTTTCTGTGGTTTCTCTGATGCTTAATAAGGGCTGAGCTAATCCCAGCATTCTCCTAAAGAGGAACAACTTGGATTTTCCTTCTAAAGCACAGCATCTCCAGGCCCTCTGCCTTGCTCGCTGGTGCAGTGAGTGGGCACATCCTCCCCTGCGTCAGGAGCTGGGATGTGCAGGGCAGAGACTCCACCAGAAGGCCCTTTATGTATGAGACAAGGCTTAAAATGCAGGACAGGAGTAGAATGAGTCCTTCCTGCAGCACTGTGGCTTTGGCTATGCCAGGTGTGCTGGGTGTGCCAGGTGGGCTTTGGCTGGGGTTCGTTTTGGGGGCATGTACCATGTCAAAATCCAGCATTGGGCATCAGTTCAACTCAATTTCTAACTTGTTCCCTCTCAAAACATCACCTCCGTGGAGCCCAGCTGATGCAGCACCCTCGGTGTCCCCAGGCACTGCCCTGCCCTTATCCTTGTGCTTCCCACGGGCTCCCATGGCCATCCCAGCTCCCAGGGGGAGCCCCAACCATGGCATCATCGAGCCTGACCCCAGCTGCCGTTCATCACCCCCAAAGGGCACCCAAAAACCACTGAACCCATTTCACTCTTTGGCCCAAAGCCCCTGGGCACAGCACTCTGCCACCCCCAGCACTCTGGGGGCTCCCACACAAGGATCCCAGACTGAGTCAGGTTGGAAGACACTTTTAAGCTCATCCTGTTCCACCCCCTGCCACTATCCCAGGCTGCTCCAACCCCACCCAACCCAGCACCAGGAACAATCCCCTGAACCACCCCAGGAGGTGAGAGCAGGATTTGGCCAATCCATGAGACATCACCAGAAGAGGAGGGACACATCTGCAGCTCAGCAGGCTTTCAAAGGAATGAAATGTGGGTAATTACACTGGTGCACCACTGGCAGGAAGAGTTGCAGGTGGGGTGTCCAGCCTGGTCCCACTGTTTGCTCCTGTGGGCACTCAAAAAGGTGGGGGCCAGGACACCTTACACTCCCCTGGGGGGAATGAAGGAAAGGGGATGTCCCAATGCCTTCAAAAACATCTGCTGCATGAGCTGCTGTGTGCTGCCTGATGTTGTGTGCTCTCTATTAAAGGCCAAGAGCACAACAAAGCTCACAAGGCAAAAAGACACACGTGGGGCTGGGAGTCTCTCTCCACTCACAGCTCGAGAGCAGCAGTTGAGCCAACGCTTTCCAGAGGCTTTAGTGACCATTTCTGCAGACAGCTTTAAATTTCTGGCCCTTTCACAACACAGTTTTGGGCCCTGGGCCCCCCCAGTGCCCATCCCTGCAGATGTTGGAGCAGGCAGAGCCCAGCTCCAGGAGCAGTGGCTGGGGGGTTCAGGCCACCCTGAGCCCCAGCATGCAGCAGTGCTGGCTGTGCTGCTGCAGAGCTGCAGCCCCTGCAGGGCACACAGGCAGACAGCCCAGCATGTGTCAGGACTGGTGGGATGCTCACCCGAGCAGAAGTGGCTCCCTGCCCAGCCTCCCGTGGCCTCCTCCCAGCTCCCCAAGTTCAGAGCTGCCTGCAGGCACCAGCCCACCTGAGGTGACCTTCACCTGTCACACTGATGCAGGGACATTCACTGAGTGATGCTCACGTGTGAACACTGACAGACAGAGCTCCCTGACCTTGTCTCCCCTGGGTAAAGGCACCAATTTATCTCCACCAGCTCTGCAGGGAGCCTGGTTTGGACAGCTACAATCACTTCCCTGATGAAATACAGCGATTCCAGGCCAGCTCACCTGAGTGATGATTGCTGCTGGGTTCCACCTTGCCACCACCATGAGAGGACCTTCAGCCCATGCAGACACAGCAGCAGCACCTCCCTGGTGCAGGAACATACCCAGTGCAGGTGCTCAGAAGGATGGAATTTACCCTGCATCCAACTGGTATGTAGCTGGAGGTGGGATTTTTGTGCCTTGCCCTTTGCAAAGTGCTTGGCTCTTTCCATGGTGGACTCTGAAGAACAGGGTGGACTCTGAAGAACAGGGTGGACTCTGGGCTTGACAGGCAAAGCATTCCCAGAAGCTCTGGGAATGCACATCAGCACCCACCCTGCAGATCTCCCCCCTCTGCATGAGGTGCTGTCCAAAGGCCCTTTCTCCCCTCCAACATCACAACCACAGTTGTTGGAAATCATCTTTCAGCTCAGCAGAGCCACCTCCACCTGCCTGGACCTGCTTAGAGCTGAAAAGGAGCTCTAGGGCTGGGCAGCAGGGCTCTCCATCCTTACAGGCCATGCAGCCTCTCCCAGGGTGCTCCCACCCCAGATGGGGAGTGAACCTGAACAGGATTCATCTCTCCCTACAGCCAAAGCCACCTTCCTCCCAGCCACTGGGTCCCTTTGGCACCTTTGCATGCCCAAATCCTTCCATGCATGGGGCAGGGATGGATCCCAGCCCACCTTGCTCCTCACTCTCGGGGACTTCTGAAGAGCATCAGCCAGTTCTGAGAGCTGACATGAGATAAGGGCTTAAATATTCCAGAGATAAGGTGGAATCTGTTCCTGAGGCACAAGAACCCTCCCAAACTGAGTCTCACCATCTCCTCTGCCCTTTGCAAAGGGCATGGCCTCTCCAGCTGTGTCTGGTCTGGGGAACACGGGACAGGGCAAGGCAAGAGGGTTTCTGGGTCAATCTCAGTCTCCTGAGGGGGAACAGATGGGTTTTCTGGTGGGGACTGATGTTCTGAAAAGCAATTACACATGAAGACATCCCCAACAGACTCTGCTCTGCTCTGGCCCAGAGCCCAAGTCATCCTGGGTTTGGATTTTAATTAGCCCCGTTTTGGTATCTGCTCTCTCTTCCCTCCAGATAATGATTTAATTATTACAGACATGTCTTCGAATTAGCAGCTTCCTCAGTGGATTATTCAGATCTCCTCAATTACAGAGCCCAACTCACCACCACCACAGAGGCTGAAGAGAACAAAGGAAGCCCAAAGTCCTTCCTGGAAAGAGGAGCCACGGAAGCACCCACGCAAACAGTGGTCATTGCCAAGCCTTTCTCCTCCATTTATCCAGGTCTCCCTCACAGCTGGACAGGAAACCTCACTCCAAACCACACCCGAAGAGCTGCAGCATGTGTGACCATGGCCCTGTCCTCCCTCCAGGCCTTCATACTCAGTAGAGCACAAGCAAGGTGAAAAGGATGCGGGATGAGCTGGGACACGGAGTCACCTCTGAGCATCCCCCTCCAATGGGATCAGGAGTTTGGGGATCCCCCAGCAGAAGGGATCCTGTGGGGACCTGGTGAGGACCCACTGCCAGACCACAGGTGCCCTTGTGCTGGGTGTCACCCAGGAAGCCCCTCACCTTGGGAGGGACCACAGGGGAGCTGGGATCAGGCAGGGAACAGGGATCAGGAGGTGGGAATGGCAAGTCCAATCTCCTCCAGCAGCGGGACTGGGCAAAGGCCTGGGGCTCAGCCAGGCCCCCGGCCTGAGGGATGCTGCTTGAAGAGAAATCAGCAGAGCAGGCTGCCAAAATAAACACCAGAAGCAAATGCAAAGTGAAGGAAGGGGGAAACCTTCAGAGTGTAGCTCTACAGCAGATTTGGTGCCAAGGAGCAGGAGCTCACCTGCACAGGAGAGAAGTCCCCAGCTGAACTGCCAGGCAGACACGTTGCTCCCTCGCTGCGAGCTGTGGGCAGAGCATCTCCCAGCACAAATTCCCAGCAAATCCTCCTCCCCAGCCTGGCACAGACTCACAGACTATTCTGAGCTGGAAGGGGCGATCCCTGTCCCCAGGCTGGGCTGGGGCAGGAGGGGACACATTCAAAAGGTGCCCCATCCCTTGCTGCAAAGGGCAACAAGCTCCAAGGACACCCCAGGAAGCACCTTGATCCTTCTCCACCGACACACTCGAGCTCCTGACTCCACATCGTGCTCCTCCTGGGACCCCCAAGATTTCCCTCGCCAGCACTGCTACAATCCCCACATTACAACCAAAGGAACTGCAGCAGCCACTGGGAAAGCTCTACTGCCTCTCCCTGCTGCAGCACGGGCACAAGCAGAAAATCTCCTCTGGCTCCCCTGTCACTGCAGTTCATCCTCCAGGAGATCAGCTTAAAGCAGCTGCAGCTCCTGCTGCTGCAGGAAAAGCCCTCGAGCACAGCCACGTGTGAGTCTGCACCTGCAAACACAGCCCAGGCCTCCCGAATCCCAGGCTAACCCTGCATTTGTGAGGCTGGATCCTCCTCTGGATCCCTTCCTGAGCTCAGGGAAAGCAGCTGTGCAGCACAAACAGCCCGGTGATGTGGCCTGTTCTCCCAGCTCGTGGGCTGGGGGATACAGCCCTGCTGTCCCTCAGATTCCAGGAGGGATGCACAGCCCTGCTCTCTGGGCAGCGAGCCCCAGCCCTGCAGCCCCACGTCCCTCAGGGGTGTCCCCTGGCTCTGTCCTCTCCAGCAGCCATCACACACCTCTGAGCATTCCGAGCTCTGCACCCCGTCAGAGACCAACACACTCCAGAGCAAGCAGGGGGAGAGAAAAGGCCACGATGCAACAAGGCCTGTGGTTTAATTTCCTTAAGAAACCAGGCTAAAGAAGATGGGAGTGGAAGCGACACACAAGAAAAACGGAAGGATTTTCATTAACCTGATCTAACCTCCTGGAATATGATAACAGAGGCAATAACAGACACCTCCCCTCTGGCCAAGGACAAAGAAAGGCTTCCTCGTTATGAAGAAGATGCAGAAAATTGGAGTAGAAGAAAGGAAATTACTCAAAAATGGCTGAAATGTCAGCTGTTATTAAAAAGCTTTCACCTGGATAGAAATAATGAGTGATGAGAACAGGGGTATGATGGGGGAAGCTGAACAGACAGAGAACAAGTGGGGGAGCAACCACCCTGGAATGGCTCTGAAAGTCAGCCTGGTGACTACAGGGGTGGGCTGACCTCCAGAGCTCTGCCTGGGGTGACCTGTGAGGAATTTGGGGTCCTGAGAGGCCGTGTCTGTCAGGAGGGTGACAGCACTGCAGGTGACAGCAGCCTCGGGATATCCCCCACCCCCGACGAGTGGGTCCCTAAGACACAGTTAAATCCCTCCGGATTTTGAAACATCCTTCCAGAGGCGCTGATCCCGCTCTCCTGGCATCCTTTCCCCGCCGTCCCTGCTGTGCCCGCTCCAGCGCAGGGACAGGGATGCTCCTGCCTCCCCGGAGCACCTGCAGCGCCAGCAGCACGGCCGGGACTGCAGCCGCCAGAATCCCGAATGGAAAAGCGGCTGGCATCACCCAGGAGGGGACACCCGGAGGGTTCACCCATCCCTGTGAGCCCCCAGGGACCAGCCGCCCGCAGAGCGGCTGTGCCGGGGCGCTGCCGGCAGGGAGGGAGGGAGGGGAGTGTCGGGGCTCTGTCGCTGCCACTGTCTCTGTCACTGTCCACCAGAGAAGGTGCCATCGTTTCCCTCCTGGACACCACACCCCTGGTTCTGAACACACCTCAGAGCACAGAGAGTAAAGGTAATAAAGGTTCATTTACCCCCAGACTGACGCAGCTGCTGCGTTACCCAAAGGCCAGAGGAGGGCAGAGTGTGACCCTTGGGAGCACAGCAGATGTCCTGCACCGAGCCATGAGCAGTGTCTCCGGCAGGAATGGGGGCTGTGCAGCAGCCAAGGCATTGGAGAATTCAAGCACTGGTATTTTTAGGCAGCAGGAGGACGTGTGGGAGAGCTCTCCCCGTGCAGGCTGATGCCATTTGCTGCAGGGCACTGGCAATGAGATTTATTGACAATGTGTGATTTGAAAGCGACACCGGCGCTCCCAGAGAGCCAGGCACTGATCAGCAGCTCTGGGGCTCATGGCAGCCTCAGTCTAGGAGACAAAAATTCTCTATAAACGTGTAAACACGAAGGACACACGTAACAAAAGCCATTTCTGCTTGCAGGGATGCTCTGGCTGCCAACTCCAAAAATGGCCACTGTGAAAGTCTGCTAACTAAACTAACTAGAAGCAGATGATCAAAAGCAGCGAAAAATGCTCTTTTTTTAATATGGCAGCCCAAAGTGTTGGCTGTAATCGAGTGATTATCATCCAGGTTTTGATGCTGGGGAGAAGAGACAATCTTCTCTCTCCATCAAACACAAGCTGCTCTCTGGGTAGCACATCTGGATGTCAGACAGGTAACAGCAGCACAGCAAACCCTTGCTGGATCTGGGATCAAAGGAAAGACAGCTCAGGTCAGGAGAGATGAGCCTTCTGGCTCTAATTAAAACCTGATGGGTTAAAATGAGTAAAGCCATGTTACTGAGCACGTGGAGAGCCCAAGCCCCTGGAAGGATTCTAGGAGGAGGCTCCCAAGGCATGCTGGCAGTGACCCAAGGCTCCATCACGTGTCCCAGTAAAGGCACATCTGCTTCCAGGTGCTGCAGTGCCGGGGAGGAACATGGACAGCAGCTCTCCACAGGCACATGGGAATCTCCAGAACTTCCACCCATCCACTCTTGAGCACAGCCAGGTTTTCCAAGCAGCAAAGCTTGAGAATTTGGGTTGGCCAGCACGCCCATGGATCCTTCAGAGCCTGTGGTTTGCTGCAGCTCTACCCCACCAGGCCTCCTCAACCCTCCCCAGCCTGCCTTGGCCCAAACTGTTGGCAGACACAGCCCTGGCTGCAGGAGATGTGGGGATCAGATCCCCTTTGCCCATCCAGCAGTGAGTGCACCCCAGCTGGACATTGCCTCCACTGATGCTCCAGTCCCACAGCAACCAGGAGGGATGGGACCTCTGCTGCTGGCATCTCTGCACAGGGACACAGCTAGCAGTGATTCCATCCTCAGCTGGGTGGGAGACATGTCACCAGCACAGTGCGATGGCAAAGGCACCAGCAGCACTACATCCCAGTGATTCCCACCCTGGCACACTCCAATCCATGGCAGAAACCAGCTGTGGCCACACTGGAGTGCCCCAGGGAAACACTCCCTTATGCAGACACAGGAGAAAAGCAGGATTTGGCTGTGCCACCCTCACACTTCACTCCCACCACCCCTTCCCAAGAGCTGGAGCTCATCTTCACAGCGTGCTGGGGAAAGCAAACACAGGGGGGAAAATCCAGGAGCACCAGAGCCACTGCATCCTGCAGAGAAACCATCCCAGACACCACCGCCCTTCCTGAGCCTCGAAAAGAGCCCTGAAACTGCTCCCTGCACTCCCCAAATCCAGGTGTCACCCAGGGAGACCCCAGCCGAGCTGGGTACTCCTCGGGATGGAGCAGAAACTGCAAGGCACAGAGCCTTCCACCAACCCTGTGGTGGGCACAGGGTCCAGGTCTATCCCCAGGGACAGAGGACAGGAGGGCACAGAGCCCGTGTCCCCTGGCTCTGGCATCATTTGAGGACCCCAAGTGGGCTCACAGGACACAGAGCCCCCAAGGTGGTTCCTGAGAGCTCCATCTGCAAACGGGAGCGTCATCTCCCAATGTCTGCGAGGAGAATCACACCCGCACGCGGCTCTTGGTGTTATGTGGGGCACTGTGGGACCAGAATAACTCCTCTCCTGGCTGATCAGCGTGTGAATAAATCAGCCACCGCCAAAAATAACCTCTGGACATTTTTTGACTCCTTCCTGCAAAACAGTTTGGGGGAGATGCTTGAAAGAAGCCCAGATCTACTTAGTTACAGCTGCCAGACACTGAATTACAGGGCAGATTAAGTGGATTATGGATTTTGTACAAGCCCATCTTTCCCCCCTGTGCCCGCAGCCCCTGGCACTGAGAATGCCTGCATGGGGAGCAGTTCCAGGTACCACCATCAAGCCTATTGAACTCGTGATCAAGAGCCTGAGATCACGTTTGTGACACCTGTGTTAATGCCACTGTGAGGCTATAAACACCTTCCCAGTTCTGGAAGCAGAAAGGCCAGGCTTTGGCAGGAGAAAATCCACGCGAGGATGCTCTGCACTAAGGAGACTCTGGAAGGGTGAGAGTTGGGCTGGGGCCAGACATCCCCTTCTCCCAGACTCCAGCCATCCCATGTCCAGCCCAGCTCCTTCCTCTGGGCTATGGAGCCCCGGGCACCCTGTGGCTGCAGAGTGTTTGTCCTGTCCCAGCACATCACATCACCATGTGGCCGGGAGGGAATCTGGAATTGTGGGGAAAATTCATTTCCACCAGGAAAGGGTGGAAATGAGAAGTTCACATGCATGCACTCGGTGCATGGGCAGCAATTCTGGGAGGGGTCCCTTGTGTGCCAGGCCATTCTGCCCTGGCGAGGGATGCTGCCCTCTCTGGAAGGCGGGATGTGGAGTCCAGGCAGGAAGAGCCTCCTTCCTTCCTTCCTCCCTCCCTCCCTCCCTGCCGCACATTCCTGCGGCCCCGCGCCCACCGTTTAAAGCACTCGGCCACGCTGACAGCTCCTCGCCTCCCCAGGGAGGAGCTGGGCCCGGACCCCCCCGTCCCTGGCTCTGCCTCCGGGACCACCGGCACGAGGGGCTCAGCACGGCTGGAGCTGCAGGGAAGAGGCACCACGCAGCAAAAATCCCTGGAAACTGCCCTCTCCTGGAAACCGCTCGCCACGGACAGGAGGATGGGGAAACGAGCTCTCATCTGCCACTTGTTTTCTTCTTTTTCAAATTTTTGGATGCAATTAAAGGCAGCCACCCAGCCGGCACCTCCTCGTGCTTGCTAAGAGAAGCGTGGCAGGAACTGAAAACCGGGAGCAGAAAAAAATAATCTGCATTTCAGATAAACTCCAGCCTTGTCAGTCCTGCAGGATTACAGAGCTGGAGACAGCGACCCACAAGCTGCTTAAAACATCAGGGTGAAGATTCAGCTAAGGAAGGGCAATGTGGAGGACACAGGGTCAGTCCCCTCCAGGCCAATGGCTTTTGGCCCTGGCTTCTGGAGAAGGTTTGACACCCAGCTCCCAGATGCTCCTGTGGGATGGGAATGACTCCCCTGCCAGTGCTGCCCAGGGCTGGGGGGCAGCAGGGCTGCTCCACAGGCACAGCTTTGCACAAAAACGAGAGAGAGATGAGCAGCTGCTTCATTCATAAAACCACAGAATCCCAGGATGGTTTGGGCTGGAAGGGGCCTTAAAGCTCAGCTCATCCCAAACCCCCGCCATGGGCAGGGACACCTTCTACTAATCCGAGGTAGCTCCAAGCCCTGTCCAACCTGGTCTTGGACATTTCCAGGGCTGGGGCAGCCACAGCTTCTCTGGGCACCCTGTGCCAGGGCCTCCCCACCCTCACAGGGAAGAATTCCTTTCCAATATCTAATCTAAATCTGTCTTCTTTCAGTGTGAACCCTCTTGTCCTGTCACTCCAGTTCCTCATGCAGAATCCCTCTCCAGCTTCCTTGTAGCCCCTGCACACCCTGGAAGGTGCTGTAGGGTCTCCACACAACCTCTTCTGCTCCAGGCTGAACCTGCCCCAGCTCTCAGCCTGATTCCTCAGGACATCCTCACCGTCCAAATGAACTCAATGTTTTTTTACCCTGTCCCCACAAGGGTTTTAACCTGCTTGACCACAACACAAACAGAAATAAAATCCAGTTATATCAGCACAACTGTTTTTAGCCAAGAGCCTTGAATCATTTTCCACAACTTCTGCTCCAGATGGGCCCAAGCACAGACCTGTCCCCCAACACTGCAGTTGTTTCATGTGATATTTTCCCTCCTCCCTCCCAAATGCCAGCCTGTGAGAGCACACCCACATCCACCTCCAAGCCTTTCGTCTGCTCACAGAGGAGGCCTTTAAGCACTGAAAACTCCCCACCACATCCCCCAGGAGCCTGGCCAAGGTTTGCACCCCTCTGCAGGGCTCTCAGCCTGGGTCAGGTCTGTCATTCCACACCTGGTGCTTGGCACATCCCAGAAATCATCCCTGAAGAGGGGGCTGTCATTCACACCTCTCTGGGAGGGAAGCTGGGCAGTGGATCCAACAGCCTCCTCCTCCAGTTAATATTCCACAGCTCACTTTTGGGAGCCAACTTCTTTAGGAGCAAAGTAATTGTGAATTAAGGTTTCAAGGTTAGACAAAGAATACAGTATCTTTCTGCTTTGCTGGAAACCCTGAAATGGCACTCCCCAGGCAGAGGATGGACACTCATGTCAACGTCTCTCCATGTGCACAGAGTGGAGCCCTCCAGAGGCATTCCCAATTTGGATTCAGCCCCAATTTGGGTTCAGCTCCCTCTGAGGCTCCAAGAATGCCTTTCCCAGCTCCAGTGTGAACGTCCAGCTCCAGCACAGTGTCAGGCTCTTTCCCAGCACCAACCCAGGACCTCCACATCCTCACCCAGCACAGCAGGACCCACCAACCCACACTCACTCAGCCTCCTCCTCATCCCTGTCCTCATTCCCAGCCTCCGGCGGGAGCTGCCTCAAAGGACAAGGCTTGCAAAAAGGTCCCTCCAAAGATGCAGATGAGAAGGGATTCAGCAGGGGTTTTATCCTTGGTGTGCTCTGAGACAGCTGAGACAGGCAGGAACCCAAATCTCCAGCAGTTCCAGTCCCTCAGCATCTGCACTGGAGCTGCTGGCAAGCACAGCTGGACCAAGCCACCGGTGTGGAGCCAGACCCGTTCAACAGGAAGACACAAAGCTGCACAGGGATGAGATGTTTAATCCCACATCTGACAAGCCACAGCTGAGCTGGCCACTCCAGAAAGCTGGATGTGTCCATCAGTCCCACCACTGGTGTCTCAAGGACCTGCCAGTTCAGAAGTTCCCCTGCCCTCCCGCTGGTGCTACAGGTCCCACACAATCTCTGGTCTGACTCCTGGGAAAGAGCTGCAGGAGGAGCAAGCACTGAAGCTGGGAAGGCACCTGAGCACCTAGGGGCAGCAGGGACCTGTGCTTGTGGTCTCTAGGGAAGTCCCTAGAGATCAGTCCTGTTCCCCAGCCAGCACACGCAGGGAGCAGCACACTGTGATGTCCACAAGAGCACACGTACCTGAGACTCTCACACCATTAGAGACACAAAGACACCAACTTTCCATCTCCTGCTGCCTGGGCAGCACCACAACCAAGAAACTCCCTAACCACACAAGCACATTCATCCAGAACCCAAACTCCAGCTCACGTTTGCCTCTGGACCAGCTCCTGCTCACACAGTGGCTTGGTGGTATCAAACCCACCAGGAGAACCTCATTCCAGCATCCAGCAGATGGTGGCAAATGAGCTAAAATGAGCACTTTGCCAACCCTGACTTGGCCAAAACCAGGGCCTCTCCAGAAGGGTTTGCACAGCTTTAACAAAACCCAGCTCCCTAAGCCAATTGCTGCTCTAATGATGCAATTTAGGGGATAAACAGGCCCTTCAAGGCTGGTTTTTCAGGAGCAAATAGTGCTGTCTGGAGGCAGTTTGCTGCGGCTGTGATGACACCAGCCATCAGAGGCTGGGAACCAGCGTGGGCACAGCTGGAGCTGGCCAGGCTGGCCGGATGCTCTGCTGCTCCAGCCCCGAGCACACGGGCCATTGGTCAGGCTGGAGCAGCTCCGTGAGCATCTTCCCAGTTCGGAGCTGGCCCAGCTTGGCAGGCATTTACCCGGTGCTGGGCTCCAGGAGCATCTGTGCAGCAGCATCCCCACGAGCCGGTCCAGCCCAGAGCCCAGAGCCAGGCAGATGCTCAGTGCGGCTGACAGAGCTCGGCACTGGCTGGATGCTCCAGGGCTGGAGGCAGCACTGAGGAAGGCGGGAGGAGACAGCGCTGGGAAATCTGAGGAGCAGGAGAAGGCCATGGGAGGACCAGGCTCACCAGCATTCCTGCCCTCCCCGCAGTGAAAGGTAGAAGCTGGGGGGAGGGGATGCAAAGGGACAGCTTGGGAGCGTAAGGGGGGCTGCCAGGGGTAGACAGCAGCTGGAAATCAAAGCCCCCTCTCCCCGCTCCTGGGTTAATAAACCACTGCCCCCTCCCTGCCCCCCAAACCATACAGACTTGGGGGATGTGCCCACCCTTCACCGCCCTGCCTGTGCACCCAGCGGGGATGGGGCAGCACATCTCCCGGGCTCTGTCCCCGGTCCGGGGCCGGTGGACTGGGGAGAGCAAGCCTGGCTCAAATGCTCGGTCTGGGGGTAAAGCCGGAGCACAGCAAGTGCCCCCTCCAACCCCGATCGGGGTGACGATGACATCCCCAGCTCAGACTCAACCCATGGAAATGGGGGAGCTCAGCACACCCTTGACTCAGACACCCCCTCCAAGGGGTAACGGGATGCGAGATGAAGCCCCCCCGGAGCGAATCAGCCCTTTCCAGGGGGGATAGAGCATCCCCCGGGGCACGGCAGGGCTGAGCATCCCCAGTGCGGCCCCGCCCGGGGGGCAATGGGGAGCATCCCCTACGGGAGGGGAGAAGCACCCCCGGGGGGAGGCAAAAAGGGCAGAGCCCCCCGAGTTCAGCCCCACCAGGGAGGCTGAGCATCCCCGGGGGGGGCCGAGCATCCTCTCGGGGGGCAGCAGAGCATCCCCGGCGGAGGCGGCAGGGATGGAGCCCTCCGTGTCCGGCCCCACCCGGGGGGCTGAGCATCCCCCGGGGGCCATGGGAGCAGAGCTCCCCCCGGGCGGCCCCGAGCATCCCCCGTGGGCAGCGCGGCCCCGCCCGCACTCACCGCCCGCCGAAGGCGCTGGAAGCCGCCGCTGCCGCCGCTGCCGCCCCGCCCTGCCCCGCCCACTGCGTCACCGGCCCCGCCCGGCCACGCCCCGGCCACGCCCCGCCAGGCCACGCCCCCGGACCCGACGGGGGTTGGGGGCGCGGGGGTCGGGGGTGCGGGGCGGGACCTGGGGCCGGGGATCCTCCCAGGGATGGGAACCTCCCTGCGAACAGGATCCCCCTGGAAATGGGAGGAATCCCCCTGGAAATGGGAGGAATCCCCCTGGAAATGGGAGGAACCCCCCTTTGGGGATTAAAAGACTCTCAGGAGCGACAGGAATCCCCCAGGGGAATTCTCCCTGAGGGCAGAAACCTCCTTGGGGGGCAGGAATCTCCCCGGGAGGACAGAAAACTCTGAGGTGAGGCTCAAATGCCCCTGTGGGAGCACGAACCTCTCTTGATGTGAAGGTTTCCTCCTGGGGTGGGAGGCACGGGAATCCCCCTGGGATGGGCAGAGAACTCTCCGGGAGCAGGAGCCTTCCCGGGGTTTAAAAGCCCCCACAGGGGCAGGACTCCCCAAGTGTCTTGTCCAGCCCCGGAGGAAGGGAGGCAGGAGCAGACCTGGGCTGTGGGGTGTCCCAAGCCCTGGGCGTCCAGTCCCCCCCACCATGTGGGGAGCAGCGATGGGGCCAGGCAGTGACCCCCAGACTCTGCCACAGCCCCCTCCTCACCCTGCGAGGCTCAGTTCAGAGCCCTGGGGGGATGAGATGTGTCACCCCTGGGCTCCCCGCAGGGATCGTCTTCAGCATCACAAATGGGATTTCGGACAGAGGAGCAGCCACAAGCCTAAGCTGCTCCATCACCCTGCCCTGCCCAGGGCCATCCTTCACAAACAATTAATTTGGGGGCCTTGGAAGCACAGCCCCCCCGGCACAGCCTCTGGGATCCCTCAGCAGCACTCACCCAGCCTACAGCAAGGAGCTCCTCTCTGTGAGCCCGCTGGGAACAAGCGGGCTCAGTAACATCATCACAGAGCAGCATCTTCCTCTCCCCAGGAACAGCATCGAGTTCATCCTCAGGATTTTTGCTGGAGGACCTTGGAGAGGTCCCACGTAAATGCCTCCAACCCGCCGGAGGAGGGAGTGCGCTGGATCCACTCAGGAGGAGGAGACTCAGGAACAACTGCCTCCAATCCCGAGAACATTTCATGTTTTCCACATGCCAGAGTTTTCTAAGCCAAGACAAGCTTCACTTTTTAAAAATAATGCTGTGATACAGTTCTCGAATAACAATGATGAATAGGATAATCCAAGGAAAACATTTTCAAGTAAAGAGGTGGGTGCAGCCAGCAGCACCAGGATCTGGTTTGTTGACTGCCATCCACATTAATTAGTATCCATTGCCTTAAGAGCAGATGGATTGGGAATAGTGCTTCTGTCAAGGAATGGCCTTTCCTGCCTGGGATGATCAGAAATTTTCTCAATCAAATGTGTTCCTTGCTGATAAAATGCTCTTTGAGTACTTAAGAAACGAGAGAAATAGGGTCAGGAAGGGAGGTTAAGGACATACCAGCTCCTGGTCATGCCTGGGAAGCAGAAGGAATGTGGATTTCTGGGATTTCTCCATATTCCATGCTTTATCCTGCTCGGGGGAGGCCCAAGAGCTGACACCACAGCTGTGAAAGCATCTCACTGTCATTCCAGTCCTCTCCTGAAGTTTTGTAGGAAAGGGGCACAAGTGGAAATGCAGCACTCGGGAATGTTTGGAGCCATTGAGGGAGAATGGGACAGGGCTGGGCTCTTCAGTCACCGTGCAAATCCCAAAGGAGGGGAGCAGGATTCCACCAGCCTCCCAGTTTAGCCACCCCAGGACTGGGCAGGACTCCCAGCCAGCTCCTGGCAGTGCCCAAATCCCCGTGTGAGCAGGGCGCGAGCTCTCAGGGGTACACAGGCCCCGGAATCGCCATCAGACCCTGGGCTTCCAGTCATGACTTCCCTTTGCAGATCCCCTGGAACCAATTCCTCTCCCATGGGGTGGCACCACTTCTTCAGCAAGCTCCGAGCACCCATTTCAACCCTAAAAAACAGCAAATTTTAGGTGTTTACAGCTCACAGTTTACAGTTTACAGCTGGCGGCCACCTATCGCTGCTCCCACCACGGAGGTGTGCGTGGCACTGGGAGTCCATGGGCTGTGCTTGGGCACTGCTCAGTGGGTGTCTCCTGGAGTGTTCCAAATCCTCTGAAATCTTCAGGATAAACCCCTCCAACACTGCCTTTTTAGTGACAGTGACATTTCTTTATCCTTGGCCAGGGTGTGTGAGGCAAACAGAGTTCCAGCCTGCACCCAGACAGAAATACAAAACTTTTTCCACCTGTTTGTACATTTTTAGCATAAAAAAAAAGTTAATGTGTTTTAAATTACATATTCTCTTTCATGTATTACTATTCTATCCTATACTGGTTATTGATTTCTCACTTCTTATGTTATTTAGTCCATCTTTTGGTCTTTTCAGCATCTTTGGAAAGTAGGAACATTCAGCACATAGATGGAGTCTTTGTTCACCTCTTCTTTATCTTCAGATTTCTGCAAAATGTCTTTGTAGTCCATAAATTCTGCATTCCAGATGTCCAACCTCACCAATACATCCTTCTCTTCCAGGCTTTGTTCACTGAAGCACATCAGACTTGGTTTATCAAAACTCCAAGTTTCAGCAGACTTTTCCCAGTCTCAGAAGTGGCTCATGACAACTTCACTAAATGCTGGCAAAGAGTAATTTAAGAATAACACACTATTTATAATTTATATTCATAGGTTATGATTAATTAAAACAATTAATTTAGAAGTTAATTAAAACCATTAACTAAAATTACTATTTAAAAGTTCCATTGTTTCCAACAGGGCTGTGCGTCAGTCAGGGCAAGTATCTCAGAGTTCCTCCTTATTGGGAGCACTGGGAGGGGCTGCAATCACCCCAGACCCTTTATCCTGGGGGGGCAATTGCCTCAGAGGGAGGATGGGGGGATCCCCTCCTTCCTGAGATGACTGAAGGGCAATTATCTCAGAGCCCCTCGTTACTGGCAGGACTGGGGGGTGGAGGGGCACAGTCACCTCAGGGGCCCTCCTTACTGGGAGCACTGGGGAGCCAGCATCCCTGGAGGCCTTTGGGACTGGGAGGACCTGGGGGACATTTACCTCAGGGACTCTCAGTGCTGGGGGAATCCCCTCAAGTGCCTCCCATCACTGGGAGGACTGGGGGAAGGGAATCCCCTCAGGGACCCTCATTACTGGGAGCACTGGGGAGCCAGGATCCTTAAAGGCCTTTGTGACTGGGAGGAGGGGGGGTGCTGTTCACTGCAGGGTCCTTCAGTACTGGGAGCACTGGTGTGTGTGGGATCCCCTCCAGCGCCCTGGTTACTGGGAGGGGGCAGTTACCCCACAGACCCTCCGTGCTGGGGGGAATCCCCTTAGGGCCCCCACTACTGGGAGGACTGGGGCGGGGGGGAGCCCCTCAGGGCCCCTGTTAATGGGAGAACTGGGATGGGGCGATCCCTCAAACACCCCCATTAGTGGGGGGAGCAATTACTTCACAGATCCTCATTACTGGGGGGATCTCCCCGGGGATCCCCGTTACTGGGAGGACTGGGAGGGTCCCGTCGGTACTGGGAGCACTGGGGAGGATCCCGTCACTATTGGGAGCACTGGGAGGATGCCGTCGGTACCGGCAGCGCTGGGGCCATGTCCCAGCCCCGCTGACGCGGAGCGGTGCGCGGTGTCGCGGCGGTGACGCGCGCGGGGCGGGCGCTGTGGCGCTGTCCCCGCTGTCCCCGCGGGGCCCGGCCGGACATGGCCCCTCGCGGCCGCCCCGCCGCCGCCGCCATGCCCCGCAGGGGCGCCCGCAAACGCCTCAAGTTCCGCGCCGACGACGTGTGCTCTGAGCGGGGTGAGAGCCGGGCCGGGCCGGGCCGGGCGGGGGCGAGGCGGCGGGGCCGGGCCTGGGCCGCGGCTGAGTGGGGCCGGGGTGCATGCGGGGAGCGGTGCCTGAGGAGGGGACGGGCGCCTGTGAGGGGAGCTGGGCCTGAGGGGAGCCGGGCCTGAGGGGAGCCGGGCCGAGCTCGGCCCTGTTGGTGCAGGCCGGAGAGGAGGCCTGGGCCTGCATTAGGGCCTGAGGGAGGAGGTGGATGAAGGGCCTGGGCTTGGCCTGGGTGAGGGGAAGGAGGATGGTCCAGTCTCGCCCAGGAGTGAGCTGGGCCCTCTCGGGTGTGTGCAGGCAGAGAGCTGCGCCCAGGAGGGATTGCCCCGACGGGGATCTGGAGGGATGTGTGGGAATGAGACCTCTTTGCCTATGGAGGAGCCTGGGACCAGAAAATCAGCCAGGCTCGAGTTGGGCTGTGTGAGGGAGAATGGGATTATCGCTGGCTGAGGTGGTGGGGGAAGGAGAATTGCACTGGGCTGGGCAGGGGTGAGTCCCCTGAGCCTGGCGGACTGATGGTCTGGAGTAGAGAATTGCTGGGGACCCCTGGCCTGCACCTCTCTGCTGAGGCTCATTTTCCTGCTTGTGCATCTCCTCCTCGAGGGACTGTTCCCTTTAGGCATCGTGACTCTTAGCCCTTCTGTCCCCTTGCCATAATCCCTAATCCCTCTGACCCCTGTTTCCCCCTCTCTGCAGTGACGGTGGCAGATTATGCCAACTCAGACCCAGCTGTTGTGAAGTCTGGACGGGTGAAGAAAGCTGTGGCCAACGCAGTGCAGCAGGAAGGTGAGTCTTCCATGGGGCCCCTGCCTTCCCCACACTGCCTCCACATTTTGCTGGCTTCTGCATGATGTGGGAAACTCCTCTTCCTTAAACGGAGAAAATGTGTGTCCTTTAGTGCTGCAAATGAGCCCATGCTGCTCTGTAGAATCAGGTGTTAAGGACTTAGACAGGAGGTTGTAAAGAAAGCCTGCTGCAAGTCCAGTAGGAATTGCTGAGTTATTGTTAGTGCCTGAAATGGAAAGGCTTGGATGTCATCTCCTGCTTGAAGCAGAAAATAACATGATAAAAATCTTTATTACTTTATAACCACATATAAAACTGTAGATAACTTTATTAGCAGGCAAAGTTCTTTGCAGTGGGAATAAGGTTGTGATAGTTCTGTCAAACACGTGTTGCGAGGAGGTCTTGGCAGGGTGTTGCTATTTCTTTGGTGAGCTCTGTAAACAAGGAGTTTTCCTGGAAAGGTAGTGCAGTATTTTGTTATCTACTTCCTCATCTGGGAGCTTTCTGAACTAACACACCCCACTTGCTTGAGAAATGGTGATGTTTAGACCTTTTAAATGTAAGTGGTCACACATGTTGGAGGTGGATGTTGTGTTGACAGTGATGACTGAACTCGTCATAAAGGGAAGCTCTTGGTTTGCAGCTGAAATCTTGCATTGCTGGAGACAGTGTCCACTTGGCCTGAGTGCCTGTCAGGGGCAGTGGTGCTTGTGGACATCCTCTGCAGCTGCTGCTTCTCAAGATCAGAGCACCTCCATCTTTTGTGGCCTCCTTTGTTTGGGGCTTCCCTTCTCCCGTTCCCGCTCCTGCTCACCCCTCTGTGTTCTGTCTCCCTGAGGCAAAGTCCAGCACTTCAGCATTGTGCTGGCAAACTGCTGCTGTTCCGTGCTCCTGCCCCCAGCATCACCTGCTTCATCCAGTTTATGCCCTTTCTCGCTGTGTTTCTGGCTTACCTCCACCTCGTCCTGGTGACTCCAGGTCACAGCAGTTCCCTGCCCACCCCTTTCCCAGCTCTTTGCAGTGCAGTCTCAGGGGTTTCCCCTCTGGATTCAGAGATCCTCGGGATCTCTCCTCCCCGGCCCCAGGGCTGTGCTCCAGCCTTATCTGGTGCAGCCATGACCGTGCTGCTTCCTTATCTGGCCCAGCCTTATGTGTGCATCGTGGGGTGCCATGTTTGGGGACAGGAGCTCCAGCTTTTGGCCTTACTGCCCTCCGGGAGCTTGGCTCAGAGTGAACCCCGTGCTGGGTGTGACCTCAGCTGGCAGGGCACTTCCCCCAGGGAGCATCCCATGAGAGCTTCATCGGCAGGGGAACCAGGGCCAGGAGGAATTTTTCTGGGCTTTTTTCCTCCCCATTCTAATGCCCAGGATGGGAGGATTACAACAGTGAGGTGAAGAGAGGATGCCTCTGCAGTATTGCAGTGCAGCCATTCACTGTTCAGTGGACTTGTGCTGTTGATTCAGAAGCTGATTTTTCCTTTTCAGAGTGGGGTGGGCTCTTCTGAACCCCACTCTGAGTCCCTGTCAGTTTTGTCCTTTCTTGCGTGGCTGTATTTGATGTCATAACTCACTGTCATTTGTATTGCCACCTATTTCACTGTCTTTTTACCTATAAAAGGTCATGTGGAGAGGGTAGTATGATCTGGCAGTGGGGCGGACAACTGCCATGAATGCATCCAGGTGCCTTGAATGCATCCAGGTTCCAGGAAGGCATCCAGTTTACAGAACAAACTGTGCAAAGCGAGGTAGAACTGGTTTAGCAAAGCACTGAGGTGTGTCTAGTCAGTGGGTACAGTCAAGCCCTGTCTGAAGACTGTCTTTCCATCTGCTGTCCTTTCATTTTAAAACCTTGTTTGATGGTTAGAAATAAAAATATTTTTCACCAGAGTTTATTTATTTATGTTCAGTTTCTTGTTGTTGTTGTTGTTTTTCTACTACTTTGTCCCTGTGGTTCAAACAGCACACTTTGCTCTTCAGTGGCTCTGGTGACTGCAGTGACTGGAACTGGGATGTATAAAACCTTCCTGGGCTTCAGTTTGTGCTGGATAGAAAAACTTGAACACTGTAAGCCTCATCTGACCTCTTGGTAATGTTCTGCTCTTCACCCAGCCTGTTCAACTTTTGAATGAATTTCACGTCTGTTTGTGAAGCCTTTGTGCTCTGGTGGCAGCACTGGTCTCTGTGGCAGTGCCTCACACAGCTCTAATGTAGGACCACACCTTTCTTTTTCCAAGACTCTCATTACTGACTCACATGTGGATTTTTCTGCTCTAACGAGTCCTCAGTTTACAGATCAAGTTTTAAAAATAATATTTCTGAACAGAGATATGTCTAAACATGTCCCCAGATGCAGAAAAAAGCCAACCCCAAGCTCCAGCTGTCCCAACTTGCTGTTTTCTTCACTAGGCCAGTCTTCCCTTTCACTAAATTCCAGGGTAAGTGTAACTCCTGTGTGCATGACACTGAGTTCCATCTCTGGTGGATTGTGTCATCAGCCACAGGATGTTTGTCCTGCTGTGAAGGGAGTGAGTCTTCTCCGTGCTCATAATACAGTTCCAGAGCAGGTGCTGGCTCCAGGCTGAACATGGCCATGCAAGGCAGCTCTGCTGTTCAGGGAAACCAGTTATCCCTTGTTTTATTTGGAATTGTAAATAGCTTCAGCTAAACCAGTGGGATCTGCATAATGTGCTGGTAATCATCCTCATTGTTGATTCTTTAAAACAAGCAGCTGAATAATTATGTTTCCAATTCACTCACCCCTGCTAATCTTTCTCTGACAAGGTAATCCTTGAGCTCAGGATTTACTTGCTTGTGTCACTCACCAGAAAGCTTTAAGGCAGTGGTTCCCCTGAAGCATCTCCTGAACTTGGATCACCTTTTCCTCTCTGCTGTTGTATTTAGTGGTGTTTGTCATTGCAGTAAAATCCCTGTGTGGTTTGGAAGCTTCCTGTGTCCCTACTGAGGAAGTTCTCTCCGTGTCGGGAGAGTCCTGTGACAGCAGCGATGAGATGGACACCAAGGAGAGCATCAACGGGAGGGCTGCCTCGAGGAAAAAGAAGAGCAAAAGGCACAAAGGTGTGGTCACCTGCCCTCCTAGGGCTCTGTGGGCTCCTGCTGCATGTCCTGCCTGGGGGATGCTCGTGCTGGGGATTTACAGGAGGGTCATGGGGCTTTTGGAGCATTCTGGAATTTATGTGTGCACAAAGAAATGCCAAGGGTTTAGCCGCCTGTAAATCTGCTGGCACTTGGTCACAGGAGCTGTATTTGCACAAAGGCAGAGCCTGGGGCATGAAATCACAGCCTGAGAGCTCCTTGCTTTTAGCAAATATCCCTCAACCTCGGAAAACAAACACTGCTGTTCCAGAGTTGTGAAACTTTGCCACTGGCCATGTTGCTTCACAGAACATGGGGTGGTTGCAGCAGGTTTGCTTTGGGGTTGAAGTGCTGCTGTCCATGACGCAGTTGTTGGCAAAACACAAGCTCTGTTTTCAGTTTATTTCCAAGCCTGTGGTTTGTTACAAATGAGTTTAAAAGGCTCTTTTCCCAGCAAGGAAGTGCATTTGATCCTAGTGGCATCATAATACATTAATTCAAGGGAGATGTATACTTCAGCATTTACACTTTGTGCAACTCCACAGAAATCCATTGGAACACAGGGTAAGCAGCAAACAGCTCTGCTGCACTGGGGAACCCTGCACCTAGGAACAGGTTGCTTTCAGGTTGAGAAGCAAATTTTAACCAGTTTTCTTGAGCTTAATACCAATTTATGTAGCACATGATCATCTGCCACAGACTGAAGGTGGACAGCACTTCCTCTGGGAAGGGAGTTAAAAGAGTTTAACCTCTTTTATTAAGGCATCCTTCAGAATCCTGGCAGAATAATATCTGAGTGGCTGGAGCTGTGAGTCTGGGAAGACAGTATTCGGTTCTACCACAGCCTTGTCTTGTTTCTGCTACATGTTTAGGGAGGAAAAAATGATGATAGAGCAGTGATGCTCTGCCCTCTGAGTTCAGCAGTGTGGAGTTTGATGGCTTCTTGAGCCACAGCTGACACAGCAAAGTGGGTGTAGCAGCCTGTTGTGGGTGTAGCAGCCTGTTGTGGGTGTACCTACCATAAATCTGAATTGCTGTGGGGAAATGATCACATCCAGAGCTTTCTTTGGCAAGTATCACGTGAGGATAAAGAACTGCCCTTTGTATTAACCTGCTGTCTCAGGGTTAGATCTGGCACCCTCAAGTGCCCAAACACCTCTTCTATGCCACAGACCTCACTGCGGCTTTTCCTATTAGCACTGTGCACAAGTTGTGTTTTCCTTCTCTTCTTAACCTTCCTAATGTTCAGTATTGTTCACCTATTTATATTCTCTAGAAGTATTTTTTACTCCTAAAGTTGGAGCAGTGTCTGTGGAAAAGCATGTGGTGTAAATTACAAACCACTGCAGGAATGAAAGGAGTGTGAGCCCTCAGTTCTGGCTGAGCAGTTCTGACACCTCTGAGAGGAAGAACAGGCCATTCTCTCCATCTGAATTGCATTAAAAGCTCCCATCCAAAAAGCTTTAATGAAATTAGGAGATTTAAGAAAAGCAGCTGATTGCCAGTTGCAGAACAGAATTTCCCTCCCCGACAGAGCTCCTACCACAATATTGTGACCACTGCTCAGGGTCTTCAAGTGTGAAGCAATTTTGGTGACCTGTTGAATGTGCACTTTTGATTAAAAATACAGGAGCTTGGCCCTCCTTTACATAAAGTTGCCTCTTTATTTACCATCCAGTTTTTATTTCTCAGCTTCAGTGTGGTATTTCAGCTTGAAAGGGTCAGGCATCGAAACAGGGTCCAGAAAGGCTTTTGTGGTTTTCATCCTTGCACACAGAACTCACAGGGACAAGATGCTGAACAAAATGACCTAATTCTGTGTGCTTTGAGCTGAGCTGCTGGATTAGAAACCTCCAGAGAGCCCTTTCAGCCTGAATTCCTTTATGAATCTGCTGCTTTGCCCACTTGTGCAGCAGGGGTAACAGTGGCAGGTGTCCAGCACAGGGGAAGGGTCATGGCTGTGTGGACACTGATGGGAACAGGGAGCAGGGCCACTGAGGCTGTGCAGCCTGGGGCTTGGGCTGACTCTGTGTGTGAAATTCAGCTGCCCACCTGTGCTGCCAGGTGTGCAGCATGTGTGTCTAGGTGGGAATTGGTGCATGTGATGTCCTGCACTAACACACCCTCATTGCCTTTAGAAGATGCCGAAGGGGGAGGAGGAGAGGAGTATCCCATCGACATCTGGCTGCTCCTGGCTTCCTACATCCGCCCTGAGGACATCGTCCGGTTCTCTCTGATCTGCAAGAAAGCCTGGACTGTCACTTGCACTGCTGCCTTTTGGACCAGGCTCTACAGAAGGTGAGACCCTCTGGTGAGAGCTCAGCTGGGAGTCCCTAGGAACTTGCAGCAAGCTGCAGCCCTTTGTGCAGCCTGCAGCTACATCCCTGGCTGGTCTCTGAGCAAACTAGGAACGACTGGGAATTGTAGCAGGATGTGTGGGCTGAAGCCTGCCTGGTGCAGGTCAGGGCTTTGAGGCTGCCACGTGATGTCCTGTTAGCAGCACAAATCCCTCGCGGCCCTCAGGGTGACCAGAGTCCTGTGGTCAGTCAGATGGGGAGTTTTCCTGTGAGTCCCTGCTGTGCCTGCCCTGTGTGGCTGTGCCCTGGAGCTGACAGCATTGCTGCTGTTGTGCAGGCACTACAGCCTGGACGCGTACCTGCCCCTGCGCCTGCGCCCGGAGTCCATGGAGAAGCTGCACTGCCTGCGCGCCTGCGTCATCCGCTCCCTGTTCCACATGTACGAGCCCTTCGCCGCCCGCCTCTCCAGGAACCCCGCCATCCCAGACAGTACTCCCAGCACTTTAAAAAATTCCAGAGTAAGTGGCATCACTCAGGAACTGGGATTTGTCTGGGGGCATTGCTGTTTCTTGTTTGGTTTGGTTTGATTTTTCCTTTCTAGAAGAAAAACAGATGGTGTGGAGATGGTCACCAGTGACACTGGGGTGTAGGATGGTCACCAGTGACACTGGGGTGTAGGATGGTCACCAGCTGGGTATTCTCAGTGGGATTTGTAAAAGTGTGCTGGGTACTTTTATCTGTAGAGTTACTCTTTGAAGTAACTTCTGCCTGAGTCCTACACAACACCGTTTTAACCAGCAAAAGAGCCTGGTTTCACTGGATGTCAGAGCTGCCAGGGATGTATGCAGCTCTCCCTTCCTCTGAACGAGGCTCCATAGGATCAGCTTTTGTATGTTTTGCTTTATTCTGACACTGTGTGCCAGAGTGCATCTCTGTAATAGGCCTCTGGAGAGCTCAGCAGTGACACCAATGCCAGGAATTGTGTCACCCTGCTTTCCTGCAGGTCATCCATGGTCTGGTGTATGGTGAGGTGGGGTGGTGACGCTGGGGTGAGCATGGCAAATGTGCAGAGCCAGTGTCTGCTTTGGGACTGGGCTGCACTTATGTTGGGCTGTGGAAGGTTTGTCTGTGGTGTGAGCAGGTAATTCCCTGTGCTGTCCCAGCTTGGAGCACTTTAATTGCTGTTGGCCGTTAACTCTGAAATGCCTTTGTGTCTCTTGTTTGGTTTTAACTTGCAACTGGCTGATGCTCTGTGAGCAGCTTAAGCAGCGATGTGAATTCTCCACCCTCCAAATCCAAGGTCAAAAATCAGTTGAATGAGGTTTTTGGAGCCAAACTGAAGTGGGTTTTGTTGAGGAGTAGTTCTTACTTTTCTGTTCAAAATGGAGGAGCCTCATCTATCCATACGTGACATCCCGCCTTTCTTCCTTGCTCTCCCTGTCACAGGCTGGTGTAGGCTCGGGAGCATCCAGCAGCACTCAGGAGGTGGTGCTGCAGCACAGGGAAAAGCACCTGGCTCTGTGTGCACTCTTATCTCTCCATCCAGAGCTCCTTGTTCTCTTCCTTCGTCCCCAGGCTGGGGATCTTCATCTTCGTTCTTACCAACTGAAAAAGCAAGACATTTTGAGGAAATTCCAGCTTAACTCTAGTCCTGAGCCCAGCCTCCCACTGCTCGTGGCTGGAGGAGCTGGGACCCCGAGGCGGTGCTGGCAGGGTCTGGCAGGGTCAGCATTTCGGGAGGATTCCTGGTGACATCATAACGGCTTTGGTGCCCACTGCTAGTGCTTCTCCTGTACTAACAGCAGGAGGAGGATCCTTTAAGTGCAGTTTTTCATTGTTCAGCTTTTAAAAAAGGAAATTAAATGGGAATGAGACTTTGTCAGAGCAGTAGAGGTTTGACCTAACCCCTTGCAGCATGAAAGAGCCACCCTGAGTCTGGTCTTGCTGTACTACTGCACTGCAGGACTCTGAGCTCCAGTTGTGTGACTGTGCAGAGAAATTCCTCAGCACAGAGGGTTTGGAGGAGGACCTGGCACTGCCTCCCCACGTCCTGGCTTTCCTGGGCTTTGGTTGTACCTTTGTGGGTTGCTGACACTAACGGCAACGCCTACTTAAACTGCATGTGGCTAGAGGAAAGCCCAGCCCTGGGTGTGATCCAACCTAGCTTTTCCTCTTTAATTTCCTTTTTTCTTTCCCTAGCCTAGCTTGTGTGGGACACTGGAGCCGTTATGGTGTCAGCAGAGCTGTTTGCCCTTTAAAGACACCCCATTATTTTGGGCGGAGCGGCAGCCGCACGGCGCGTCTGAAGGGCAGGACGGCTGACCCGAGGACGACATCCTCTGCCCCTTAGGAGGTACTGACCTTTTGTGCTTCACTACTTGCCATGACCAAACAAGTTGCTAGACCAGGCTGTCTCTGCAGGTAGTTCACAAACTACAAATGAGCATCTCCTGCTCATCTGAGTTAAAAAAGATCTGGAGAATTTTTTTATTGGAAAAAACCTGAGGGCTGATTCCTCCCAGGTGGAGGATATTCCATGCATGTTCCTGAGCTTTACTCCACAGGGCTTTGTTGTTCACCTCATGAAGATTGTGGAGGAAAAAGGTCCCTTAAGGACTCTTGTTTATGGATATGATTCAGAGTTGAAATAGAGGGTCGTGTATCCCCTTTGGTCTCTTCCAAGCCCCTGTGGTGTACAGAGGCTGGCTCTGGCTTTGTTTTATTAGGATCATTCCATCCTGGAGTGAAGTTAAATGTGTGCTTTGCCCTGCAACCCAGTCAGGCCTTTTCTCTTCAGGAGAGACTGAGTATGGATCACAGGGAGTTCTCTTTTCCCACATTATCCCTCCTTTTCCTGCTGACACTGATGAAAGATAAGACCAGCTGTGGTGGGCTGGCATCTGTGGTGTGCAAAAGCTTTGAGGGATGGCTGGACTGACTTGCCAGGTTCTTTCCTTGGCTGTTGAAGGCTGATTGCTTGTACTGACTGGTAGGCAGGGATTTCCCTCCTACAGGAGTTCTGCTGAGCCTCCTGCTCTAGAATGAGCTCCTGGGCTGGAACCTGTGGCCCACACAGTGATAACCAAGTGAAATTGGAGCAGTCCTGCGTGGGAGGGCAGTGCTGGTGACTTCTGAGGCTGTTTGAGGCTGGTTTCTCATTTTCTTTTGGAAAGAGACAGGAGGTTGATCAGACTGTGCTGTCCTGGCAGTGGTTTTGGATTCAAACGATGACAGTCAGTGCTGGTGATGGCAAGGTCAAGGTGTCCATTTGACACCACAGTGGCTTAGGAACTTCTTCATCCATCACCTCATAGCTCATGTACTGGTCTTTGTATTCCCCTCTGGGTCCTTTCCTTCTCAATCCTTATTCTGTTCTCCATTGTTCCTTGCTTTAACCTTGTTTGGAACCCAGATTATTGTGAGTTGCTGGTGGGTGGAGGGAATGGATGAATCTGCACCAGGAAAGGGACAAATGGCACAACAGGACTTGGCTGTTTGGTACGTCAGTGACTACGAGTTGCCAGCTTGAAACTGGGAGATCTACACTGCTGAGAGGGTTCTTTGAACATAATTAATTTGAATAAATGGCTCCTAAATTGCTCCAATTGTGTTTGCAATTGGAAGCCTTTATGATCTGTTAAAACTTATTTAAAGTGGTGCTTCTGAGGGTTTCATAATTTTTTTGTTTCTTTTTTCCACCTCAGTGTCTGCTTTTCTGGTGCAAAAAGATTGTAGGGAACAGACAAGAAGCAATGTGGGAATTCAACTTCAAGTTCAAAAAGCAGGTATGGAAGAACCAGATAAGCTGTGACTTTTGTTTGAAGCAGAAATTATTTTTCTGGGGGTAGAAGGGAAGTTGGAAACTTTTTGTGCATTCAGACAATAAATGCAAACTGGTTCCCATGGTAAACTAAAGCACATTGTGGAACTACGCTCAGTTTTCAGTCTGTTTGTGTCATCACTACTGATGACACAAAACCCAGACTGTCTGACTGCAGTGGTCAAAATGTTGACCAAAATCTGAAACTTCTTTTTTGCCATTGCCAAGATTTCTCAGAGAAGTGAAGCAGCCAGCACTGCCAGGGAAAGCCTCTGGTCGTGGGTCCTGGGAGAAGCCAGTAATTTCAGGCAACCTTGGGAACTGTGCAGCTTTCCCCTGTAAAGAAATGGTCCTGAAAATTGCCCATCCTGAGTGATGGTGTTGTTAATGTAACACTTTGCCCAAACACCTGGGGAGGAGGAGAGACCCTGCCAGGCCACACTGGGGAGGAGCAGCCAAACCCAGCAGAGGTTCCTGCTTTGCTAAATCAGCCTCTCTTTCTTTCAAGTCTCCCAGTTTTAAGAGCAAGTGTTGCAAAGGTCTCCAGCCCCCAATCCAGTATGAGGAAGTGCACACAAACCCCGATCAGGATTGCTGCCTGCTGCAGATCACCACCTTCAACTTCATCTTCGTGCCAATCGTCATGGGCATGACCTTCACCTTGGTGAGTGGGAGAAAGCTGCCAGGCTTTGCAGATGAGGTTCCTGTAAGGACATCAAGAGGGCACCTGGAATCTCCTGTGTTGGAAGGGACCCACGGGGATCAAGCCCAGCTTGTGGCCCTGCACAGGACAACCCCAGGAATCCCACCCAGTGCCTCTTTTGGCTGTGTAAATCCTACTGCTCTATCAGCAAACCAGTTCTGGCAATTGTGCGGTTAATGAATGGAGGAAATGCTCAGGATGTCAGTTTAACGTCTCCATTTCCATTGGCTCTTCCCTGTTTGGTGCAGTGCATAGAGAGGATGTAGAGAATCTGCCAGGAGCTGTGGTTGTGCAGTGTCTGGGGGCAGGTCAGTTACCAGAACTGCAGCAGGTACAGGAGACAGGGAGCAGCACTGAGCTCTGCCCCTCACAGGAAAGGATCTCTTTATGGCAGTAAATTCTGAGAGGACAATCCCACATGAGCAAACTCTTTGAATGTGTGTTGGGTTCCTGATTAGGAATCAGGGTTTCAGAAGTGGCCAGTGCTCAGGAGAGGTTCAGTCTGGCCTCACTTAGGAGTTGGGCAGTGAGTTCCAGACTTCTGACAGCCACTTGCTTCTAGGTTCACTTAGAATCAGACTCATAAAATCACTTAGGTTGGAAAAGACCTTTAAGATCATCAAGTCCCAGCACTGCCGTATTCAGCCCTAACCCATGTCCCAAGTGCCACATCTGCAGGCCTTTGGAACACTGCACGGGATGGTGACTCCCCTGCCCCAGGCAGTTCCAGTGTTTATAACCCTTTTACAGCCCTTACAGCTTCCAGCATCATTGTTTGGGGCTGCCAGCCAGGGAGAGCTGGTTTGGATCCAGTGCTGTGGCCTTGAGAGTGTGACTGTGTGAAACACCTCAGACTTGTACAATTCAGAGGAATTTATAAAGTGTAGAGTGTTGTGTTGAGAGCTCTCCTGGTCACTGTGAGATTCTGAAGCAGCTCTGGTGTCCTCTCTTGCAGTTCTCCATCTCGGTGAGCACGGACATGCGGCACCACCGCGTGCGCCTGGTGTTCCAGGACGCGCCCGTGCGCAACGGGAAGAAGCCGCGCGTGGAGCAGGGCGTGCAGGTGGTGCTGGACCCTGTGCACAGTGTCAGGCTCCTGGATTGGTGGCACCCACAGTACCCCTTCTCCCCAAAGGCTTAGTGCTCTCCTGAGGCTGCAGGAGCCCACAGGGGACTGAATCTGGCAGGCTGAAGAGAATTTCTAGGAACCAGGAAATCCTATTTTTATTTCTGAAATAAATTCTGCAGTCTCCTTGCAAGTGGTTGAAGCTGCTGAGCTAGTTTGTATGTATATAACTTCTGGTCAGTAATGAGCAGAGCTGAGTGTAAAGCAGAAACTATTTGTAAACACACTTTTATGTAAAATTGACATTTTATGATTTGAAAGGAGCTCCCTGGAACTGTTCATTTAAAATCCTTTTGGTGCTAATCAAAGTGGTCCTGTGTTCTCTTGTTCGGGAAGAAGCAGGAGGTTTTGCTTTCCAAAAACTTTCCCTTTTGCTTTCCAGGAACCATTTACAAACAAAATCCATGTTTGTTTTACTGCAGCAGGATTGTGTTCATGCACAGTGTGGTATTTCAGTGTCTGAGAAGCAGTGAGCAAGATAGCAGTGATCAACAATAATCTTAATTCCCAGCCCAGCAGATCTGAGTTTAAGGAAAGAAAAAGGCATAAATGATCAAACAAAGGAATTACATCAAAGATGAGTGGAATTACTTCAAAGATGAGTTGTAAGGCAAAAGTCCCACTTGAATGTAAAGGTACTCAAGTTCTCACATTGGTGCTTTTCTTTGAAAAGATCTAAACTTTTAAAACCAGAAGGTGCTTTTCAGAGAACATAAACAGGGAGGGAGAGGAGCTGGAGGGGATAAACTAAATAACTGAAGCAGTGATGAAGGACTTGACTGTCTGTTCTAAGAGCAGTGTGGAAATCTTTTCTGTTGAAAGCCCCCAGGCAACCACTGATCTGGCTTTTGACTAAACAAATAGATTTCTGTGAGGAAGAAGCAACCCTGAAACTTCCTGTGGCTTTGGGCTGACTGAGAAGTGAGGGGTGCAGGGGCTGGGCCTGTCAGGAGTGTGGTCTGACCAGAATGAACCTGACTGGAGGTTTAATTGAACACGTGGCTCCCTGGGGAGGCCCTGCAGGGCAGGGGAGCAGCTGTGCAGATCCAGACCCTGCACTGAGCTTTGCTGCCTGTCAGATACCAGCTCCTCAGTCCTACTGCACACCACGTCTGATCCCAAGCAGGTGGAACAGCACTTGTCCATGTAGAGTGTTCAGTGAAGCTCCTGAAGGAGAGGGAGTTCTGCCATCTCAGTTTGGACTTAGTGGTCTTCGTGGGTCCCTTCCAGCTCAGGATATCCAGTGATTCTGTGACCCCCACATGGCCCTGGTGCAGGTGGCCGTGAGGAGTTTCTTGCATGTCCTTTGCCACTCTGTAAATCACCACTAAGGACATCTGCCCCAGCCTTGCATCTGCGTTGGAGGCTCTTCATGTTGACTTCACATTTGGGACAGCTCCTGCCTCACAGTTCCCCTTTCCACCACTGCTGAACTTCTGTTGATGCCAGCAGGTAAGTTCTGAAGTTAAATTTGTTTAGTAGAGATACAGAGCAAGCAAAATGTGCTGTCCCTGTGATCCTGGGGCTGCCATGACAGCAGAGCCTGGGCTGTGTTGTGGTTGTGGTGCAGGAGAGGCAGGACGGCTGGGACTGGGGCTGTGTGGAAGGGCTACAGGGGCTCCATCCCCAAGGAAGCTGCTCCAGGGCATTGGGGGACAACAATCTTCCTTTTGCTGAGGGGTTAAGCACCACTGAACTCGGGGACAGGTGGTGAAGCTCAGGAAGTGAAATGTGGTCAGGCTGCAGTTTCCGGGAGGTGGCAGCTGACTCAGAGCCTGGTTCTGACTGTGCTTCAGGCTGCTTCCTGCCACATTCCCTGAAAGCTGCCTCATGATGATGCAGGGCTATGTGCCTGGTGGCTGCTGTTTCTGCAGGGTCTGGAGGGTGGGAGCAGAGGGGTTGGTTCCTGGCTCAGGCTGATGGCAGGAGCACGGAGCAGGCTGGTGCCTGTGTGAGGCTGTGCCCTTCCTTACCTGTGGGGAGCTGCTCCGGCTGAGTGGGGCTGGCAAAGGCAGCCTGGCCCTGCTCTGGCTCCTGTGCACAGCTACAGGACAGCTCCTGGGGCGGGGTGTTCCTGCCATCTGGCGAAGCAGGAACACCTTGTGATCAGGCATATGGCAAATCCAAGGGGCAGAGGTGCTTGGCAGCTCCCAGAATTCCCTGGCTGATCCCGGGCAGGGCAGCTGGAGCAGGCAGCACAGGCTGGGACAGCAGGTGGATGGGATGTTTCCTGCTACCAGCAGACTTGCTGGATCCAAATATGGATATTTAGATACAGATAGATGCCCCTAAGCCAGAGGGGTGCCCCTCCCAGGACAGGTTTTTTCTAGGCTGAAATTTATAAAATGTATAAGAACAATTCTCAGTCTTTTCCAGCTCCTGGTGATCCTGGTGCTGGAGCTGTGCTGATCAGCAGTGCTGGTAGGGACTGGGGACCTGTTCTGAGCCATGTGGGGAGGCTGGGGAGTGGCAGGGATGCTGTGGAGGGGGGACTCGGCCTCTGTAGAGCTGCAGGTGCAGGTGTTCTCCTTGGCATCAGGCCCTGAACCCTGGGCTGAGGTTTGCTCAGTGACAGAGTGACACCAGAGCTCAGTCCTGAGCTGGGGATTTCCACCCTGGCCCCCAAGCCCAGCCTCTCTTGAAGCTTGGCTGCCAAAAAAGTCCTCTTTGGTGTCCTCCAAGGTGGGATGCAGTGAGGGCACCGGCAGGAGTGGCTGTGGTTTGGTGTCACCCCTTTCTGTAGGACACGGCTCTGAGGGGTCCTTGGTGTGGAAATGGAGCCCCAGATCAGCATCACGGTGGCTCTCCCTGTGCTCTCCCTGCTGTGAGGCCCCTTCCACCTTTGCTTTGTCCTGCTCCTGAATAATGGAAGGGCTGTAAACAGATCCTGTCTGGCTCTCTGGTTTCCTAGAGAAGACAGGAGGCTTGGCCTCCACCCTCACGCTGCTCCTGTCCTTGTCAGGGATCTGGTGTCCAAGAGGAGATGAGCTGGGTAAGGCGAGGCCTGGGGGCTTGGGGAAGGGGGCTGGGCCCTGCCGTGGCTCCCCTTGTGCCTGTCCTATCCCAGTCCCTCCGCTCTGGCCCCAACTGGGGGAACTGGTCCTCCCTGGCCCTCTGAGCTGGGTGTGCCTGTGCACCCTGGGCCCCTCTCAGAGCAGCCTTTGCACCTGGGGCTTCTCTTTCTTCTTCAGGTTTTTCCAAAAGCTGGGGACCCAGGGCTGAGCTGGGTGTCACAGCCTTCCCCCTCTTCCTCTCTGCGGGGGCAGGAAGGACCAGGTTTCCTTCCTGTCTGTGCAGGGGTGGGGATCAAGGGCAGCTGTGGTGAGAAGAGCCCTCCCCCTCCTGCAGCTGCCACCAAGCCCCACGGTCCTTCCCACCCTGGGCCACTGAGCAGCAAAGCTCTGCCCTGTCCTGGCTGCCTTGGCCCTCCTTGGTTCTCCAGCCCCTGCCCAGGTGGGAATGCCAGAATGCCTCTGCTCCAGTGCAAAGTCCCCACTGAGCCCCTGGGACCCCACTAGGACAGAGCCACTGCCTTCCCACCATGGGAATGTAAGGATTTAAACCCGAATGGTGCAGGAAAAGCGAAAGGCAGCAGATCCAGGAGCCTGGGGACGTTTCTTCCGCCTTCCCAGCACCATCATCTGCTTCCTGCCCTACCTTATCTCTCTCTCACAGAGGTGACCCAGGCTCCACGTGCTCCCACAGGGAGCAGCTAGGGCTGGAAGTCGTCATGGGGGATTTGTAGAAGACAGAGCCTGGCAAGAGACGTGAGGCCTTCCTGAAGGTAGGAGAGGTCCAGACCAGCAAGGAGAGAAGGGAAGTGGGATCCATGCTTCTGTGTGAATAAATAGGGTGGGTGGAATGGAGGAGAAGGGAAGGGGCTCCTCTCCATTGGGATGCTGTGGGTGGGTTGCCCTATGGGAGGGAGCTGGTCTGGATGGCAGCTGGGGACAAGTGATGCTGTTGGTGACTCGTGGATGCTCCAGAGCCATGTTCCTGCTCTGGATCTGGAGGAGGGAAGCAGTGGGAGGAAAGGTTTGGAGGGTGGAGGAGCTGGGAACAACCCTGGCCATGGAAGGGCCCCATGTGACCCACATTGGTTCACTGGGATTAGAAGGGGCTTCATTCCCAGCCCAGCTGCGATGTGCAATGCTCCAGCGAGGAGCTGGAGGGCGTGGGGAAGCTGTGGTGTCCTGGGGGTACATCCAGGGTGGGATCCAGGTTCTGCCCTGGCCCAGGGTCCCAGTTCTGGCTCTGCAGCCACAGAGGTTTTTGCCACCTCAGCACAAGAGCTGGAAAATAAATGGGCAAAAAGCTGTGCCAGCTCCGTGTCACCAGCTCCGTGTCACCAGCTCCGTGTCACCAGCTCCTGGCGCGGTGAAGTGGTGGGTTCGTGCCAGAGTTCGGGATGCTGGGGCTTGGCAAGAGCCCCCAGCGGGGGTTGGTGCTGCCCGGGGGACTGGAGCTGCCTGCGGGTTTGGGGTGGGTGCGGTACAGCCGGTGCCATCCTGGGATGCCCGCAGCTCCCGGGCCACGCGGGTCCCCGCCGGCCGGGCCGCTGCTCCGGGGCTCCTGGGGCAGAGGCCGCCGCGGACGCTCCTCCTCTGCGGGAGGCAGGCAAGGACTCGGGGTGGGGCTTTGCCGAGCGAGTATCGAGAGCCCGGCCAGCCCGGGGAAGTTGCCAAGGCCGAGCACCCCGGAGAGGCGAGGCTGCCGCCCACCCGTGAGTCTGTGCCCCAGGGCGGGGCTGGCCGGGAGCCGTCTCCTGCTGCCGTGGGAAGGGGTGCCTGGGGAGCCGGGCTGGGGGCAGGGGTCTCGGCTGGGGGTTCCCCGGCTGTCAGCGGCGGGGACAGGATCGGTGTAAGTGTCCCCTTGCCAAGCTCCTTGCGGGGACCCCCTTGTGCTGTGGGACACCTGGGCTGACCGAAAGCTTTGGCTCCCAGAGCCGTGTGCTACTGGAACAGGGCATTTCCCCTTCTTTGTCCCTGTGGGACAACCCCTGAAGCAGAGACACCCATGGACAGTGGGGCCAGACCCTGGGCTGACTCCCAGGGGGCCCAGGACCCCCATCCCACACAGCCCCAAATGGCCACAATTCGCAGTGTCCCCCACCCGTTTCTGGTGCTGGGTTCCATCCCACCCCTTTCCATCGCGGGCACCCCAGGGCGGGGCACTGAGCTGTGCTGCAGGAGAGCTGGTGTTTATCCTGCTGGGTGACACAGCCTTTGTCCGTGCCTCAGTTTCCCCAGCATGGAAAGGCACTCCTGGGAGTGGGAAGGGAGCCCTGGCTGTTCTTCCTCCTTGTGCAACCAGCCCCGCTCTCCCCAGTGCCGGCGGAAGCAGCTGGAGCTGCCTGCACACCGGGAGCTTCCTCAGAGCCTCGTGGGACTGAGGCTGGGAATGGACTGTTCCTTCCTTCTTCCTGCCCTGGACTGAGGCTGGGGAGGAGTTGGGCTCCAAGCAAGTGGCTCTCAGCTCCTCCTGGCCAATGTCCCCACAGCAGGGTGGCTTTTGGGGAGATCTGCAGTGGGGTGCTGAGCTGTGGGGAAGGTGAATGAGGTGCTGGAGCAGAGCGTGGGGACAGGGATCCTCTGTGGAGGCACCTTGAGCTGGAGCAGGAGGATGCTGCACCCCTGGCTGTGCCCCCTTACCTGGGCTGCTTTGTTCCTCCATGGAGGCAGAAATCCAAAGCCCAGTTAGGGGGCTAATTATGGGGCTGCACTTGTTACCTTCTGTTCTGTTCTGTGCCTGTGACCCCTGTTCCCCAAGGGCTCCCTGGTCCTTGGGTAGAGCTTCTGCCTGTGAGAGCTGGGGGTGCTGAGCAGCATCTTGTTTTCCGTGCAGGATTGGCCGTTGGCAGGCAGACACTCCCCAGCAGCCAGAAAAACCTTTGGCCACCCAGAATGGCAAACGCCCAGCCTGGCACGTGCCCAAGCCTCGCTCTTCCCAGCTCACCCCGTGGCCCTGGCTGCAGATCCCGGAGGTCCAGGCTTGCAGATCCCAGCTCCAGGGTGGTGTCAGGGTGTGATGTCCCCATGGCTTGGACAGATCCCTAATGCTGCTCCCCCCTGGGCTGGTGAGGTCTCCAGAGCTGTAAGGGATGGGGAGGCCCCACTCTGCTGGGAGCTGGACAGAGATTTTGAGCAGCTGCAGGAGCTTGTCCCTGCCTGCGGTCAGTCCTGCCCCGCCTGGGAGTGCGGCTCTCTGGCTCCAAGTGTTTATCTCCAAGGAACGAGCTGTGTCCCTGGGCGGGGTCAGTGCTCCAAGGACGGAGTGGCTGCTGATCAGGGGCACCGGCTCGGCACCAGGCTCTTGAGGAGCTCACAACCTCCAAAGGACTCATGAGCACCAAACGTGGAGGGTTCTCCTTAAAATAAGCCCAGCACATGCTCGAGGGCAGCGGCCCCAGAGGTGCTGTGCTCCCAGCTGTGTCTGGGTCCCACGGGTGGGCTCAGAGCATCCCCTGCACCGTGGTGGTTGGGGCAGGAACGTGTTTAGGGGGCAGTCCTGGGAAGCCCTGCCTTGGTTTGGGAAGGCTTAGGAGGGCTTTTCCTCCACATCTGCATTCAAAGCTGCTTTGACCAAGCCGAGGCAAGGCAAGGCACTGGGAGAAGTTTGGATGGGGCTGAGGGTGTTTGCCCCATCAGGCTGGGCACTCACCCAGGCTCAGCTGCTTCTCTTCCATGGCAGCACTGTCATATTTATAATGGAAAAAACCCAGGCAAACACAGGAGCCTTGTGGCCTCCTGCCACACCTCTGCTACCAGGTAAAATATCTCTAGAGCACTGCAACTTCCTTGAAGGTGACACTGTCCCCTCAGGGACGCCTTTCTTGTCCTACCAAGCAGGGGATGGGGCTGGGACAGGGTGTGCTGGTGCCTGCCTGAAGGAAGGTGGGGAGCTGCTTCCACCTCAGTGCTGGGGTGTTGGTGACTGGTCCTGGGGTGTCCCCACGGCCCTGTTTTTCCTGAGGCACTGTCACCTGCATTTCTTCTGCCTCCAGCTCTGGGATGCTGCTTGGGATGTCCCAGGGCAGCCGAGGTGTTCTGGGGCTCGCTTGGGGGGGATTTTGTACCTGGCTGATTTTGTTCTGGTCAGATTGGGGTGTCCCTGTCCCTGCCTGCCCAAAAGGGACAGTGCACAAGTGTCCCCTGATGCCCCATGGCTGCCTCTGGGTGTGCACCTGTGGGTGCTTGGGGCAGGGGGGCAGTCCCAGGGGTGTATCCAGGTACTGTCCCACTGTCTCATCCAAGGGGTGGTGGCTTTCCCCAGGCTGTGCCCTGACATGTCCCCTCTCCCCAGGCCTCGGCCAGCAGGGGCCATGCGATGCTCCCTGAAACGCTCCCTCACGGTTCTGCTCGCTGCCTCCTTCCTCCTCCTCCTCCTCCTCCTCCATGGGGGCAGCCGGCAGGAACAGGATCCCCTGGAGGTGAGTCCCCAGCCATTGATGTCCCACTGGAGAGACCACTGGAGCATCCTGTATCCCTTCCTGCCCCACATGGGCCCTGACTTCAGCTCTGCTCCCTTCTCTACCCCCAAGCCCCAGCTCTGCCTTCTCCTCGCCCTGGGGTTGTCCTGGGCAGCTGGACCCCTCTGAATCCAGGAGCTGGGAGGGCAGGACAGGGGCTCCCCTTCATTTCTGGGTCCCCCTGTTGTCATCCCCCCTTGCTGCCTGGTGCTCTGGGATGTGACCTGGTTGCCTGTGGCTCCCATGCAGGTGGAGCTCAGGGGCATGGCCCCCGACAGGATCCTGCAGCTGCTGCAGCCAGAGGGAGCCCAGCGCATCCTCAGGGACACAGCCGAGCTCTCTGCACTCCGCAACGTCTCCTACCAGCTCCTCGCTGGCTCCCCGGCTCCCCGAAAAAGTGAGTGGCCCTGGACCCTCTGGGTGTGCACATCTGGGTGTGCACAGCTGCATGTCCCAGCATGGACCTGCCCCCTCACTGCTGCTGGGGCCGGGAGGGGCTGTCTTGCCTTTTGGGGTGGGAACCTGCCCTCAACCTCCTCCAAAACCTCCACAGCCTTCCCTGCTCGCTCTGGGGATGGAGGAGTTGGGGAAGCTCCACATGCTTCAAGCACGGTCCAAGTTTCTGTACCATGGGTGACCACAGGTGTTTTGGGCTTCCCAGACCTCTCTGGAGAGGGTTGCTGACATCCCATCTCCCTGGGGTTGATGTTCCAGTGGAGATGGTGAGCTGGACCACTGGGACAACCCCACAGTGTGGGAGAAGTGGGCCAAGCTCTTGGACAAGTGCACAAGAAGCAATTCCCATGCAAACCCCATGGGAAGGAGCTCAGGGCAACCCCCGTGAGGCTGTGCTGGAACCAGCACAGGAATGGTGCTGTCCTGACCAGCAGCCAGAGAAACTGAACCAAGGCAGCCACTGCTGAGCCACGGGGAGGGCAGAAGGTGCCTGACCCCAGTGTGGGTGCATCTGTATGAGGTGTGCAGTAGGGAACGCTTCCAGGAGATGCAGCCGTACCAGTAAGTCATTCCTGCCCTAAAGACTCTCTCTGCACTATTTCTTGCCTGGGTTTGGATTTTTTAAGGTGCTTTTCAGGAATATTTCTTCAGAGGAGCCCCTGCCTCCTCAGCCTGCCTCTTGCTGGCATTTGGGCCAATTTTGGGCCCCTCCTGAGACGCTGGAGGCTTCAGCTTCAGGAAGGACCCACCAGCCTTAGTCATGGGCTTAAAAACAGTGCTTAAAAACAGCACTGACCCTGCGGGCTGGCCATGGGAAGAGGTTTTGGAGCCCTTTTGTAGGGAAGAACATCACCATGGTGATCCCAGGTCACCTCTCTGCCTGCTCATGCCTTTCCCTTGCCTTGCAGAGTTCCTGGCAGTGGGACTGGCGTCCGTGCAGAGGCCGCGTGGTTTCTATCTCCCGGCCACGCTCCAGTCCCTCTTCAGCCAGTCCACGGAGGAGGAGCTGCAGGAGATGGTGGTGGTGGTGCATCTGGCCGACCCGGATCCTGGCTGGAACGTGCGTGTTGCCACCACCATCGCCCAGAAGTTCGCTCGCCACATCCTCCTGGGCCGGCTCCTGCTCATCCACGCTCCCGCTGAGTTCTACCCCACCCTGGAAGGCCTCAAGAGGAACTTCAATGACGCAGAGGAGCGGGTGAGGTTCCGCTCCAAGCAGAACGTGGACTACGCTTTCCTGCTCGCCTTCGCTGCCAACCTCTCCTCCTACTACCTGATGATTGAGGACGATGTGTGGAGCGCCAGGTCCTTCCTGACGGCCATCCGCAGGGCACTGGCTACCCAGGAGGGCTCCAACTGGGCCACCCTCGAGTTCTCCAAGCTGGGCTACATTGGAAAGCTCTACCGCTCCAGTGACCTTCCTCGCCTGGCTCGCTTCCTCCTCCTCTTCTACCAGGAAATGCCCTGTGACTGGCTGCTGGTCCACTTCCGCCAACTGCTCACCCAGAAGGACGTGATCCGCTTCAAGCCATCCCTCTTCCAGCACATGGGCCTCTACTCCTCCTTCCAGGGCACTGTCAACCGGCTGGAGGACGAGGATTTCCAGGCCGACGCCTTGGACCTCCCAGACAACCCGCCGGCATCCCTGTACACCAGCATGTCCATCTTCGAGAACTACGCGCCCCTCAAGGCCTACAGCTCGGCACAGGGCTACTTCTGGGGCAAAGACCCGGCAGCTGGCAGTACCTTTTCCATCGTGTTCCGGCAGCCGGCCCGAGTCAGCCGTGTCCGGGTGCGCACAGGCTCCGTGGAGCGCCCGGGCGATTTCCTGCGCGCAGGGCTGCTGGAGCTGGGCCGGCACCGGGATCGCGGCCGGGACTGCTCCTCCTACGTCCCCGTGGGCTCCTTCAAGAAGGGCACCCTGGAGCAGCAGGGTCTGGAGACAGTCCTGCCTGGGCCCGTGGAGTGCGTGAGGATCCGGGTGACCCAGGACCAGAGCGAGTGGCTCATCATCCAGAGCATCGACATCTGGACCACAGCAGGCACTTGAGCACAAGTGTGGCAGGATGTCAAAGCAGCTGGATTTGGTTCTAAGAGGTCCTTTATTTTTCACATTCCCTTTTCGGATAAGAAATTAAGTTATTAACTCTCACTGCCCCATGTCTGGAGGAATGGGAACCGCTGCTGTGGGCTGTGGATGGGTCTAGGAGCGGGGCCCATCGGGATGTACCTGCTGGGGGATGCTCCAGTGAGCCAGGGAGGGGCACAGGAGGGGGAAGGGGCTTGGGAATTCCAGGCTGGGCAGTAGAAAACCTTTCCTCCTGCGGAGGATGATGTACAGGACAAAGCTGATCAGCTAATTAACAAATCAAGCAATTAATCAGGCAGTGGTATTTTTTGCAGCCTCTCCATACCTTACCTGCTATCAGTTTTCTAACTTTTTCCAAAATTCTTGATTTCTAACTGCATTTTCCCCCTCCTCGCTGATCCCATTTCCTAGCTGCTCCTGGAGGGGTCAGGGGAAGGTCCGGGGGTGCTGCTCACCAAGCCCCTCTCCCTGCAAGCTCAGCAGGAATCTCCCACTGGTGCCCGGCCATTCCCCGGTGCCGATCGGAGGCGACGGCCACCAGAGGGAGCCACCGGCCCGGCCCCGGCGCCTCCCGCCGGCGCTGCTCCTTCCCGCCCTCCCAGGGACAAACCTCCCAGGGACCACACCTGGTGTCCATGCGGGATTCACACGGACAGAGAAGGACAGACGAGATGGGGCTTCTACAAAGGGGAGAAAGGCCCAGAATTGAGCACAAAGATGAGCCAAGGAAAATGTGATCTCGGTATAATGTGAAGTTCTGGGTCCTTTTTAGCCCAGTGAGGTGCTGAAGGGTAACTGGGGTACACAGGCTCCCAAAAGCTGCTCTCTGGCAGGGTCAGCATGGAGGCCTGGGTGCTCCACTAGCAGTTGTTGGTCCAACACACAAGGCAGCGACTGGCACCTCTCTGTTAGGCTTTTAGCAACAATTTCTCAGCTTCTTACAAAGGAAGAATTCCAATCTGCTCGGCTTTCCCATGGGATAGCCTGGAGAAGTTAAGTCACTAACATGTGCCAGGCAGGACTCTGGTCTGCCCGTGTTCCAAGCCTGGCTCTCCTGGAGCAGGACAGTGGCTGTCAGCAGGGAGCAGTGCCAGGGACACTCCTGCACTGCCATAACCACAGCTCTGGCTTGAGGTGGCATCAGCTCACCTGCTGGGCACCAGGAAGCAGATGGAGAGACCCAGACCTTGCATTATGGGATTTTTCCCCTGAAAAAAAGCCACCCAGGTAGTAGAGCTTTGTCTGCATTTAATATGGAGGTGCTACACCATAAACTCCAGATATTCTCAGTGGGATCAATACACATGGCAGAACCACTTCAGCTTCCTCCACACAGCCCAAGTCGTGTCACTGCTCTTGGAGTGTTCTAAATGGCACAAGTGTCCACTTCCCAGGGCCCTGACAGGTGTTTCCAGTGCTCCAGGAGAGCCTTTGCCTCAGTTCCCTTGGACACAAATGCTGCTGCCCACCCTGGGAGAACACCAAGGGTCACCAGTGTGGGTACAAATGGAGAGGTTTCACCCCACAAGGTTTTTATCCACTGGTAAAGCACAAAAAGATAGGAATGTAAATCAGCTTTTTACCTGTTGGACTCTTACTGGTGTAGGTACTAACAGGTTTTGTGATATTCACCTGTCCAGAAGCGAGCTGCAGTCTCAGTTATGCTGGTGTAAGCCTGGACAGACTCCAGACGTTTGGCAATCTCTCCATTTACATCAGGATAAGTGGAAGCAGCAGTGCCCACTGGTAGAAACCCCCTCCCCTTTGTTCCTGTGCTGCACACATGGCTCAGCACCACAGTGGCCAAGGACCATCAGTGCACACTGGAGGAGGAGGAGGTGGCTGCTGCATCCAGGAGAAACAACACATAATTTATCCCACATCAAAATTCTCCCACTATTTTTATCCCAGGAAGACTCAGCCAGCTCCCAGCTGTCCTGTCCCTGCTGGGGGTGGGCTGATGGAGCCCGGTGTCCAGCCGAGCTCCACACGGCAGCCATAGCCCAGGGGCCAGCGTGGCTGGGCAGGGGAAGGGCAGGGGACAGGACCAGAGAAGCCTTTGGGGCTGCTGCTCCCTCTGGAGATGGTGAATCAGGGAGGGCTGGAGGTTCCAATTCCAACACGGGGGTGTCCTGATGCGGCAGAGCCCAGCAGGGCCTAGCTCAGCATCTTGTGCCGGTCAAACACCGTCTTCCTCTGCTCCTGCACCTGCCGCTTCCAGCGCTGCTGCGCCCCCTCCACCCGCTCCAGCACCGTGTTGGCCCTGGCGCCCGCCGGGGCGGGCACTGCAGCCAGGGAGCGAGTGTCCTGCAAGGAAAGAATGGGCTGGAGACCAGGCAGCGCCCAGCCCGAGCACAGAGGGAGGCAGCTGACCTGGGGAGAAACTGCACCTGAAAGAGCAGTTCAAGGTTTGAGTTGTTCTGATGAAAAACCTCCTTTTCAGAGCTAATCAACACCAGCCCCCAAGTCCTTGCTCTTGGGGATCACCCACGACTCCAGATCAAAGTCACCAGGAGAGAAACTGCACTAAGTGTAGAGCTCCACTGGAAGGCCACTCTTGGAGTCTCCAAGGAGCCACAGAGCTGAAGTGAACCACATCCCCCTGCTAAAACCAGGCTGACGATGGATGGAGATCCCTTCAGGATCCCTCCAGGAACAAGGCCTATCCCAGAGGACTTTCAGTCCAACATACTGCAGTGAGATAAACCTCACCTAACACCAGGCATTTACCATGTGCACCTGGATCTGGATCTGAATTATTGCTGCAGAGCAGGGTGCAAACCCATGATTTTGGGATACAATTCGTCTCCTCCTACAGGACCTCCTTTTTCAGCAGAGGGAGGCAGTGGATGGACTGTAAACACTGGAGCAGCTGCTCCTCACATCCGAGTATGTAGGAATTGGGCTAAACAGTTTATACTCACAACAAAGTACAAATGGGACAGTCCAACTCAGTGCTGCAACTGCATTAATTTTATGCAGCAAGAAATTTGTCCTCCCCCAAAACTGGTGTGACAAAGAGTGAGAGAGAGGCTCTTTCTTTGCTATCGGGTCCTAATCATTCTGACCATTATTTGTATGCCAGTGTCCCACAGAGATGGGGTTTGGAAACTGTGCTCTGGGGAGAAGCACAAGGAACAACAGCCTTGATAGAACCCAGGGCACAGCCCCAGAGCAGGATCAAACAGTACTTCAGGGGCTGGTGTTTTAAGTGTCTGGAAGATGTTTCTGCCAACACTTAAGCTCATCCTTCCCTGGAAGCTCAGCACCACAAAACTGCATCTGGGACACTGCACAAACAGGATCTGTTTGACTTTTGGTTCCCTCTAGATGGACAAACCGAATTCAGGCGAGTTGGTACAAACCCCCCTCTGCCTAGAGAAGACAAGCAGGAGGTGACTGTTTCCCTGTCCCCCTGCCCCCTCACCTCGCTGTCCTCCTCGCTGTGCAGGGGCTGGGTGTAGGGGTCTGGCTTGCGGATCAGGGGGTCCACGAGCACCAGGAACGCCATGTACAGCAGCAGGGCCCCCACCACCGACAGGTAGATGATGATGATCACCTGCATTTGAGGACAGCACAGGGGAAAGGATAAGCAGTGTAGATAAGAAAGTCCACAGAGGTCAGGAAGGTCCTTTGCAGCTGCCTCTGATGTGCAATCTCCTGTTCTCATTTTGCTCACAAGAGTCTCTTGCTCTTGCCAGGAGCCTGAGGTTGTGCCATCGCTGCACAAACTTGTCCTGATGCTCTCACTGTGCCAACTGAGGGCCTGTTCTGCACATAAGGGACAACAAGATGGGGCCCTGGTCAGAGATGCTTGGCACTGTCACATGTCCCCAGCAAGAAGACTGGGCTCCCACACAGCTCCTCACTGCCAGGACTGCTCCTGGCTTAGACACAAAATCACAGAATCACAGAAGTCACAGAATCCCTGAATCACTTAGGTTGGAGAAGACGTCTGAGATCATGGAGTCCAAACCTGGAGACAAATCCCCACTTTGTCACCCCACCCGGAGCGCTCAGTGCCACATCCTTGAACACCTCCAGGAACGGTGACTCCACCACCTCCCTGGGCAGCCCCTTCCAGTATCCAAGACCCTTTTTGTGAAGAAATTCTTCCTAATGTCCAACCTAAACCTCCCCTGGTGCAGCTTAAGTCCATGTCCTCTTGTCCTGTCACTGGCTGCCTGGGAAAGAGGCCAACCCCCACCTAGCTACCACCTCCTTTCAGAGCTGTAGAGAGGGAGCCCATGGCACTGCCACCATGTACTTGCTGTGACAGTTTTCTCTTCCTGGGCTCTTCTCCAGGAACCCACCAGTGTGACAATGCCTGAGCTGCTGTGGCACGGCAGGGGCAGGGCACAGGCAGTGACTGCAGCGGCCCTGGGCTGGCATGGCACGGCAGGGGCAGGGCACAGGCAGTGACTGCAGTGGCCCTGGGCTGCTGTGGCACGGCAGGGGCAGGGCACAGGCAGTGACTGCAGTGGCCCTGGGCTGCTGTGGCACAGCAGGGGCAGGGCACAGGCAGTGACTGCAGTGGCCCTAGGCTGCTGTGGCACGGCAGGGGCAGGGCACAGCAGGGGACAGCTCAGGTACCTTGATGGTGGTGGTGCTGCGCTCCTCGTACTTGCACTCGCAGAGCAGGCAGTAGGCCTCCACGTCATTCCCGGGCACGGGCATGGGCTCCACCACGTGCAGGCAGTTGCTGCAGCACAAACAAACCACAATCAGCAGCAGCACGAGGCAAAACCAGTGCTCTGTGCAAGGACACTGGGGTGACTTTGTCTGTCCCAGCTTTCCTGTCAGGCTGGTAACACTGATCCAGTGTTAAGAGCTCCCCTCACAGCCTAGCTGGCCCAAAGTCCCTGGGATAGATTGTCCCAGTGCCTTTTGCAGGGATCCAGGTGAGGTGGGATTGGAGGGTACACCCTACATCTGCCAAGAGTGGTGGGTTACCATATCATCCCAGATTCCTTAATTTCTGTTTAAAAATGCTCCTGGCCTGGGCTGAACATCACCCACCAAAGGAGCTCCCTCTGCAGACATACAAGCAGGGAATCCCTGCCTCAGCACCAGCTGGGAGCTCCAGAGCCTGGCTGTCATGGACCAAGCCCTGAGCTGCTCCCACTCACTCACCAGTCCTTCTGGGACACATTCTTGTTGTAGATGTGCCCGCTGATGTTGCGGTACGGGGGGCAGATGCACTTGCAGCGAATGTCCTCAGAGCTCTGCAGGGCACAGGAGCCACGTGAAGGAGGGGACACAGCTCTGTTCCCTCACACCCCACCTCTGCTGTGCCCCACGCACGGCTCGGTGTCACCCACCTTGCTGGCCTGTGCTAGGGGACACAGCACACAGCCCAGCAGCACCAGCAGCAGCACGGGGCTCGCAGAGTTCTGGGAGCTCTGGGCAAACATCCTGGGAGCCTGAGGGAACAAAACTCACATCCAGGATAGCACATCTCAGCTGCAAGCAGTCACAACAAGGTAGTCAGAAACTTTTTTTTGGCCCACTTGCCTCTGTTTTGCCCAGGAAGAAGAAATCATGGCTGATGCCAGCCAGAAACTCTTGGAAACACAACACAGATCCCAAGAACACTCCTGTCAGAAGAGCCACCATGTACAGCCACACATCCAAATTACCCCAGCCCTGCAAAAATATTGCTGATTTCCTTACAATTGGACTTGCACAAAACCTGTTCCTCTCTTACTACCCTGGAGCCCAGCTACAGATATTCTGGTGCTGACAGTTCTGCTCAGTAAAAGACACAGAAGCAGGAAAACCATGGAGAAAGAGTGACCTAAAGCACTCCCTGCTGCACTGTCATGAATGGTAAATCATTCATCTTCTGACATTCAAAGTCTTGCTGCTGAAGGGAAGGATGTCTTTTCCTGTCATGAGCTATGACAAAGGGATGGAATATTCCTAAGTATTCCAAACCAATTCCTAAACTTCCTTTATCCCAAGATACCTGTTCGGTAAATCCTGATTTTAAAATTAAAAACATGTGATCTATTATACCATAAACAAAAACTTGGAACGTGGGCAGATTTCACCCCCATGAACTGCAGAGCATCCTCAACCACACAAAGGGTAATTAAGGCGTATTTATCTCCAAGTTTGACAGCAAAGGGACACGTGCACACGTGCCTTAGAGCTGTTTTTTCCAGACCATCAGCCCAGCTTACAGCAGCCATGTGGCCAAAAGCAGCTGCATCTGGACGAAAACTCGGCAGTGCAGTAAGCACAGCGGAGGAGGGTACATGGCTGAGGTCCTCGCAAGGTGAAGTTCTTGGGGGCTCTGTGTGACAGCTCCTAGGAAGAGCCCCCACAAAAGGCTGCCCGGAGCACAGCCTCCCCATCCCTGGAAGTGTCCAAGGCCAGGCTGCACCGGGTTTGGAGCAGCCTGGTCTCGTGGAAGGAGTCCTTGCCCATGGCAAGGGTTGGGACTGGATGAGCTTTATGGTCCCTTCCCACCCAAACCATTGTGGGATGATTCTGTGAGCATCACCCGGAGCCCTTCTAAGACTCCGGCCCGTCTCCCTTCCCGGATCTGTGCTCGACCCACCCCCGACACCGACCCGGGCCCAGGGCAGGGCCGGAGCCCTGGATTGCCGCCCAAGGTCCGGATGCTCCCTCGGCCCTCCAGGGGCTCCCACCGCCCGCTCCCACCCGGCCTCCCGGGATGCCTCCGACAGTGCAGGCCGCCGCCCGCTCCGAGACCCGGGTCCCACAGAGCCCGCCCCGGGTGCGGGGAGCGGAGCAGGGCCAGGGCCGGGCCCAGTCCCCCTCAGACGCCCCCCAGGCCCCCCGGCCATGCCCGGCCGTGCCCGCCCCGTCCCTGCCCCTCACCTGCCCCTCGCTGCGGCCCGAGCGCGGCCCCGCCCTGCAGGCCCCGCCCCAGCGCTCCGCGCGCGCCCATTGGCTGCGGGGCGCGACGGCCGGTGACAGACAGCGCCGCTGGCCAATCGGAGGGCAGGCAGCCTCGCCGGGTGCTGAGGGGACGCGGTGGCGGTGGCGGTGGCGGCCGGGTCCGCGGCCCGGGAGTGCCCGGGCGGTATCGCCGTTACCGGGGGGCCTTCGGCGGACATGGCCCGGGCAGCTCCCGCCTGGTTCCCGCCGCCCCATCCTGGGGCTGCGCCGCGGGACAGCCCCCGTCCTTTTCAGCCCCTTCTCCCTTCATACCCCCGTTCTCCCCTCACGGTCCCACTCCCCCCTAATGGTCCCTGTCTTTCCTCATAGACGCTGCTCTCCCCTCACACCGCGCTCTCCTCTCATGGCCCTGCTCTCCCCTCACACCGGTGCTACTGCTGTGTCTGTCAGAGGGAAAAGCCCGCGCCGCAGTGATGCCGTTGCTTATGTTTTTGGCTGATTTATAGTTTTAGATTATATCAGTGATCCTTCGGGTTCAAAGGCTTTGGTCTTGCCATGAGCCTCTTGTATTTGAGACTTGTGACTCATTTTAAAAGCCTCGTCCTTGTGCCAAGAGGGACATTGTGGCTTTCCAAGGCCACAGGGTCTGGTGTTTGCCAAGAGAACATTCCCGAGATGTGGTTCTTGTAGTACCTGGGATTTGCCCCACTTTCTGTGTCTGCACCCTTCAGGTGTGCAAGTACCCCCAGCCTTGGCTTTGCTCCGGTGGCAGATGTCTATATACAAGACTTGTATATAGTCTTGTAAGTAATACTCTAAAGAGTTTTCTCACCCTATTGCTGTAATGTTTAAAATCCTGGCCCTGCCATGGCTGCATTCCCCCCCACTCACTGGAGTCTGTATAGGATAGTGGTCTAAGTCAGCTGGGCTGATCTGAGGAAATACTGCATGAGAATAATCCTGGGTATTAGATGCACAGAGGACTTCTAATTCCTTCCTCCTACTCCAGTGTTGCTGAGCGGAAGAAGCTCTTTGGTGCTAAATCACAGCTCTCCCTTCAGAGCAGAGCCCTGCGCCTGCCTGCAGGACACTCAGTGCTGTGACACGGCTGAGTTTGTTCAGGTGTAAAAGCCCATGGCCACAGGGATTTTCTGTGACTGACTCTCCTCAGACTGGTGAAGAGGTGCTTTTATCTCTGACATACCTGTTGTCACAGCAACCTGTTCTTCTGTGGTTTTTGCAGCCCAAAGATCCATACCGTTGCTTCTTGTGGGGCTACAGAAAGGCTGCATTGACACTTGGAGGAAGCAGCCGGAACTGGTGACAAGACACTGGAAATGTCCTTGGAAGAAGTAAAGGAATGGCCCAGACAGCTGAGAGATCACATCCAGGGATCAGGTTTTTTTGGTGAGTGCCTTAAAAACAGACTCACCCAATGTAGGGTGAGTTTGAATGTTGCATTTCAGTTCAGTCCAGGGCTCGCTTCTGGGGCCTGCAGGATGGGTGGCTAGACCAAATAATGGCAATTCTCCTTCTCTTTATGCTGTTATCTCCCTTTCAGCTCCAAGGAAGTGGTTTGTGGTGCCATGCCTCAGTTTCCTCAATCAAATGGTACTACAGCACTGGGAGGGGTTCTGTGAGGGTGGCTGAAGAGCTTGTGAGGGTCACAAGAGCTGCTTGTGAGGGTTAGTTCTTGAGGGCTTCTCTCACCCTGAAAGACCTGATGGTCTTAAAAAGCCTCATGGAGATTTGTGAGCATACATTAATGAACAAACGGTGTCAGTCACAGGCAGGAGCAGCTGCTGGGTGCGTGGGAGCTGATAGAAGATGTGGCTGCCCAGCAGGCTGGGCTCTGATAACCTGGGAGATCCAGTGTCAGTGTGTGCCCTTGGGCCACGTACACACAGGCTGGGGTTGTGCAGGGCCCTCTGTCAGCCTGACCTCCCATGGCATGGACGGGCAGGGAACAACCATTGACATCTGGCCATGAAGGGTAACTCTGGACAATGGAATTTGGAGCTGGTTCTCGTGGGTCACAGCTGTGCAGCCATGAAGGTGTTGTTATAAATGTCTTAGGCCCTGAGTGGGAATGAGTTATAAAAATTTTATTGAGAACAACAAAAGTTTGCAGAGCAAAAGGGACAGCGCTGGGAGTGTGGCCAAATGCCAGAGGTTTGTGCACAAAATGGCAGCTCTGCCTTGTATACCCCTGGTATTGCATCAGCTTTATGCATATTTATTGTGATTTTACATAGTCTCGCCCTATGACACTCTTTTCAGCACTGACACGGTTCCATCACTGTGTCCATCAGAGTTCTCATTGGATGAAGTTCTACTCCTTTTAAGGTTGGAGGAAATAAAATGTAAACCAGAAAAGCATACACAGACATGCAGGTGGGAAGCTGCCGAAGGCTCCCAGCAGTACACTGGTCATTTTTATCTCCACGCCTTTTGTTGTCAGCTGTAGTGACAAACATATATTTATGTTCAATTGAGGTGATGTGTTACACTAATCTGACATCATCATCAGTCACCCAGCTGTGCTGAACTACCCCAAACTGTTGTCCTTCCAGCTGTGAGACTCCTAGCCCTGAGGGATTGTCTGTAGTGTGGGGTTTCCCTGGACATGATCTTTTCAGGTCAGACGTCCTCCCCAGAAGGCAGTAACACTTTTGTTAAAAATTATTCCCTCCTGTCTTTTTGCTGCTAATTTGGGAAGTAACAAGATAGCGGTGTGGCAGGCACTACTCTCAGCACACGTGTAGGTTGTATTAAAAATAGACATTAAAATATAATTTCTTGGGCCCTTTTAAAATGACCTGGACCTTTGTCAAGAGAAGTCCATGCTTTTCCTCCCCCAGCATTCCCCCCTCCTTGGAATGCTGCTTCCCTCACGATTTTTTGATTAGCATTGCTTGCTGCCGTAGGTTTTATTTCTCATATCATATTTCACCTTCCCCTTCTCCATGTCCCACTGCAGCCACTGACCAGGACAGTCCCTGGCCAGTCTGGGCAGGGCAGGATGGGATAATGTTGCTGACAGAAGACTGCAAGAGGCAATTAACAGCTTGTCCAGCATGTAGGCCCTGATTGGGTAGAGGCTATTCCCTGCTTGTCAAAGAGCCTTCTCCTTGGAAGGGAAGACAAAGGAGGGCTTGGACACAGAACCTGCTCAACATTTCTGCTGTGCTGCTTTCTCTTTGGGCAGCATTATTTCAAGAGTAGGTTCCAAGTGGTGGTTTTTTGTCAGGAATGACCTGTACGAATGTGACACATCACCAGTGAGCGCTTCCACATCACTGATGCTGTGCTGGATGGCTCTGGACTTCTGGCCCTGTGGAACAGATGGGCTCAGGAGCAGTGGGCTTGAGCCAAAAGTCCCATTTCCTTCCATTGCTGTTCTGGGCTCAGTGGCAGAAGGCTGTAATGCAGAGCAAGATTCAGCCCGTGGCTGTAGGAGTGAAGAACATCTGTGGAGGGCTGTGCTTGACCTTTCTGTGGAAACATGGGGGACCTACATTGCTGGGAATCACAAACCTCTGAGAGCAGCCTTTGTGCTGGGAAAGGGAGTGGGAGCTGCTGTGCCAGCAGGTGTCTGATGCAGCACTGGAAGATACTGGTGGGTTATGGGAAGGTGGTGGCAGGAGGTGGTCATGTCCTGCTTCGGAATGCACTGGCAGGGATGGAAAGACTGACACCAATGTCAGCAAGCACTGCACTGGATGTTCTGAGCATGTCCTGAACCACAGTCTGCTGCAGGCATGTGGAGTCTCTGCTGGAGTCTTGCTGCAGGTGTTGCAGCAGTGCAGAGGTGCTGTGAGAGCAGAGAAATGCCCAGAGCCAGCCTGCTCTAGAGCATTGCTCAGTGATCCACCAGGCTGCCCCAGCCTTGAGCTCCCTCCATGCTTCTGTCCTGGCCTCACAGGTATCTTGTGGGTGGCAGTGCACATCCTAGCTCCCCCCACAGTTGGCCCTATTTATGGAGTTCCAGTGTTGGCAGGTAGAGAAGTGAGATATTTGAAGCACGGGGGCCTGTCCTGGCGAGGCAGGGATATTTATTTGAGCTGATGAAACTTCTTGTCATTGCCCACGGTTAGGAACTCTGCACATGTGTTCTGAACCATCATTTCCAGGGCACGAGTGGGCTCATTATTCAGGACAAAGCAAACAAAGCGTTGTTAGAGTGGGAAGAGGGATTTCTACAGAAATAAATTACAGCCTGTTATCACCACATGAAGGGGAGTCACATGTCAGAACATTTCTCCTGAGGGCTAAGATGACTTCACTCCCTTTTTACTTCAGCAGTCTGATCTCCCAGAGCTGTGTAATTTGTCTTTTCCATGCAAACAGGACAAGCTGGGGGGGAGGCCACTCAGGTCAGATGGGCAGAAATGTCTCCTGTTGAAAGATTTAAAGATTTCTTCTCCTTTGACAAATATTTCAGTGCAGATGGCTGAAAACCTTTCAATTCACTAAAACTTGCTCATGTGTGCTATTTCTTCCAAAGTCAGTCCCTTTTTTGGGGGTCTCTCCACAGGGCTGATGGGCCACTTTCTCTGTGTGTCCAGTCCTGTTCTGGGGTAGAAGGATTAATTTAGTCACCCTCCTCAAAGGGCTGACAAAATCCCTTGGTGCTGGTCACTCCTGTGAGTGTGACTCAGAGCTGGAAGAACATAAATGGCAGCTTGTTTGTACTCTGAGCAGGCTGCCCTGGCCCTCGAGCTCTTCTGCTCCTTTGGGCAAGTCCTGCAGGGCAGTAATGCCCACCTACCCCCCATTAGTGCCAGCCGCTTGGAGATCCTGCTCAGGTCACCCTCCATGTGCCACCCAGACTGCCAAGCCACCCCTGTGAAGGCTGAGGGCAGTGCCAAGGAGCATTCCAGCAGGGCAGGTGGGTTTGTGCTTCCCCTGAGACTGAATCACAGAATCATCTAGGTTGGAAAAGACCTCTGAGAGCATCGAGTCCATGTTCTATGCCTGACCCCCACCTTGTCACCCAGCCCAGAGCACTGTGTGCCACATCCAGTTGTTCCTTGGGTACCTCCAGGGTTGAGGACTCCAAAGCTCCCTCAGCAGCCCCTTGCAATGTTTAATCACCCTTTCTGTGAAGAAATTCCTCCTAATGTCCAGCCTTCCCTGGCACACCTTGAGCACGCTAAAGCTGCAGAGGGCTCTGAGCCCTGACTGGGCAGGGGTGGCTGCAACAGGACCTGTTCCCATCGCAGGTGGTCGAGCTTGTGTGATCTGCAGGGTTGAAGGGACCGTGCACACCCAGTGGTGTGTCCTGAATCTCTCTCTTGCAGGGCAATGTTTGACTAACCCAAGCAGCCCCTCTCTGTGTGCTCATTCCGGCCCTGGCAGCAGAGGCAGGGCAGCGCTGCAGCCAGGCTCAGCTTTCCTGCTCCAAACCAGAGGCTGTGACAGTGGTGATGGACAGACAGGGAAGGGACATGAGGGAGCAGAGGGGAGGGTGTGTGTGCCCCTGCCCCACAGCTTCTCCCACTCGAAGGTGTTTATCCTAGTGACAAGTGCTATGGGCCTTTCATAACTGCTGCATTAGCAGAGGATCAAGTGGCACTTAATGGGAGCAGCCTGCCTCATAAAGTGTGATGGGAAAGGTCACCAAGGTCGAAGGGGAAACATTTTCAGCAGGCTTACACAAGCCTTGGCTTCTGTGTGACAACAGGTGCCAGTTTGCTGGGCTGCCGTCCCCTCCAGCACTGCTGCTGCCCTGTCCCCTCCTGTGTGCCAGCCCCAGGCTCTGCAGCGGCGCCAGGGAGTGTCTGTGAGCTCTGTGTGTGGCACACAGGGAACAAACCTGCAGGATGCAGGGAAAAGGGGATCTGAGGCCACCGGTTGGCTTCTGAACTAGGGAAAAAAGGGAGTCAAAGGTGTGAAATAAACTTCCTTGGGAAGCTGTTCCAAGCCAAGTGGGGAGGTTGAGCATGGCTAGGCCCTTCACTTCAATGCCACAATAAACAGCTTCACTCCTCAAGGCCACTGATTTTTCTGGGGTTTGTCTCTCCCTGTGCTGGACTCATGTTGGGTTTGCTGAAATGAGATTGCTGGGTCTCAGCCAATTTACAGTTTGAACACCCCCAGTTTGCCCAAGCCAGATGAAATCTTACTGCTGCCCCTGGCAAGCCTGTCCCTGCAGTCAGACCACATTGATGGCTTTGCAAGTCTTCTTGCCCTCCTCTCTTGCTGCTTTGGTGTCTCATCTGTCTTACACAGTTTCATTTGGGACAATGCAGGGTATTCAGTCCAGGCCAAGTTCCTGATGACAAGCTAATTAAAGACCAAGCGAGGGAGGAGCAGCCTAATGAGGGAGAAGTGGGAGGAAGGGCAGTTTGCCAGGACTGTGCTGGGAGACTCTGGCTCGGTGGAACTAATTGTGTGCTGTAATTGATGGTCCAGGGGAGGCCCTCCTCACACAGACTGTAGTGCAGAGGAACAGAGACCTGGTTCAGTGTCCTTTTCTGGGAGACTGGGATGGGATCACACCTTCCCAGCTCCAGGGCTTCCTCTGCAGGGTCAATCCTTAGCTTTAACTTGGAGTTAACTGTCCTACACCACTGGAAATAAGCCTGGAGAGCACAGTATGGCCATGTCAGACAAACAAAAAGCCAGGAGCTGGAGTGGCATCTTCTCAGGACCAGCAGTGCTCAGGCTAGAGGTCCTGTGCCCCCCAGCAGCTCTGACCATGAGCCACAGGATCACAGAATCATTTATGCTGAAAAGACCTCCAAGATCATCCAGTTCAACCATTACCCCAACACTGCACAAGCCACCACTAACCCACATCCCTCAGCACCACATCCACCTGTTTTTTGGATACTTCCAGAGATGGAGACTCCAGCACTGCCCTGGGCAGCTTGATCACCCTCTCATTGAAGAAATTTTTCCTAATATTCAATTTAAGCAGGCCCTGGCTAGCTCTCTTCCTGCAGCTCTGTGAAGGGAATGGGGCGTGAAAGGGAGGTGGATTCTGGCACTGACAGGAGTAGAGGCTCTGCTGGATCATTTCATTTGGAATGTGTGTGCTGGGAACTCAGGGGTTACCCCAAGTCCTCACAGGGAGTCAGCACAAACAGCCAAGTGCTGTAGGTGGTGATGGGGCTGTGCCAGAGCTGCGTTAGCACGGTCCCAGTCTTAGCACCTCACCCTGGGTCCCCTTCACCCACTTCCTCCAGAGTAATCAAAGCAAGGCTGTTCCTCACCTCTGGCGAATGATGGAGTGTGAGAAAACGTCATCTATGACTATGAAGAGACTTTTATTTGTCTTTGCTTTCTGCTGTTTCCATGCTGTATTTCCATTCTGAATGGTGGCACTGAGATTTCTTTGATTCACCACCCAATTACTCAGTGCATCTCACCAGACATGGGGAAATGACTGAGAGCTTCTGCATGCTGTCTGTAGCTCCAAAGGGGTCTGTGGACTGAAAATGGTTGTCTTGTGTGTTTTGTTCTGAAATCTGGAGAAAGATTTTTCTAGCTATTGCCTCAGGGATGCTCATTTCTCAAGTTAAACCACACAAGAGCTCTGTGTTTTCCATCCTCTCAGGAAAGTCTGGGGATTTCTGCTGCAGCAGAATGTTCCTAACTATAAGGCATAGCCCAAAGGCTGTTGTAGCAGTTGTGTTTGGCCCAGCCTCTGCCAGGGATCTGTTTGCAGGGAGAGCTCTGTCCTTGAGGCCGAGTGCCCAGGGCCTGCAGTGCCCTCCCCGCGCCTTCGACCTCTCCTCACAGCTTCTAAAATTCCTCTCACCACGGGGGGGCATTTCCTTATTATCAACACCTGCTTGGACAGGCAGAGGCACTGACCCCTTCCAGAGCCATTGGGACAGAAAGCTTTGGGGCATAACTCTGTGGAGGTGTTAAAGCTGGCTGTGGGTAATTTATGGTCTGCAGCAGGGACACAGCCCCTGGGTGCAGGGTGCTGGGGCAGGAGCTCTGCTGTTGGCTCTGCTGTCAGCTGGATGTACAGGAGGGAGAGGGGACACTCCTTGGTCACAGCTGCCCACATTCTCCATCACAAGTCAGCAGAGTCATGAACCCCAGGAAACTGTGGTGATTCTGAGGCCCCAGAGGCCTCAGCAGGTCCCATGAAATGCTGCCAGAGGCACCTGCACACGAACGATGGAAGAACTGTCACAGCAGAGAGCAGACACTCACAAAAGGTGTATTTCTGTTTGGCAGAAACACCTATCTGGGATTTCAGTCTAAAGGATGTGGAGGTCTTGCAGTGGGTAAGAATTGGGACCTGTTCCAAGGGCTTCTGTGGCAGGGTGTTGGCCGCCTATAAAGCTGCTGTGGCACTGCCTTGTTCACCCAAATGAATGCACTGGGGTACCCGGAGCTCTCCCCATGGCCCTGCTGCTGGGCTGGGACATGGGGGCCATCGTGCTGTGCACACAGCTCCCTGTAGGCTGGCAATTGAAAGAGAATGTTCAAGGGTCAGGACAACAAATTGCCAAAATAGCTGTATAGCAAGTCACCCCCGACTGGCATTTACTGCAGCCAAGAGTCTGAGCTCAGTGTCCCCTGGACATTTGTCCTCCCAGAACTCCTGACCTTAGAAAAGGCCTCTGAATCTGAGTGGCAGAAAGCTGCAACACTGAGTTCCCATTATAAAATAAATCTATAGTAACTCTGTTAGACACTCCACCTTGTTATTCCAACCAGGAGGCTGGGCTAACCACATCTGCTGGTTAAAAGTCTCCTGATATTCCTCTTTATGGACAGTTATTTTCTTTGTTCTTCTCTCACCTTGTCTCCCCTTTTGGTATTTACCTTTGTAAGATATTTAATATTATCGCCCATCTCTCTTTTGTTGGGCTGAAGAAAGTAACCGTACTCACTCTGTTTGAATACAACTTGCCCTCCACTACCTGAGCAGTCCATGGTGCCACCTCCACACATCCTCCTGCTTGAGAAACTTGGTTTTCAACATGGACAAACAGCCGTGTTCCCTGGATTGTTGTGGAGGCCTCAAAAACTGGGATCAAAAGCTGTCACTGATATTTCCCTAACAGCAATACTTACCAGCTTGTGCTGGAATTGCACATGGAGTGTCCCGTCCACGCTCTCATGGTGATTTCCATTCCTGTGTCCTCTGTTCTCCAGTCAGCTTTGTCATCACCATTTTGGCCATCAATATGATTTTAAATGGAGGCTTCTCATATTCTCAGCCTCTCAGCACCGCAGAGTCAACCCATTTCATCTTCTTTTTTTGGTCTAGATTTTTTCACTGCTTGTCTTAAGGAATTTGTGCTGTCCTACCTAGGTTGATATTTATCAATTCTTAGCTAATCACTTAACCAGGCTTTGCAAACAGACCAGGTTGGAAAAGGCATAAAAGCTGGCAAAATATCCCTTCTCTGACTTGTCAGGACAAGAAACCTGACAGAATCTGTAGGTGTGAGGAAGATGTGAAGGGACTACCTTGGGGAATCAAGGTCATAATAGGAATAAAAATAACCTTTTTTTTTTCCCCATCTGTGTTCGGTGTGGAGGTCCCTGTGCATGCATCTCTCATTTGTGAGTGTCTCCACTTAAGTCAGTCTCAGACTGAAGCCTCAGGAAGCTATGGAACACAGAAATGAAGGAAAGCAGCAGATTTCAAGGACCAGAGAGATGAAAATCTGCCCCAGCGCAGGGATGAAACAGCTGAACTGTGGTCTTACACTTAAAATTGACTTCATACTGCAACAAAAAACTTGAGGATCAGAGTCAGGCCCCTGAGTGTAGCAATAGACCCAATTCCCCGGCAGGAATGGCATCTTCAGAGCACCTGTACAAGGTGAAAGGAGCCTGATCGCTCAGTTTCCTCCTCACTGAACGCAGATGAAAACGTGGATCTTCTCTGAGCACACCCAAATGTACTCCTTTCACAAGCCAGGGCTCCCCAGTTATTAATAATAGCTGATATCAGAGTGCAGCATGGCAGCAATTCCTCACAGGGCCTTAATGACAGACTTTCTGGTAAGCAAAATCCTTAGAAGAGAAATGTTGCCAGGAATCCTAAATCCCTGTCTCTGGCACGCTGAGGTTTGGAAGCTTCCACCTCCAAACTGCCTTATGGGAGATGATTTGTCAGGATGGTTTTCAGCTCAGGAGTTCTCCTTTCTACAGTGCTTGCCCTTCTTCATGTCATGCCTTTGCTGACAGGCACTGTCACTCCACCTTCACCTGGAGTTCTCTTGTATTTATTTTTGTTGCCTCCTTTTAGCCCTTTATCCATTTCCACACATTTAACAAAGCAAGTTTCAGCAGTTTTGCTCCGGTGCTTATACACAGAAAATTCACTATCGTTTCATGTTCACTGCTCAAAGTTAGCACAACCATTCCACCTGGACAGGAGATGTTCTTGGATGGGTTCCAGCTTAAAGATGAACCAGCTCTGTGTGCCCATCATAAAGCTCTGCACCCTGGGCTAAATCCAGGGACATGTGGCCAGCAAGGGTGGTCACAGAGGGACAAACTCTTCTGTGTGCTTCCAAATTACAACAGACAATGGCCACAAGCTCCATTCAGGAGGTTCAGGTTGAGCACTAGGAAAAGGCCTCTCCAAGAAGCTGCTGCAGGCCTGGGACAGGGCATGAGAGAGGGGGAATCTCCATCCTTGTGAGAGTTTGGGCTGTTTGCTGAGACTCAGTGGAAAAGCCTTGTCTGCTGCAATCTGGTGTTCCAGATAGTCCTGCCCTGAGTGGGAGGATGGACTGGGGACCTCCAGGGTCCCCATTCACCGCCACCTCCGTGGTTCAGTGACCATCAGTGACCCAGCTGCATCTGTCTGTCACCTGCCAGGCCAGGTGTCTTTCAGGTTCACCAGGCCTGAACAGGCTGCCCAGGGCAGTGGTGGAGTCACCATCCCTGGAAGTGTTCAAAAAACGTGTGGACACTTAGGGGCAGGGTCCAGTGGTGAATATGGCAGTGCTGGGGGAATGCTGGACTCAGTGATCTTTGAGGGCTTTTCCAACCTAAATGATTCCATGATTCTGTGACTGTGTGACTGTGCTTGACCCTGAGCCTTGTAGAAGTGCTCTGCCTTTGCATCTCTGGAAACAATGCTTAGGGCAATGTAAAGTGGCAAATAATAAACCTTTTTCAGAATTACAGCAGATAAATAAATCCTACAGGCCTCAGCTGCTCTGTGGAGACTCCCAGCTTCCTACCACCTTCTGACCAGCTCTGGGACCTGTGGGTGGTTTGCCTGATACACCACAGAGCTGAGGGTTAAAGAACCTTTCCTGGGTGAAACATTTAAGGAATTGCTAAAATCACTTGTGTTAAAAGAGACCCCAATTCCTTGAGACTTATAAAGTTAAACTGGGGCCAGTCTTCTCCTTTACCCCTCTGGTTGAGCTCAGCAATCAGCTGACATAGTTAAGCTGACAGTCATTAGATTTATATGTCCTTTGCTTCTGGCATTCTGTCCTGTCTGCTGGGGCAGTTTGGGGCTGGTGACCTTTGTGGCATGTGGCAAGGCCAGTGAGTCTTGGCTTCTGCCGCAGACGGCTGTGGCTTGTTGTTTAAGGAAGTTTATTTCTCAAGGCTGTGGTCAGCAGTGAGCGATGCACTTGTGCTATTTTTACAGGCATACCTAGAGAGTCAGGAAGGAGGCCAGAACCCTTCCAGAGAAGACAAACTGCAGATCTCAATGTCCTTATCAATGAGGTGCATGTTCATAAGCTACAAAGGAGACACAAATTGTCCAGCAGGATAAATAAAGAGGGAGAACAGGGACAAGAAAGGCACCTGGAGTATCAGATAGCCACTTAGAAGATGATTGAGAGATGGGAAAATACTACACCAGGAAGAGAAAGCTGGATTTTTAGTGTAGATGTATGGGATAGAGAACTAAAATTGTGCTTTGAAAGACAAACATGCACAAAGTCCAGAAATTTTATCTTCGTATACTTGCAGAAGGTGAACAGCAGCAGTTAATGGTTTATTGGATTGCTCCCTGCTTTTTAGAGCTCTTTAGAGTTTTCCTCTGGGTTGCTGAGAATCTTCTTGTCTGTGCTGGGTTGACCCTCCTGCATCAGCAGCTCCCTCTCTGCTCTGCTGCCAGTTTGGAGCGGAATCCAAGTCCCTCATTATTGCCATGAAAGGGTGGGAAGGATGGCCAGGAGAGCATCTCACCAGTGCATTCCTGCTCCCAGCAAGGATTGGGAAACTGTCAGTGTGACCCAGCTGGCCTGAAGAGTCTGAGGGAGTCCAGACTGGTAGTGGAACTGAGGAGTACAGGTCAGCTGGTTTGGGTGGTAAATGTGAGGCTTCTGCCCTTCTCCTCTCCACTCAGGACTGCCCAGACAGCTCAGCCCCTCTGTGGTCACTGTGGGGAAAGAAACTCTGCTCTGGTTAGCCCTTCAAAGTGGAACTCGCTGGGTGCAAAGAGAGCAGTGAGTGGTGAGTGTAAAATGAGAGATGCCTGAAAAACAAGCTGAATGAAGCTGAAGAGCACATGAATGAGAGCATGACCCATTCACTGTCATGGTCACACACAGCTCTGAGCCACCTGGGACACTCAGTCTGTCAGTCCCAGAGACTGACAAGGACATGTTGGATTTGGAAATGCCCAAACTATGAGCAATTTGCTTGCCCTTCAGTTTGCCCCAGAGCTGCAGCCCAGGTCTGTCTCAATGCAGGGTTAATCAGGGCCTTTGCATGGGTCTGGTTTCCTCCTGCTCAGCTCCTGGCACTGGCATTATCTGCCCCAGCCACCCTTCCCAGGACACGGATCTCCCTCATCCATCACAGTTCTGACACAGGATCCCTCTCTGACACCCACCCCTCCTTTCCTCCCTTCTCCCAGTCTGACCAGGATGGATCAGTGCCCCTGACATTATCCTGCTCCTTTCGATGATCCATCCATCCATCCATCCATCCATCCATCCATCCATCCATCCGTCCCTCCATCCACATCTCTGAAAAGTGACCTGCTCACTGTGTCCCTCCCCAGCCCAGAGCCTCCCTGTCTGCCCAGCCAGGAACAGCAGAACGTGCCTGGAGGTGGAAAACAGAGTGTGTGTGACTGTGGGTCACCAAAGCAATCCAGGAAAACCAACTCCTGGAAACTGCCAGAGACAGTTTGTAAACTGGGGTGCAGACACGGGATCATCAGCCTGTTCCTATTCAGAAGCTCTGCTTTTCCCAGGCAGTTGCAAACTCAGCTGTGTTGAAGGGAAAAGCATTGCAATGAGGTGGCAAAGGTCAGTGTAAGACGTTGAAGGAGGGAAAGGTGATTGACTCAGAACGTTTTCATTCACTCAGGATCAAATACAGGTACCCCTTAGCACCAAGGTGTATCCCAGTGGTTTTCCCAGCATGCAGGCACTAAGAGAGGGGCATCCAGATGATCCCAGTGGGTAATGGAGGAGATGGATCCCCTGCACTTTCCCTGGCAGAGTTTCTGTATTTCAGGATCTTTCACTTCATGTCCAGGTCTGTGCTGAGCTCCTGGCTGTGGACAGGTCACTCAGCTGATGGACTGGCTCTCCACAGGATCAGCCTCTCCAAAGCCAAGACTTCCAGTGTTCCCTGCAGGAGTGTGGCCTTTAAAGGCAACAGTGAATTGTACAAGCTCAGGTGGCTGAAGGGACTGTGATGTGTCACACTGGATGGCTGCTTGAGGGGTGGCAAATGTCATCAAAAATAGATCTTTGTTCCATCAGAGAGGTGCTCTGCCACCAGCTGCATCCTAGGTTGGTGTGGAGCTTGTGCTTGGGTCTCACACAGTGCTGTGGTGTCTGAGTGTAGGACACTCCTGTCCACACAGTATGCTGGGGCTCAGAAGGCTGGCTGGGAAGTGACAATTGTGACAATGTGTACAACGGCCTCTGCTGTCCATGGCCACACTTTGGGACTCCACACTGAGCATGAAGCTTGAGAAGAGCACAGAGGGGATTTGTGGTCAGTCTGTCACAGCAAACACTCAGAGTTCTCAGGCTTCACGCACTAGTGGATCATTTCTGTGTTTTGTCCTCATTTGATGGAGAAGTGAGGGGATTTTGTGCCCTCAGTACAACTTCTAAAAGACAATTTAATGACTGCGTTCAAACATAAAAGGGGAGAGGGCCAGGGCTGGCTGAGTCAACAGTGTTTGAGGATAATACCCCAGGGGAGAGTAACAGAATCTGTCTATGTCGTAAATAACACTGAATGGCTTATTTTGGCAAAGAATTTTCATTCCTGACAAATGCCATTTTGAGACAACCAATAACCACCTGCTGATTTGGGATGAAATTAGAATTGGAATCTGGCATGCTCAGGTCAGCTCAGACGCAGTGTTTGGTGGGTTTCCAGTGGAGTCTCTTACATGTCTGATAGGAAATAATCTTTATGAGGCTGTCAGAGGCAAGGGAATACCCAGGCTTACAAATCCTTGCACTGGTTTATTGGGAAGGCCCATGTCAGAGGATTGCTAAGTAAAGTACATTACATAAGGCTGCCCTTTGGGGTGCTAAGGTCTGGTAACCGGGACATATTTTCGAGTCTATCAGAAGGATTTCAGCATCTCCTGAGTTGTCAGTACTTCTCTGGTTTTTGAGGCAGATATTTTTTTCTCTTCTACCACATTAAATGGGACCTTCTGTGTTTTGCTGACTGTAAAGGTGCATAAAGGTGTGTAAATGTGATCCTTTGGGATGTGTCACCTGCACTTTCAGGCTTAAATCTGTTACAGTACAAGCTCAGCAATGTGCACCCGAGATACAGTGGGCACAACAGTCCCATTGCCTGGTGTGGGGATAGAGGCAAAACCTTTGGAAATTATGTTTGCTTTAGGTTCTTGCCTCCCATGTGGGCTGAGGCTGCTGTGGTTCCAGGCAGGTCTCATCCTGGGGCAGGGGGTTTGCCCACCTTCCAGGCTGGAAGAGCTCTGGGTACAGCCTCTCCCACAAGCACATTGGCTTCCTTGAAGAGGAGAAGACAGAGAAAGCTGAACTTTATCCTGATCTGCTTTTTAGAAGCATTGATGTGCTCATGTCTACCTGGAAGTATTGGCCTCTGAAATGACTGTGCTTGGCATTCCCCCAACGTGTGATTGCCCCTGAGATGGGCAATGTGGGCAAGGAAACACCTGAAATGTCTGCACCCTGCAGCCCTTTGGGAGACCCTTGGTGCCCACTGCCCTCTGCAAGCTGAGGAATCTGTGTCTGTAACCTCTTCATCCCCTGCCTGGGGTCTTTTACTTTGAGCCTCTGTCTTGTTTTTCTCAAGACTTAATTCCATCCCTCCTGGTGACTCTGGATAAATTCTCACAGCAAGTACAAGTCTGCTGAGATGTCTGATCTCCATTTCCATCCTGATCTTTTTGTTCCTAATTCCCTGTAACAGCTGTTTTATTCCAAAGGTGTACAAAGGGTTGTAGGTAACAGCAGCTGCTCTTGCTGTGTAACAGGAGTGCAGGCTCAGACTGCTCAGTGTACGCTACAAATTCACATTAACACTGAGATAAATTCACTTTAACACTGTGAGCTGCTGCTCTGAAGGGCTCTGTCCATCCCTGACAAATCTGACCTTTCAAGGAGTTATTTTAAAAAGGAGTGTATCTGAAGAAGCCTCATCTTTAAGCATGCTTGGCCACTCACTTTTATCTGAAGTTCAATTTATCTGTTCTGTTAGGGACCCCACTTATGCCTAGAATGGGATTCAAACCAGCTGAACTCCAGTTTCCTTTAAAACATCGAGAGCCCTTCGGTAGTGTCAAAGTTTGTGACAAGTTGCTGTGAAGAGGAAACACAATCCACAAACAAAGCACCATCCCACTGACTTGTGAAATGCTGAAGAATTATGTTCATCTCAAATTTGCTCAGCACCATTACTGGAATGGACTGAAATAATAACGAATAGGAGGCAGGTGCCCGGCTGCCCATAAAAATCCCAGTCCTCTGGATGTCTCGCAGGCTAACAGCCCTGTGACAGGCGGCCCCGCCCGCGGGCGACACCGCGGGGACAGCGGCGGGACAGAGGCGACACGGACCGAGAGGCTGAGGAGGCTGCAGCCCGGCCCGGTCCGGAGGGACCAGCACTGACCCCCAGCCCCGCCCTGGCTGCAGCTGCGGCTGCCACAGCGCTCGGCCAGACAGGACACACAGGGTGACACCCGCAGGTGAGTGCTGGGTACCTGCTCCGCTCCTGGAGCCGCATTTGCTGCGAGCTCTGCCGTGTTTGAGCTCCGGGTGATCACCTTGGCAAGGCAGGAGAGGTGGGGGACAACCTGCGGAGGGACAGACCCCGCGGAGGGACAGACCCCGCGGAGGGACAGACCCCGCGGAGGGACAGACCCTGCACAGGGACAGACCCCATGGAAGGACAGACCCTGCACAGGGACAGACCCCGCGGAGGGACAGACCCCATGGAGGGACAGACCCTGGGAGCTTCATTCCTTCAGAAAGGGGAGCTCAGTGACCCTTCTGTGAAACCACAGGATTCAGAACAAGTGGGAATGAAAGGAGTGTGGGAGTGAGGGAGCTGATCTGCACTGTGAAAGCAGAGCACTGGTGCCTCTTGCATTCATTACCCTGGTTGTGATCTCCTTATGTTGTGTGAAAGTCCAGGGAACTGCAGTGGGTCTGACCCAGGCTCTGTGTGCACAGTGACAGCAGCACTCAGCTTGCAGGTGACAGAGGACACGCTGGCACCTCAGGTGGACAGGGAAAATAACCACAGGTTCGAGCCTGAAACAAGTCCCTTCAGTTTCTTCTGGACTCCACAATGTGGTTGAACCAGTGTTGGACTGGAATGGGAATGGGCATCTCCTACTGAAAAGAGCAGCAAATACTCAGTACTTGGAACATCACATTTACTTAAATTCAAATGCTGTGGGTATGGAAGACTCACTGAGGCACTCACATGGATGGTGTGACTGTTCCTCATCCTGGTGCAGGGCATTCTCCTGGGAAAACCAAAATGCTCTTCTGTCACCCAGCTGGTCCCTGGCCTGATCCGAGCAATGCCCCTGTACTCACACATGAGCAGCACTGCCAGACTCAGCTGATTTGCTGTGGTGTGTTGGGTGGTTGGAGGGCTGCAGGTACCTGTAATCTTCACTGAATTTGGGCCTTTATTCCATATTCCATGCCCATTTTCTTGTATAGTGTTTATGGGATTCTCATTGCTGTTATGTCAAGATGGACTTGGAACGTGACCACTGAGCTTTGCACATCTTCACCCATTTCATATGTGAATACTTCTGCCCCAAAGGAGCCTCCCTAGCATCACCTCCACCCTCAGCACGGTCAGGACTGTCCACCAGGCTGCAGGGAAATGGGGTGTCTTGGCCTGGTTTCTGATCTTGGTTGTTTATTTATGGGCTGAAACTCCTGATGGGGTTCTGGACCTTCCAGGTCTTGGTTTCTTGGGTTCTTGCCCTTTCTGAGCCATGTGGGTGCCGAAGTCTGTAGGAAGAGCTGTGCCACTTGTCACTGGTCGGAGCAGGAAGACTTCACACCAATATTCCAAGAAGGGAATTACTGGGAAAACAGAACATTGGAAGAGTCTTGTTTCCAGTTAAAACAGACTTTTAAATTCAATCTGAAATAACTGTCCTTCAGCTGTTGCCTCTTGACATTTCTTCCTCTTGACTGGCCTTCCTTAGGCAAATGGACTTTCTTTTAGGGAAAAATGTGTCCCCTCTGCAGGGAAAGCAGTGCCCACTGAGCGTCCCTGGGACATTCTGCAGGCTCCCAGGGGCACGTGGTGACTCAGCCCTGGCACACAGGGGTTAACAGGGCCTTGGGTGGGCGGGTGGAAAACAAGCTGTGAAATGGAAGAAGGTCAAGCTCTTGGAGGAGGTTGCTCTGTTGCAGATGGTTTTAAATTATCAGTCCCTCTGGAGGAGAGGCCTCAAGGAATCTGTAAAACCAGGGCTGGAAATGAGGCAAAGCACAATCAGGTTTGTGGGGTCAGCGGAACAGGAGCTGTCGTGGCTCTCCTGGGGCTTGTTAGACCCCACTGTCTAATTAGGAATTCCTCCACTATTGAGGCCCAACATTTTATGTGGTTAGAGACTAAATACCATTGGCACTTCTCTGTGGGGAGCAAATGGTTGGAAAGGGAGAGCACATGAGAGGAGGAACAGCAGAAATCCCTGTGGCTCTGGATAGCTCAGGCCCTCTGGGATGACTCTGCTCCTGCTGCAGCTGAGGAGAGCTGAATTCAGGTTTCAGAAGAGGCAGGTAAATGCTTCCTGTGTGACCATTCCTAGGGCTTACTCAAAGTGTTACTGTACAGACTTGCTGGCAATGGGGTTTATTAAAGGTGCAGCATCCAGTCAGCAAAGTCACAAACTGCTGTCCTGGACCAGCAGACCAAAGTCTGAGGGAGCATTTTTGGGATGATCATTGTCCAAGCAGGTGAAAAGGCTGTGGGAGTCCCACACTGCTGGAAAACAGAGGCTGCTACTGACAGGCTTTTCCAGCAGCAGTCCAGATTTCCCAGATCCTTGTGGTCTTTTTTTCTTGGCTTGTCAACTTTCAAATGCTTTATACTTGACTTTGTAATTGCTTCTACTTTCCATATCACTGCAAAGGTAACAGGGGATGCAGAACTGAAGGACCTTAGCCCAGGCATCAGTTTGAGCAATTCCATTTTCCTCTGCTGATATGGTTTTCTTATGAACTGGGAAGGTTTAAACACTGTCACCAGCAACAATGGTTGAAAAGAAAGAAGGAATGAAGAAAATTACTCCAGAATTTAATTTTCACATTTATCTTTTAAATTGTTGGTTAAAATGGTGATTCCCAGCCCTGCAAGGGAGAAGTTTTTGATACCTGGGTGGGAATCTTCTTTGTCAGACTAGTGGAAATGGTGCTCCTTGTGGTTCTTCTGTTTTGATGCAAGCTGGCAGGAGTCTAAGCTGTGGCACCAAGGGTTTTCTGTGTGTCCCCTTCCCACTAGCTTGAGATTTTAAAATTATCATCTTCTCACAGGAAACCAGAGGAAAGCCTTCTGGTTGTGCCAGCCTAGACAGCCTGTGAACCATGGCCATCACAGCAAAAACGCTTCTCTTGCCACCTTCTGGAGCCAGCCCTTCCTCTCCAATTGAACATGAGGTTTAATATGAATTTATTCCCCCGATGCAAAGGACAGCAATGGCTGTGGGCTCTCAGGGTGCAGTGAGTGAAAGCAGCCTTCAGGCCAACCAGGCCTGCAGTTTGAGGGGCTGGGAGAAGGGAACCTGCAGCTCCAGACTCTGTGAATACCAGGACCTAAGCAAAGGCCCCTCTGCCCTAGGGGGCTTTCTGAGCAGAGGAAGGAAGGTTTACAAGTTGCAAGGGCAGACCAGAAGCAAAAGTTTTGGAGTCACAATGCACTGCACTTGTACTTCTGGGGTAAATCTGTCCATGGAAATCACAGACCCCAGAGTGCTTTGGGTTGGAAGAGAACTTTGAGACCATCCAATTCCAACTCCCTGCCACAGGCGGGGAACCTTCCACCAGTGGAATAAGTGGCCGTGTTGCTGCTGATGGGAACGGGATCAGTCCGTGTCTGTGTTGGAAGGAAAGGAACAAGCTGAGGTGTGTCTTTTAGCTGTAGCATTGAAGCTCTTCTAGAGCAACTGGATTTCTTTCAGGCCTCTTGGAGTAGCACAGACTGAGGGACTCTTCTGCTGAGGGCCACGCCCAGGCATGGCTGGCCCACACACAGATGCAATAATTCACTGGTTTTACTTCTCTGCTAAGGAATTGTGAGACCTCCTAAGGACTCGTGGCCTCTGAGAACCCATAGCTGGTGTGTCCTACACAACCTGGTGCACAGCGTGTCCTTTCCTTGGATGGGCACAAGTGTTTGTCCTTCTTTGAGGCACAAGGTCTTGCACTGGAGATGCAGGGTGGCCTTGACTGATGGTCGCATGTGGCCAGGCTGGCCCCGGCCATGGCCGGCCTTGCCAAGGGCTCCAGGGCACCTCCCCTGGGCTGGGGGACTGTGGGGCTATAATGAGCCCCCAGGGCTGCTTCAGCTCAGTGTGGAGACATCTGACAGCTCCTGAGCACAGCCTCACCTTCTGTGACAGTGGAGAGGTGTGAGGGGGACGACACTTTGCTATTTCTTTTGCCATTTAGTGACATTTACACCAGACTGATAAAGGGCTTATCTTCTTTTCTGCAGGTCACTGATTTCTGGGACCAGGGGACACCCTGGACAGTAATGAAGAGCTCTGTGCTCTGAGCTCTGAACAAAGCCACTGTGGGCCTGGAGACGCAGAAGAGACTTCCAGAGGATCATCTCCGGAGCTCAGCCTGTAGAGTGGTGAGTTTGGCCATGTCACCACTGATTTGAGTGTGGGTGATGCAGAGCTGGCAGTGGGAAGTGACACCTTTGTTGTCACACTGAATGTGGCTCTGTGTTGCAGTAGGCATGGAAATGGTTGTAAACATTCTGGGAGCAGTGGGCTCCTGTAGTGTTTGACTCCTGTAGGGCACACTGATTTCCCTGGATTTCCCTGGGAAGACGCCAGGCTGTTGAGGATCTGCTATCATTGTCCCTTGGAGCTGGCAGGGGACTTGTGGCACAGGTACACTGGGGTTCCTAAGGGTTTTTATCCTGGACTCATCCTTTCTTGGGACAGTGAGTAGGGATATGTTGTCTTTCCTTCCTGGCAGTGAGACTGTGTTGTGTTTGCTCTGTGGTACTTGCTGTAAATCTATTGCCTGTATTGAAGTCTGTTTCTGTTATGAACAATCTATGGGAGTGTTGTGGCCATGGAAAGGCACAGACTGGCCAGTTCTTGTGCTGCCATGCCATCCCTGCTGCTCCAAAGGGAATGGATTCACTGTCCTGCTCACTGGTGGGGCTTAATGGCCTTTGCTTCCTTAGAAAAGAGGGATGGCGTGAGTCTCCTCTTGGCCTTTCATACATAAATGGGTCCAGGGTATCTGGTTTGTGTGTCTGTGGATCCTGAGCAAGCACTTTGGTCGTGTTCATAATCCCTGGGGCAGAGGAGAAGATCAGGTCAGGTATAGATTTACCAAAGGGATAAGTCACACAAAATCTGATCCTTGGGCATTCCTCCCCACTCTGCACAAGATCTCCATTCATCACTGCAGAGCTTGTGACGTTCCCCCTCTGTGACCTGCTCAGAAGTTTTCATGAAGTTTCCCTTCTGTAGTTCATTTGCCTTCAGTTCTGTGGTTCTATCCAAAGCATTTGAAATTTACCTTTAAAATTCATCTGAAATGAGAAGACTCAAGCTCAAAAGATTACTTCAAGTTAACAAAAAAAAAAAACCAAAAACACAGAAAGCCAACCCAAAGTTAAAAGAGAAATTTTAGGTGAAATATACCCACTGAATATCTGGATCTCTGGGATAAAGCACAGCTAGAATTTGACTGAGCACACAACAATTTGGTATTTTGTTTAGAACGTTTTCTGTGTCAGGACTGCCCTGATTTTCATGATTTACAAAGAGAAATTCAAAGAGAATTACAAAGAGAAAAGCTTTGTCAGGGGAAGGTTAGGCACTATATCAGGGGAAGGTTCTTCCCCCAGAGGGTGCTGGGCACTGCCCAGGCTCCCCAGGGAATGGTCCCAGCCCCGAGGCTGCCAGAGCTCCAGGAGAGTTTGGACAGTGCTGTCAGGGATGCCCAGGGTGGGATTGTTGGGGGGTCTGTGCAGGGACAGGGCTTGCACTGCATGACCTTGTGGGTCCCTTCCAGCTCAGCGTATTCCATGATTTATGCTCCTATGGAACAGAATGCTGCCTCTGCTGCTGATTACTTCATCATTACTGGTTTAAGTCTGTGCTAATGGCTTTGTCCCCTGTGTCTGTGCTTGTGCAATGCCCGTGGCACATCCTGAGCCTCTGCACCCATCCCCTCCCCATGAACCACTCACTGCCTGTCACTTCCCCACAGGTTTGGCTAATTTTGCTCACCAGCCTGCCAGCAATTATGTCACATCTTGTGCGTGTATTGCACTGTCTGAAGCCTGTAAATAACTCCCTGTGACACCCCCAATACCTACAAATCCTCTGACTCCCAAATGTTTTGCTTATTCACCCAGCTGATTTATGGCCCCAGCACTGGTGTCCAGTCAGGCTCACAGGGAATGGTCTCTTCTCTGTCTCATCCAGACAGATTGATGGACACACAGGATGAAGGGCACCCTCCCACCCTGCCAGGCTCGCTGCTTTATTTTGGGACATTAAAAATGTTGTCAGTAGCCAAGGGCTTGCTCCAGCTCTGCACTCAAAGCCATGGAAGCTTTGCCTCTGTCTCCAGTGGGGATGTCCCTGCAGCTGTGAAGCAGACAGACTTCTGCCTGGAGTGCAAAATGGCCAGCTGGATACCTGAACAACGGATGTGTTTTACAGAGGAGTGAGAGTGTTGAGCTGCTTCCAGGGGCACCCTGTTGTGCTGGGGATGTTGGTCAGCAGCATTCACCTGGGGAGGGGTGACTTCCTTTTGGAAGCATTTATACCATTGAATAAATCATCCTCATGTGGACACCTGTGTTTCAAGCACCTGTGAGTGAAGATAGGGATTACACTATGACAGTTTTTGGGAGTGGGAAGTGTGTCTCTTTTTAAAAATTTTGTGATTTCTTTTTCTAGATCGAACTGAAGTCAGAACAAAACCACTGTCATTCATGTAACAAGGGAGTAGAAATTTTAAAAGTAAGCAGGGGTAGGGCTTAATGACTCTGTGCCAACCAGAGTGTTATTTTCTGGTCCTTATTTAATACACAAGACACTGGAAAATGCAACGTGGTTGGATTCATTACACTGAAGGAATGTTCCCTTCATATCCAGCACTGTTATTTTAACCCTGCAATCAATGTGTGGCATTAACATGCTTCCTTCTCATTCTCCAGAAGTCAGGAATTCACAGGAGTTTAAGGACTCACAGGAGCTTATTTTTAATCCAAGTGAATTTCTGAAATCTTTAAGACTCTGTAAACTCAGCAGTTTATACATAGTGCACATAGTGCGTGTTGTGCACTGAGAGATGGGGCCTGTTACTGCCTGTGCAAATATTGTCAGCATTTGGGGGTTTTACCAAACTAGATTTGAATTTAGCCCTCTCTGAGCAGTTTCTAGTTATGGTAACACATGGCCACTTTCACACCTGCCTGAGAATGAAACATTCTGACATGGAACATTTGGAGATGTACGGAAAGGCTTTGGAGCTGAGTTTGGACCGTGTTCCTGTTCCGGGGTGGCTGCTCCTCACCACGGCCCAGTGTGGAGGAAAGGAATCAGGAGCAGCAAAGAATAAATGCAAGTGTAACATAAACAGAGCTTAGGGGAAAGCTGCTGCAAGCTGGTGTCAGGTCATCCTGTTTGGTGAGTGTTGTAAGCATCAGGCATTCCAGTTCCAGGAGTGGTGACATGTTTAGGAAGATACGAGAGGCAATAGGGGATTATGTTTGCTGTTGATACGATTCAGTACTTTGGAGGACAAATTAAATCCATAAGAGGTTGATCTCTCAAAATCTCAACCATTCACTGTGCAATGTCCTGCCCGGGGCAGGACAGGGTGCCCTGGAATCAGCTTCTTTTCAGTTCAGTTTTGTGTCTTTTCCTTCTCACAAGCTCTTCATTCCCAAATTTTAAGACATCTTAAAATGTCTTAAGGGTTTACAGAAGTAACTGTGTGATGTGCCAGACGAGCAGCACACAGATGAAATGCAAACCCCTTGTGGTGGGAGCAGCAGAGGTGACCCAGATCAGGCCAGGAGGGGACAGGAGAGAGGGCTTGGCTGGTGCTCACACAGCTCTCTTCCATTTCCCAGCGCTGTTGTCTCAGTGCATTTCCACTGAGGCCAGGGAGCCTCACAGAGATGTCAATTACTGCTAAAATTTGTAGGATGTGCAGGGCCCCAAAACAAGATTTGTGCTAAGGACGAAGTGGAGCCAGTGACTTTTTGTAGGGAGGTATCTGTGGCTCTTTGCAGCTGCTGGGTAATGGTAAGACACATTTTGGTCCAGAAGCTGACCCAGAGGTACTGTGAGCAACATTCTCTTTGGCCTGCACAAAGGATATCCAGCAGAAATTATTGTTGTTCACTAAGTTGTCTCTTTAACTGAAACCAATTCTCACCCAGACAATGTGCTCGGGGTTGAATGTGTGAGGAGTGTTGGGCTCACTCCCCATGTTTTCATCAGGTGCCAGGTGCCAGAGCTCAGCTGGATGAATGCCTGGTCCTCCCAAAGTCCCTGTGCCTTTCAAAACTGATGGAAGTTGCATGTTCCTGTGTCCCTCTGTTGACTGAAGGAGTGCAGAGGGTAAACAGAGACCCAACACGAATGCCACAGGCAATCCAATCTAATTGCTCTTTCAGAGCTGCAGTAACTTTATAGTTCCTGAGCATCTCTCACATGACAGGGAATCTTCTTTCCCAGCTTGCTGCAAGGCAGGAATGTGTTACATTACACATTGTCCAATTTAAAATACAGGGAAAGAGACTCCTTTGGCAGAAGGTCCTCTGAGTGATCCATAACAATAACTCCTTAATGTCAAGCTCACACTTCACCATTCCCTTCTAAAGGCTTCTCGTCTGTTCTCAGGTCTGTTGCTAATTTAACCAAGCTAAATGAGATCAGGATGTACCTCTGCTCCATGCCCCAGTTTAGACATCCATCTCTGTGGTTTTCTTCTCAGCAACTGCTCTTGCCATCCATCAGAACTCACCACGTGAGTGCCATGTGGTGAATGTTTGCCTGAAACATGAGAGGAGGTCTTTAGAGGAAGGCCAGGTGACACAGAGGGATGCTGCTGGATGTTTACATTTTCCTTTCAGCCCTGCTAATCATCCTCATACCCAGGTTGTGTTGGGCATGACAGTCTGATTGGCAGGTCTGTCTCTACTTGGCTGCAAGGATATGGCAAGTGAGGAAGGGCAAACTGTGTCACTAAAGAGAGCAGTGTTAAGATCTGTTCTTTCCCTTCTGAACTGTAAATAATGAAATTATTTGTCTTTTTCAAAGGAGAACTTGTAACCTGTTTGTGCTGACCCCAGCAAGCCAAGCAAAGCATCATGAGCAGCCAGCAGACAGGTGAGAGAACAGACACAGCTCTGGGGAATGCCTGGGAATAGCCCCAGCTTCCTTCTTTAGCTTGGAGGTGGCAGGGACGGACCCACCAGGTTCTGACTTGGCAGTGGGGCCTTTCTCATGCCAGATTTTGTATTCAGAGCAAGAACAGATTCAAAGCTTTCCCTGTCCAAACCATGGCTGGAGCTGTGAGCTGAGGTGGTCCTGGATGAGGACTTTGATTGCAGAATTTCCCACTTGGACACAATTTCAGCAAAGCCACCACAAAACCCCAGACCTTAATGCCCAAGCCTTGGGACACATTTACAGCCTGTGGCACTGGAATGGGTGGGACTTTTGTGGTCCAAGAGGAGCTGGGCAGGAGCAGTTACTGCTCTGTAGGAGCCAATGCAGACTGAGAGGTTCTTTCTAAAGGACAAACATGTCAATTGGATGTATTTTTTCTTGCCTTTCTAGTAAAAATCTTCAAGAAATCTTCTATCCCAGGAGTTGTTATCACCCAGTTTGTGAATGATGTTCCACAAGGATGCAGTACACCTGATTTTGAGAAGAAACCACTCACTCTGACACTGCAGGAAGGTGAGACTCTTTATCAAGAAGCAAAGCCACAGATCTGGAGGTTTTTTTCATGTCCCACCTACATGAAAAAATTATCATGATTAAATGAAGTGAGTTTCTAAAGTGATTTGACATGACCACAAAAAAAGTGTTGTGTGGCCTAAGTCTTTGTTACACTGTTGAAAATTCTGTCAGTACTCACAAAGATCTCCCGAGTTTTCAGTCTGTGTGTGCAAGACAAAATCTGGCTCTTGTCTACAGCAAATCCTGTGAATTCTGCATGAAGCTCTCAGTAAGGATTTTGCAGCAGAAGATTGAGCACAATGAAAAAGTTGTCTTTTTTTTTTGTTTTGTTTTGTTTTGTTTTTTGTTTCCTGTTGAAATAACTTGTGTTCAGCACTAAAATCAGCTGCTTTTTAAAGTAGGATACCCTGACTGCAGGTGCTGTTTAGGCTACAGCAGCCTTCCAGTGCCCAAAGGGACTCCAGGAGAGATGGACAAGGGCCTGGAGGGACAGGACACAGGGAATGGCTTCCCACTGCCAGAGGGCAGGGTTAGATGGGATATTGGGAGGAAATTGTTCCCTGTGAGGGTGGGCAGGCCCTGGCACAGGGTGCCCAGAGCAGCTGTGGCTGCCCCTGGATCCCTGGAAATGTTCAAGGCCAGGCTGGACGGGGTTTGGAGCAAACTGGGACAGTGGAAGGTGTCCCTGCCCAAGGAAGGGGCTGGAATGGGATGGACTTTGAGGTCACTCCTACCCAGGCCATTCCATGGTTCTGTGATTATTCTATAAGGAGCAACATGAGGGTCTTGCACAGAGCAGGAGCTGATGAGAACTGGAGTCAATGAAGAGCCTCCCGGGGTCTCTCTGCACCTGCAGAAATTCCTTTTGTTTTTTCTTTTTTGTTGATGTGGAGTAGCCTGAGAACACCGTGTACCTCCCCTGCCAGGACTGAACCAGCAGCCTGGATTTCGATGTTCCACACTCACCTATGGATTTCCTGGAGCCACTGAGGTTCTATGAAGGAGCACAGTGGCCTCTAGTGGAACCTGTCCCTCTTCCTCCTCCTCCACCTGCACGTTTCAGGCACTAATCAAGGCCCCTGGCTAAGTTTTCACCTGTCTAAATTTTCACCTGTCTAAATTTTCCAAGTTACTTCATTTTCAGCAGGGTCTTTGCAGTGCACTGAGTTTGGTCACTGTAATTCTGTGTCTGTGCAGAGGCACCATGAGGGCCTTTCATCATCACCCCACTGTGTTCAGTGCATGGCTGAGCTGATTCTCCTGTCTGGGTGGCCTGTGACAGATGGCAAGCATCAGAAAGTGCAGCCAAAGTGGCTAAAATGTAACATAGGGATAATCAACTGGAATCAGACTTTTTAATAAGAGATAGTACTGCAATCTCAAAGTCTGGAAAAGGCCTTTTGATAAGGAGCTGTTGGCAGGAACTTGTTCCAAGAAATAACCTTGGTGGTGGTGACTGCAGAAAGGTGTGAGAAATATTGCCAGCCCTCCCAGGGAGAATCTTTAACAGTGATGGTCACCTGAAGACCAAGAGTATTAAAGAAAAAAGAGAGAGTGATTATTTCCACCCTGAGCTATGTCCATGGATGACTCACCTCCATTTCAATTCCCACTCACCCACATGAGTCACTTCTCTGACTTGTTCCTCAGTGTTCCCTGTGGCTTTGGAGCCTTTTGGAGAAGAGGTTTGTACTGGGCAGTGGGAAAGCTGTTGGAAATTTCTGTGGTGGGCTGCAGGTTCCTGGGGAGGAACCCCCTTCTCTTCTCCCTGCCTTGTCTCTTCAAACAGCAGAGCCTGGTGGGTTTGAACTGCAAGGTGGTGCCAGCTAAAGACTGGAGAAACAGTGGGATTTGATAGAGAATGTGTGTGATGAGGAGGGATTTGGACATTTCACAGGTAAAAAGCAAGTCTGGGTTGAACTTTGTGTTGGGCTGTTGATTTCAGTGATGATCACAGATGTCAGCAGCCACGTCTGGATGGTTAACACCACATTTTAAAGGCCTTTTATGATTGAATACAGACAAAACGTGAATTATTGATGTGCAAAAGAAGATGTTATAGTTGTTTTTGAAGAATGTTTCTACATAAAATAACATAAATTACTCACTCTGGGGATCACTCTTGATAAAATAAGGGGCCAGGCCTGAGAGTCCTCCTGTTCAAGCCTGTCTTAAATAACTGAATTCTTGCCTCTTTTCAAAGGTAAAAATGCCATTTTCAGAGCTGTGGTCAAAGGGGTCCCAGCCCCCGAGGTGAAATGGTCGCGTACACGGAAAGGAATGGATGATCCTGCCAAATATGAAATGTCCTTCAATAGTGCTACAAATGAATTCATTCTGCAGGTAAAGACCAAATATTGCAGAAAGGACTTGTGGAACTGAGAGAAATGGACAGGAAAAGCCTGCAGTGGGATGAGGAGAAGCAGAGGGACAGCTCTGACTTCTGCTCTCTGTGAGCAGAGACAGGACCAGGGAAGGGCTGGAGCTGGGTCAGGGCAGGCTCAGGCTGGAGATCAGGGGAAGGTTCTTCCCCCAGAGGGTGCTGGGCACTGCCCAGGCTCCCAGGGAATGGGCACAGCCCTGAGGCTGCCAGAGCTCCAGGAGAGTTTGGACAACACTCTCAGGGACGGACTGGAATTGTTGGGAGTGTCCTATCCAGGACCTGGACTGGATGATCCTGTGGGTCCTTTGAAACTCAGGATATTCCATGATTCTACACATCCCCAGCTCTGAGATAACACAAAGATAAGCAAACAAAGCTATTTAGAACCTTTCTGAGAACAGAAGAAGCCTCTGAGGTGCCATTGAGTAGGGGCCTTAAGAGAAGCTGAAGGTGACCTGAGCCCCAGCCCTTTCTGTGAGCAGTTTCTGTGCTCTCCCTTTGCAGATCAAGAGCCTGGTTCTGGATGACAGTGATCTGTATCGCTGCTGTGCTGTCAATGCCTACGGAGAGGCCTCGTGCTCTGCTGGCCTCAGAATCATCCAAGGTAGGGCTGGTGCCTCTGGGCTCCACAGGCCCTGTGCTCCCAGGCAGTGCCTTTGCTGTTCCCTGGGCTGGGTGTCCTGAACTTTGTCTGGGTATTCTTGGTGTGAAGGTCTGGTGTTCCCCTCACTGAGGATGGGAGATCTTTTGGTGGCTCCCTGGCACTGTGAGCTTTATGGCAAGGTGGGAGAAAGTGGAATTGTGCTCACTGCACTGGTCCCTAATCAGACACCCTGAATTTAGTGCTGAACTGCCTCAATCCTTTCTTTATATTGTTGAAAAATCAGTCCTTTGGGAGGGATCCTCCCTCTGCAGATGTCTCTGGACCTCGTTCCTGCGTCCCTTTACACTGAGTGCAGAGAAATGGGCACCTTGTGGGTCAGATATAACTGATATTCTTGGAATCCACTCGAGCAGGAGATGGATTATATTGGAAGTGTCCATGTCACCTCTGCCTTTCAAGTGAGTTTAGAAGGCACCTGTCTGCAGTTGCCATTTCCACCTTGGCTCCCCATCTCTAAGACAGGATGTTCATATTTCCTCCCATTGCTTAGACCATTAAATTGGCAGGGCAGAAATGCTCTCCTCCTCTGTGTGGAGTCTCCAGCAAGCACAGAGTCAATGGCAATAGAAATATCATCTTTATAGATGGGGATTACTGGGAGCAAATGCCAGATTGACAAGGAAATCCAAACTGGGATTCCCTCTTGCACTGGTAACAGCTGCAGTGGTTTCATGACTCATTGGTTCACTGCTGTTAATCTCATTTTGTTCATCCTATGGCTTGTTTTCCTTCTGTTTTCTCTTACAAATGATCAGTTGGCTTTAAGAAGAAGGCGAAATATGTTCCTGTTCATGCTGCTGATGGTAAGTTCAAGATCTAGATGTGTATTGTGTGAATAGTGCTCTGTCTGCCTCACTATTGCTACCCCAGACTTGTGAAGACTGGAGTAAGAGAAGGATTAATGAGCCTCTAATGTTTTGTCATCTCTGTCTCCTTGCTCTTTACCTTTTGCTGAAGTGATGATTTTAGATACAGTTTTGAGCTATTCTAATTAATGACTCTGGAATCATTAGAAAAGGAAAAAAGGATTTGAGGATGTCAAACACAGCTGGATCAAACTTGTTAACATGGTCTCTAGAGGGAAGCCCCTTAGGGAGAGGTGAACTTCACTGGCACTCAAAGGATGAGCATGGCAGTGAGAACTGACCAAGTTTCATGGCAGTTTTTTTGTAAAGTGTGAAAAAAACACCAGAGGAAGAGAGCTCAGCAGAATGCCCTGATGTCCCTGGCTATTCTGCATTATCTTCTTTGGGGGAATGTATTTCACTGTGCTGGGTATGTGACTATTTGTTGTTTCCCCCACTCTTGTAACAGAGCTCAGGAAGACACTCCTGGACTCCAAGAAGATGCTGAGGAAGAGGTAAGGCTCTGGAGTTAGGGCCATGCTCCCACTTCTGGATGTTTCTTGGTGGTAGGGGATAACTCCAAAGACCTTCAGGGCAACACTTCTTGTGTCCAAAGTTGTGGTGAGACTCTCTATGGAGAGACAGGCCAGAACAGCTTGGCACTGCCTGTGGGGCTGAGATAAACACGAGGTTCCAGCCTCATTTTGAGGGGTATTTCCTCTGCACCATGAGGTTCTGGCTGGGAAGGTGTGTTTCTCTGCTTCCCTGTGTTAGCTCATCTAAAGGACAGCTCCATGCACTGATGGCTCAGGCTGCCCAGGGGCTGAGCTCCCAGCCCAGCTGCACTGCCAGCTGCACAGGGCAGAATCCTTCCCTTCCCAGGTGGGAAACACTAAGGATTGCCTGCTGCTGCTGATCTCTGTGCAGAACCCTGATCTGTGCTAGGCAATTACCTGGCCTGGGCCAAACTGTGCCAGAGCCTCTGGTGATAATTCAGCAGTGTGGAAACTGTTCCCTGGCACCATTTGATTTGTAGTACAGATGCAGAAAACCTGCTCTGGAAGAGTCCCAATCATTCCTGCCTGCACCTACAGGGCCAAGTGAACTACAGGAATGATGGAGAGAGATAAGAGAGAATTAGGGATGGAAGAGCAGGACATCTTCCTGCCTGTGAAAATGTCTGAATGTTTCCCCCTCCTGGTTCTCAGGGTTGCAGCACCAAAACCAAAGCCCCTGGACAAAGAAGCTGTGTGGCAGCTGTTGCTGCATGCAGATAAGAGAGATTATGAGAAAATCTGTATGAAATATGGAATTGTTGACTTCCGTGGGATGCTGAGGAAGCTGCAGGAGATGAGGAAGGACACAGAGAGTGAACAAGACAAGGTAAAATAAACTGAAACAACTCATTTTTAACAAACTGCAGCTTCTGAAAACAGGCTAAAGCTTCCTAAATTGCTTTGGAGATGAAAATTTTGTTGTATGACAGTGATTTATGACAATGTTTTAAAGAAATTCCACTTCTTTACTCATTCAGGGGAAAATGCTGATGAAGTTTTTGAAGCTCAGTTCACAGATTTTAGGAGATACTGACCACAGGGGTATTCAGTTGTCTCTGATAAGAATTTGGACCCAAAATTAAAAATTGTATGTCCAAGAGTAAAAATTTGCCTTCACACACAGGGGCAGGTAGAGACCTGGATGGGCAGTGTGGGAGTGACCAGGAGGCAACACATAAAAAATAATTTATGTAGAGGAGAAAACTGTGGCAACTTACAGATACTGCAGCTTACTCTACCAGAACTGTGACTTACAGATACTTCTGCTACATAATGTTAGAGGTAGCTCTTTAAAGTAGATTTCACAGTAATTCAACAGCTTAAGAACTTTTGTTATGGCAGCTTTATAATTTACTAGGTTCTTCGATATTTCTTTGCAGTTAATTCACAATCTCAAAAACTTTGAACACATCAAAGTCAACAGGGAGGGAAATGCTACATTCAGCCTGGAGATGGAGCTGAAAAACAGCAACAGCAACGTTTACCTGCTCAAGGTGAGGGGGATGAGTTGGGCAGCAGCAGCTCAGAGCTGCTGAGAGCCCTCAAGCATCCTAAAGGAAAGGTTTCATCTGCGAGACAGTGGCTGAGAGCAAATCAGTGCCTTAAAGGTGTCTGCCTTTTGCAGGTCCCTGCTTGGTTAGGGAGCAGTGTGGGTGGGAGGTGGCTGATCTTTGGTGGTGAATATCCCTGGGGATTTGTAGATCCAAGTGCAGAGGATGCAGCCAGTTACTGACATCCTTGTGTCTTCAGGAAATTCATAGAACAGCTGGAGCTGGAAGGGACCTTTAAAGGATGCTGAAATATAAGTAAAGAAAATCCTTTGTCTTTGTAGCTGCAATAACTGTGTATGAATTAAGCTTCAGACCCTTTTGTGGGTAGCCAAGAGCTGCTGTTTTGCTGAGTCTCAGAGCCTGGTGCCCTGCTCTGTGCAGGATTCACTGCTCAGACAGTGCCTGTGTGCTGCCAAGAGCCCTGGGCACTGTGAGCTTGCTCATTCATACAATAAGGGGATTGTAGCACCAGCCTGTCCTGGTCTGTCTGAAATGCCCGGCACTGGCTGAGCTTTGTGAGGACACTGCTCCCCTCCCCTCCCCTCCCTCCTCCCTCCTCCCTCCCTCCCTCCCTCCCTCCCTCCCCTCCCCTCCCCTCCCCAGGACGGCGAGCGGCTCCGCTACGGGACAGGGGACGAGTACAGGAAGCACTGCCTGAGGAGAGTCGGGAGGAGGTACTACTTCACTGTCAATGATGTGCAGCCAGAGGATGCAGGGGTGTACCAGGTCAGGGTGGAGGATGTCCCTATCTTCTCAACCGAACTGGATGCTCAAGGTAAGGAATTCAGTTTGATGGATGTGTGTGCAAGTGTCACAAAATTTTTTTTTTTTGCTGGAAAATTGTTTCTAGCAAGTGCAAAGCTCAGTAACTCCTGACCACTACAGAGGACTGGTTTTGTGTTGCCCAGTAAGGTCTCCTTGTCAGGTACAGGTCAAAAGGAGCAGGAGGGTGATTAAGTGCTTCAGGTGCTGCGTTTGCAGTCCAAGGGAGCAGGCCTAGGCTCGAGTGCCAGCCTGGCTGTGGGTGACAGTGTGCATGCTCCTTAACCTACCCCATATTACAGTTTGTAAGCTCAGAATAATAACAACAAACTCAATCCAAGCATTGTGCTGCAGGAACACATCAATGACTACAAACTGCCAGCACATTTGTGCTGTGGGGTACAAACATCTCAGAAGATAATAAAGACAAAAATCCACTTTTCTGCTTTTCTGCAGAATTGGGCACAGAAGCATATCTCAGTTTTTCCTTTCTCTCAGTAACCCAATGCTCAGAGGCACCACAACTTCCAGCTCTTTCCTCCCTCAGCTGTAGCAGTTTTAGCTGGAGCACAAAGCCAGCTGCTTCCTTCCCACAGCTCTTGGTTTCCCCTGCAGCCATCCCGGTGCGGTTCCGGCAGCCGCTCTCCGACGTGCGCTGTGCCGAGGCCGGCGACGCCGAGTTCCAGTGTGTGCTGTGCACGCCCTGCCACGAGCCCCTGTGGCTGCACAAGAGCCACCCTCTCCATGCCAGTGACAAGCACCAGATCTCTGTGTCACCTGATGGCCTGACCCACAAGCTGACTGTCAGGAACGTGGTGCCCTCGGACAGCGGTCTGTACACGCTCGACGCGGGACAGGGCTCCTCCAGCGCCTGGCTCCTCGTGGAGTGTGAGTGCTGGGCAGTGGGCTGTTCCCATGGTGTGTTGGCACAAAACATCCCTCTCACTGCCTGATGGCTCGGGGTGATGTTGCTCTGCTGGGAAATGAATTGCTGAGCCTCTAATTCCCAAATTATGGCTGAGAAAACTGGAGGTGTTCAGTGTGGACAAGACAAGACTCCAGGGAGACATTGGAGCCCTTTCCAGGGCCTAATGGGGCTCCAGGAGAGCTGGAGAGGGACTTTGGACAAGGGCCTGGAGGGACAGGACAAGGGGGAATGGCTTCCCACTGCCAGAGGGCAGGGTCAGATGGGATATTGGGCAGGAATTGTTCACTGTGAGAGTGGGGAGGCCCTGGCACAGGGTGCCCAGAGAAGCCGTGGCTGCCCCATCCCTTGAAGTGTCCAAGACCAGGTTGGATGGGGCTTGGAGCAGGCTGGGATAGTGGAAGGTGTCCCTGCCCATGGCAGGGGGTGGAATGAGATGAATCTTAAGGTGTCTTCCAATCCAATCCATTTTGTGATTCCATTAATCTAAATTCTATTTGGAAAAATGATGGTCTGGTTAGACCCTCCTTCCTCTTCAAATGAGACCAACCTTTCCCCTTTTAATTAGTCCTGACAAATCCTCTGGGCTTTGTTTGCTCTCCAGCTATGATGAAGTAGCACATTCTACATCAGTTATAGACAAATGCTCCTCATCTCCCCACGTTTTTGAGGAAGCTGTCCCAGTGATTGCAGTGCAGCAGGCAGGGGCTCAGGGAGCTTTTGATACTCTCAGTTCTACACTATCAATGCCATTCTTCTTGCTTGATAGTATTTTTCATTCCCAGTTAGAGTTAAACATGCTGGAAGGAGCTCAGAGGAAGCTGGGAAGGTGGGAACACTCAGTGCAGGCACATGGACAGACACCTGGCTCATATTTGTTTGCTTCTGAAAGGTGGTTCCTTTGTTTCCCTTTGACTTTGGTTTCCTTTGGGATCCTCCTGCAGCAGCAGGATGGGTGTCTCTCACAAAAGCCTCTCCAGAGCAATGTAGGTTTCTGAAATCCCACATACAATCCAGGCCCCTCTAAATCAGACCTGTCCTGCTGGAAGTTTCTTTTCCTGTTATTTTTGGTTTGTTTGTTATAATGTGCATGTTTCCATTGAAAAAACAATGCATTTTAACTAAAAATAATTGTCTTTAATTAACATTTCATTGTCTGAATGTGGCATTGAAAAATTCAGGATTTGAAATTATTTTAAATTTACTTAAATGTACTATGTGTGTGTATCCTAAAATGAAATTTAAAAAGTGCTAATACATTTTCTTTGGTTGTTGATGCAGTGCATGACCTATTGATTTTCTGTTATTTTGTTCCCCTCTTTTTCTGTAAATTGCATATCTGCTCCCATGAAACAATGCAACTTCAGATGCCAAAGGAAAGAGGAGACAGGATGAAGGAGAAAAGGTTGAAAGGGAGACATCTGAGTGGCTGAAAGAAACAATGGCAGACAACGAAAGGGCGAGGAAGCTTCGGCGCCAAGAGCAAGCTGGTGATGAAGATCATCCTTCCTTTTCCACATCCTCTGGTGTGGAGAAAACTGGCTGGTACAGAACAGGTCAAGGCAGCGGCCAAGGCAGAGGCCAAGGACACTCCATTGATTCTGATGATGGAAGCCAAAGATTTTTGGGAAAAGAGGGGCTACGCAAAACCCACATAAACGGAGAGGTGGAGTCTGGGCAGTTTTCTGGAGCAGGTCTAGATGGAGACTCAGTGGCCAATGATGGCAGCATCTTTGGGCTAAAAGGCTTAGGAGGAAGAAGTGGGTTAAGGGCTGTCCATGGCATGGACTCTGTGTCAGGCAGAGCAGGTCCTGGTGCTGTAGGAGGGGCAGGTGAATGGAATTCTGTAGATGGCAGAGGTGAGGGTGTGCAGGGTGCTGTTAACATTGACATGGATGATGGAGAAGGTTTGGGCTCTCAGCATGACAAGGATGGGAATTTAGGTGATGCTGGTTATAGAGCTGGTTTTGGGGGTGCTGGGAGGTTGGGTGGTGGAAGTTCTGTGCCGGATGGGCTTGATCCTGATTCAGCTGGAGTGGGAGCCAGTGTGGGTGATCTGTTCAGCAGGACTGGAGCTGGGGGGAATGCTGCAGGTGCTGGAATGGCAGGAGGAATGAGGTCTCACCATGGCAAGGATGGACATCCCACTGTGGGTGATATGAATGGAGCAGGTATAAACAGACAGGGACAAACAGGGATGGATGGCCTGACACCTCATGCCAATGCTCAGTTAGGCCAGGCAGGAAGGTCTGGCTCACTGTATGGGCCAGGAGGCCTTCCAGGTGGAGATGGGGCTACACCTGGTGAAGGTGGCAATTCCACAGGAGAAATGGAGGCTTTGTACGGTCCACGTGGTCAGGCACTGGGAGCAGGTGCTGGTGGTGCAGGGGCTGGTGTAGGGGGATTTGGAACTTCCTATGGAAAGAATGGTCTCCCCGCTGGGGCTGGTTTTAGTGGTGGTGGTGCAGGGGGACTTGGAGCTCCCTATGGGAAGGATGGTCTCCCAGTGGGAGCAGGTCTTGGTGGGGCTGGTGCAGGGGGAATTGCGTCTCCCTATGGGAAGGATGGTCTCCCAGTGGGAGCAGGTGCTGGTGGGGCTGGTGCAGGGGGATTTGGGTCTCCCTATGGAAAGGATGGTCTCCCAGCTGGAGCAGGTGCTGGTGGTGCTGGTGCAGGGGTGGTTGGGGGTCCCTATGGAAAGGATGGTCTCCCAGCTGGGGCTGGTGGTGCTGGTGCAGGAGGACTTGGAGCGGCTTTGTATGGTCCAGATGGTCGGCCACTTGGAGCAGGTGCTGGTGGTGCAGGGGGAACTGGAGCTCTCTATGGAAAGGATGGTCTCCCAGCTGGGACTGGTTTTGGTGGTGGTGGTGCAATGGGACTTGGGTATCCATGTGGAAAAGATGGTCTCCCTGCTGGATCAGGAGCTGCTGGAGCTGCAGGTGGTGGTTTTGGAGGTTTTGGATCTCCTTATGGAGTGGATGGTTTCCCACCTGGAGCAGGTGCTGGAGGGGCTGGTGCAGGGGGACTGGGAGCTCCTTATGGAAAGGATGGTCTCCCAGTGGGAGCAGGTCTTGGTGGGGCTGGTGCAGGGACAGTTGGGGGTCCCTATGGAAAGGATGGTCTCCCAGCTGGGGCTGGTGGTGCTGGTGCAGGAGGACTTGGAGCGGCTTTGTATGGTCCAGATGGTCGGCCACTTGGAGCAGGTGCTGGTGGTGGGGAACTGGAGCTCTCTATGGAAAGGATGGTCTCCCAGTTGGAGCAGGTGCTGGTGGTGCTGGTGCAGGGGGAGTGGAGGGTCCCTATGGAAAGGATGGTCTCCCAGTTGGAGCAGGTCTTGGTGGTGCAGGGGGATTTGGGGAGGCTTTGTATGGTCCAGATGGTCGGCCACTTGGAGCAGGTGGTGCTGGTGCTGGTGCAGGGGGAATTGGAGCTCTCTACGGAAAGGATGGTCTCCCAATTGGAGCAGGTTTTGGTGGGGCTGGTGGTGCAGGTGCAGGGGGAGTTGGGGGTCCCTATGGAAAGGATGGTCTCCCAGTTGGAGCAGGTCTTGGTGGTGCTGGTGCAGGGGGATTTGGGTCTCCCTATGGAAAGGATGGTCTCCCAGCTGGGGCTGGTGGTGCTGGTGCAGGAGGATTTGGAGAAGCTTTGTATGGTCCAGATGGTCGGCCACTTGGAGCAGGTGCTGGTGGTGCTGGTACTGCGGGTTCAGGGGGGATAGGATCTCCCTATGGAAAGGATGGTCTCCCAGCTGGAGCAGGTGTTGGTGGGGCTGGTGCAGGGCTAGGTGGGGGTCCCTATGGAAAAGAGGGTCTCCCATTTGGAGCAGGTGCTGGTGGTGCTGGTTCAGGAGTGGTTGGGGGTCCGTATGGAAAGGATGGTCTCCCAGTTGGAGCAGGTGCTGGTGGTGCTGGTGGTGCTGGTGCAGGGGGAATTGGAGCTCTCTATGGAAAGGATGGTCTCCCAGTGGGAGCAGGTCTTGGTGGGGCTGGTGCAGGGGGATTTGGGTCTCCCTATGGAAAGGATGGTCTCCCAGTGGGAGCAGGTCTTGGTGGGGCTGGTGCAGGGGTGGTTGGGGGTCCCTATGGAAAGGATGGTCTCCCAGCTGGGGCTGGTGGTGCTGGTGGTGCTGGTGCAGGAGGACTTGGAGCGGCTTTGTATGGTCCAGATGGTCGGCCACTTGGAGCAGGTGCTGGTGGTGCAGGGGGAACTGGAGCTCTCTATGGAAAGGATGGTCTCCCAGTCGGAGCAGGTGCTGGTGGTGCTGGTACAGGGGGATTTGGGTCTCCCTATGGGAAGGATGGTCTCCCAGTTGGAGCAGGTGCTGGTGGTGCAGGGGGATTTGGGGAGGCTTTGTATGGTCCAGATGGTCGGCCACTTGGAGCAGGTGGTGCTGGTGCTGGTGGTGCTGGTGCAGGGGGAATTGGAGCTCTCTACGGAAAGGATGGTCTCCCAATTGGAGCAGGTGCTGGTGGTGCTGGTGCAGGGGGAATTGGAGCTCTCTACGGAAAGGATGGTCTCCCAATTGGAGCAGGTTTTGGTGGGGCTGGTGGTGCTGGTGCAGGGGGAGTTGGGGGTCCCTATGGAAAGGATGGTCTCCCAGTCGGAGCAGGTGCTGGTGGTGCTGGTACAGGGGGATTTGGGTCTCCCTATGGGAAGGATGGTCTCCCAGTTGGAGCAGGTGCTGGTGGTGCAGGGGGATTTGGGGAGGCTTTGTATGGTCCAGATGGTCGGCCACTTGGAGCAGGTGGTGCTGGTGCTGGTGGTGCTGGTGCAGGGGGAATTGGAGCTCTCTACGGAAAGGATGGTCTCCCAATTGGAGCAGGTTTTGGTGGGGCTGGTGGTGCTGGTGCAGGGGGATTTGGGTCTCCCTATGGAAAGGATGGTCTCTCAGCTGGAGCAGATGCTGGTGGTGCTGGTGGTACTGGTGCAGGGGGAATTGGAGCTCTCTATGGAAAGGATGGTCTTCCAGTTGGAGCAGGTGCTGGTGGGGCTGGTGGTGCTGGTGCAGGGGAAGTTCCCTATGGAAAGGATGGTCTTCCAGTTGGAGCAGGTGGTGCTGGTGCAGGGGGATTGGGGTCTTCCTATAGAAAGGATGGTCTCCCAGTTGGAGCAGGTGCTGGTGGTGCTGGTGGTGCTGGTGGTGCTGGTGGTGCTGGTGCAGGGGGAATTGGAGCTCTCTATGGAAAGGATGGTCTCCCAATTGGAGCAGGTGCTGGTGGTGCTGGTGCAGGGGCACTCGGGGGTCCCTATGGAAAGGATGGTGTCCCAGCTGGAGCAGGTGCTGGTGGTGCAGGGGGATTTGGAGTTCCCTATGGAAAGGATGGTCTCCCAGTTGGAGCAGGTGGTGCTGGTGCAGGGGCACTCGGGGGTCCCTATGGAAAGGATGGTGTCCCAGCTGGAGCAGGTGCTGGTGGTGCAGGGGGAGTTCCCTATGGAAAGGATGGTGTCCCAGCTGGAGCAGGTGCTGGTGGTGCAGGGGGAGTTGGGGGTCCCTATGGAAAGGATGGTGTCCCAGCTGGGGCTGTGGCAGGAGCTGCTCATTTTCCTCCTGGAGGGGAGGAAGCCATGGGGTCTGGCCGTGGCAGGGATGCCACGCTGGGCAGAGCTCCAGCATATGCAGGTGGGGCAGGAGGAGGGGGCTTTTCCGGGGAAGGCTCTGCAGTGTGGGGTGCAGGGTCTCCCTATGGCAAGGACAGAGGGTCAGCTGTAGCCACGGCTGGTGCAGGTGGGGTTGGGAGGTTGGGAGGGGATGAATGGGATTCAGTCCGTGGTAAAGGAGGTGTGGGAGGTGCTGGTGGACCAGGTGGTGGATATGGGCTGGAGGCACATCTTGGCAGATCTTTGGGAGGTGAAATTGGAAAGGGCACTGCCAGTGATGTCAGAGGGTCAGGGAACAAAGGTTCAGCTGGTGACAAAGGGTCCCTGTCAGGTCCAGGAGGAGCCAGGGGAGAGGGCAGAGATTTGGGAGAGCTGGGCTCCCTTTATGGCACAAATTCTGCCTTAGGAGGGGCAGGGAATAAATCCCAAGACAGATCTGTTGATGGGAGTAGTTCAGGTGGATTTGGTCAAGGTCCACTGGGTTATGGCCAGATGTCAGGTCCTTTTGGTGGACCTCCTCCAGCAAACCAGAGAAACCAGGAACCTGACTTGGATCTTAAAGCAAATGATTCCCTGAACAACACGGAAAGCACAAGACAAAAGAGACGGAGTGTCCTGGATGATCTCCAAGGTATGTGGTTAACTGGTGACTCCTGGGGGATGTGTTGAGCAGCCCCGTGTGTGGTCAGTGCAGAGGGAGAGGAAGATGAAGCAGTATATCCACACCTTGGAGCAGCCTGGCTATAGAGGGAACCGAGACAATTAGCACAGGCATAAGCCAGCAAATCCCCAGCTGGATAATGTGACTTGTGATGAATCCATTGCCCATGAGGTGGATGTTGGGAATACAGCTGATGTTGGGACGGCTGCGCATCCCTCAGCTGGCCCACAGTGAGGTGGACCAAAAGCCTCTCCTGACCACAGGACATATATTTCTTTAGGCTCTTTTCCCCTCATGTGCCCATGCATTTTCAGCTCCAGGTGTCTCTCTGTAACACAGACTGAGCTGCTTTCCCCTCCTTTGTGTCTGTTCAGTCCCACGCTGTTACCTCAACAAGCAGCTGGCAACCGTGCGAGTGCTGAAGGGGGAGCCAGCTGAGCTGTCCTGCACTGTCAGCAAGGACAACGTGACAGGAACCTGGTTTAAGGATGGCCTGAAGGTGGGTTCCTTGAGCTTGTTGTTGGCTTTGGGTAGCAATGCTGTGCTCTCTGGCTCTGCTTATTAAGGGTGGTGTCAAGGTGTCCTTCCCTCTGACAGCCACCTGCAGTCTGAGTGGGGCCTGGGAGGGTTCACAGAATCCCAGAATCCCAGAATCCCAGAGTGGTTTGGGTTGTTGGAAAGGACCATAGGGACCATAACGATCATCCAGTCCCACCCTCTGACTTGGGCAGGGACACCTTCCACTAGACCCAAGCCCCATCCAACCTGTCCTTGGACACTTCCAGGGATGGGGCAACCACAGCTTCTCTGGACAGCAGAATACTGGAATATTGTCATTAGACATGCATGATGTTCCTAAGTCTTTTCAACTGCATTTCAAGTTGTACTCTGTCCAGTTTAAGTTTGGATTGCATTTTTTCCCTTCTTTAAAAAAGGATGGGTCTCTGTTCTTTATTTTGTAGTTAACAAGCATGGATGGAGTAGTCTTTGAAAAGAAGGGTCTTGTCCACAAACTGATCATTAACAAAGCTGAAGATATTCATGCTGGGAAATACAGGTTTGAAGGTGGAGATGTAAAAACTGAAGCTTCAATTTTTGTTGAAGGTGAGTCTACTCAAACCACCAAAGCAGCATGAGATGGGCTTTAAATGTTATATATTTACTCAGAGACATGTTATTGGTTGTTGAGATAACTTTATTATAAAGAACTGCAAGATAAATGGGAAATGTTTTGTGTACAGGTTGATTCATTTTGCATTTACAAGTTTAACTAGGGAGCCTTCTGTTACCAACTCAAAGATTTTGGGGTGCACAAAACACTTTATCAGAGCAGATTCTTCATTCTTGTGTTTAGTGTGTTGCCTAGGAGAAATTTTCTCTAGCGAAAGGACAGTGTGATACCACAAAACCTTGTGGTAATTATCCTGTAGCAAAGCAGAACCAGAGGTGCAGGTCCAAGTGTTGTGAGCTTCTAGGCATTGCTGGCAGCACCATGAGGGGATCCCTTCCCTCCAAGGCGAGCCTTATCCTCCTTGGATTGTGGTTTTTAATGACCTTGTATCACCTGCTTAGATCCTCCCCAGGTAGACAAAGTCCTCCTCAAGAACTTGACCAGCGTCCCCACGGTGGCCAAGGCCGGGGAGGGGGTGAAGCTGCGGATCCCGTTCGAGGGCCGGGGGCCCATCAGGGCGGCGTGGCTGAAGGACAGGATGGAGCTGGGGGATGACACCAGGATCCGTGTGGATAAGACAGACACCTGCACCACGCTGTCCATCTCCAGCTGCGACAGGAGGGACTGCGGGGATTACAAAGTCAGGCTCAAGAACGACAGTGGCGTCCTGGAGATCAACCTAAAGCTCGTGGTGATAGGTAAGATCCTGTAACATCCACTGTGGCTGGCACTGTGAAGCTCAGGCAGGGAATCCATTCACACTGTGACAACTTCATTTGGAGTGACTGGGTATTCTGAGAGGAGCAAGACTGTATATGGCCCCAAAACCAGGGTACAAGGAAAGATTGCTGAACGTGCTTCTTGCCCTGTAGTACAAGGCAACATGAACCTAGTTTGGTTTTTCATGGCCTAAGCAGACAAGCTTTGAATGTTCAGGTACTGTGGGAGATGTGAGTGTACACGACATGCAAATCTGATACAGGATATCAAGGTCCAATTCAGCATAAGTGTCTGGACTCCTTTGGGAGACCAGAAATGATGTTTTGCCTGTATTAGCAAGCTGAACTGATGCAATGCTTATGAGAACAGCTGACCCAGGGAGAGCAAGGGCCTGGCTTTCCATCTTCCCCATCAAAAGTTAGAAGAGTGCAAGGTTGGAAGAGGCAATTCACACACCCAGCCCTCATCCTACAGCTGTGCCTGCATTTCACCAGGAACAGTCTCCCAGCTGGTGAGCAAGGGACAGTGTCTGCTCCAAACCCAGGAACAGGTCTGGGTCTGGAGCCAGCTGTGTCTCTGTTCATCTTCCCAGACAAGCCACAGCCCCCAGCAGGACCCATCAAAATCGTAGAAAGCTCCGCCAACAACATCACGATCCAGTGGAAGCCCCCGAAGGACGATGGAGGCAAACCAGTGCAAAGGTACCTCGTGGAGAGGCAGCAGGTGGGCAGGAATGACTGGGAGACTTTGGGAGAAACTTCCAGGAGCTGCACCAGCTTCACCACGAGCAAAGTGGAGGAAGAGATGAGCTACTACTTCAGGGTGAGGGCCATAAATGCCGAGGGAGCGAGTGACGCGCTGGAGTCGGGGGAAGTGAAGGCTGCTGGTAGAGGTGAGGAGAACTTTTCATCATTCATAATTCAAATTGGGAAATTCATTATCAAAGCTGACCTCAAAGGAAACTCAGTGCATTGTGGATGTTGCTACAGACCTTAACTTCAGTCTTCACACAAAGCTGTGGAGGTTACCCCACAAGAGCAGCAGTTTGCTGTGGGCTCTGCTGATGCTGAGGGAGATGTAATTATTCCTTGGTCATGCTCCATTCTGGATTGGAAAGGAAGTTTTATAGGGGAAATGCAAAATGTATCAAGAGCCAAGGAAATTTTTCCCAGTGTGACTGCAAAGGGAACATGTGAGACCTCTTCTTAACTCCACAGGCAAAGGAGTGTCTCTGTATGTGCAGCACTTCTCAGCACGACCACTCCATTCCCCTGATCTCCAAACAACTGAATATTGTATTTGTCCTTCATGGACTTTAAATACTAGAACAAGTTTGCCATGAGCACAAATGCAGTACTAGAGAGAGCAATGTTCAGTTCTAAGTATCTTCTTTCTCCGTTCTTATTCCCATGATTCTGTATCTTGAACATGTATCTTCAGCAGAGGGCAAAGAAAATCCATTTTGTTACCAGTTCCTGTTTTTGAAAGCAAGAATGATGCTGTTCATTTCATGTAGGAATAACACACCCCACTGACAGAGGAACTGTCACTCCTGATGACAGCAGGTCTTTTGTGAATCCAAACTCAGGAACAGAGTCCGTGCTGGATCCAGTTTGTGTAGGGAGCAGGATCCACAGCTTCAGGTCTCAGCCAGGTTTTCAAAGCACATCCAAGGAATACCTGGGGGAATCTGGAAGAAGAAATTACACACAACACCATTTTATCTTGCAATTAAAACATACCTGCTAATAATGAAGCCCTCATCTCTTTGTAGCTTCCCCTGGTGCCCCAGATCCCCCTGAGATCATCAGTGCCAGCAGGGACACCATCACCATATCCTGGAAAGCTCCGAGTAAAACTGGCACTTCCCAAATTATGGGATACATTGTTCAGAAACGCAAGAAGGGCAGTGTGACCTGGCTGCCAGTCACCAACGTGCCTGTCAAAGGTGGGTGTTCTGACTCCTGGAACAATCCTGGATTTGAAAAGGCAAAAATGGCAGCTGGGTGTCGGAGTTGCTTGGGCTCTTACGCCTTTCACATCAAGGTGGTGATGGGGATGACCTGAGAGGTCTTTTGCAACTAAGTGATTCTGGGATTCTGGGATTCAAGGGCTGTTTGATTTTGAAAGGAATACAATGAACACATCCCAGAAGTTCGCCTTCTCTTGGCTAGGGAATGGCAGGGGAATCAGTGACGGCTTTTATGGGTCCTGAGAATTTTTCAGTCCGTAATTCTGGCTGGAGTAAGGCACAACTTTGTTGTGTCACCTTTCCTGACATGGAGCAGCTCCCCTGAGCCAACACACTCCTCTGCTGTCCCCTCTGCAGACAAGAAGCTGAAGGTGACCAGCCTCAAGAAGGGTGTGCAGTATGAGTTTCGTGTGGCAGCTGTCAATGCTGCTGGCACAGGACAGCCCAGTGAGCCCTCAGAGCCTGCCTTTGCCCGGGACCCCACCAGTAAGTGCCCTGCCCTGTGCCCTGCCCTGTGCTCTGCTTTGGGGTATTTGTGGGGGTATTCTTGAATCCTCTGTAAAAATGTCTGGAGACAAGGATCAACTGGGGAATGTTTCATGGCTGAGAATCAGCTGGCACTGATGAAGGATTTCCTGTAGGACGTTCAAGTCAAGATCTGGCAGATCCCAGTGTGGGGTAATGTGCAGTGTGGAGAAACACTCAGGATGGGCTGCAGAGGGTTTTGGAATGTTGTGGATTTACTGCAGGACTGGTGGGACCAAGGGCCCAGACCCAGCTCTGAAGAACTGGGACAAGGTGGGGCAAGACAGCAGCGTGGAAATCCAGTGCACTGCAAGAATGTTGGGGAATCTCAGGCAGTGACTGAAAAGAGGGAAGAGAAATTCTAGAAAAATAGTTAAAATAAAATTTCTCCTTCCAGAATCTCCAGGCCAAGTGAAGGACCTTAGAGTGAGCAGCAGCGACAGCACCAGCATCACCTTGACATGGAACAAACCTGAAGTACAAGATGGGAATGCTGTGAGAGGCTACGAGGTGGAGATGAGAGCCTGTAACAGCCTCAGCTGGACCAAGTGCTTCACCCTCCCTGCAGAGAGCACCTCGTGCAGGGTCCAGGGCCTGCAGGCCAGGGAGAAGCTGCTCCTGCGTGTGAGGGTCCTGAGCGACGGCGGCCCCGGGGAGGCCTCGGAGCTCGAGGCTTGCACTGGAGCTGCTGCTGCCCTGGGTGAGTCAGGGGCTCTGCCCAGGGAATGGGGCACTTGCAGGGAGCAGGAGCAGCCAGGGCTGTGGGACACTGGGATGAGCTGCTCCCAGGCCCAGACTAACACAGGGACAGCACTGCTCCTGCTCACCCTGGGGTTATCTGCTCACTCAGTCTCAGTATTAACTGGTATTACATATGCAGTGCACAGTGCTCAGCTCATTCAGAGACTCCTTTTGATAAAACAACCCTCACAACTCCATTTTCTCCTTGGACTTACATTTGCACCCTGTACAGAGCCACACCACAGTCACCAGACAGAATCCACATGCACCTTACCCCTGCTTGCACTTGGTTCCAAGGGAAAAACAGAGTTTTCAGACAATTTTTAGACAATCTTCTGGAACTAAACATATTTCATTCTCTTAAATCACAATTTTTATGCTGTTTTTGGATACTTTATTTTACTTTTTGATTGTTTTGTCTGAAAATTGCCACCATTTTCACTTTTCCATCTTTATTTACAATCTACAGCTCTGGTTTTTTCCTGCTGTTGGGGAACATTGCAGAATTACAGATCAAAGAGATGAGTCTGTGAGGGGCTCATCTTCCTTAACTTGGGTCCTAAGTGAAAATGTCTACTTTGGCCTATGCCTGGAGACCCCATGTATCAATAAACAGATTAAATAAATCCATCTGGAAAGCAGGTTTTCAGTTCTATAATGGAAGCACTAAATACAATTTAGCACTACTGTATTTGGTATTCTTAGAGAAATACTGAATGCTATAGTATATTGATGAAAAGAGAAAAGAAAATACTACTAAAAATACTACTAAATACTACTAAAAAATAAGTTCTGGCAGCTTTCCTGTGGATGTTCTGTGTTCTGTACTGCATTTATATTTTATAAGTGTCCATTGGAATTTCCTTTTTCCAGACACCATTTAAACATAAAAGATGATGCCTGTGATGGGATAAAGTGTGGCAAAGAGCCAATTTCTCTGTGACTGAGACATCACATGAATACAGAGATTGTTGTGAATGTATTTTTACATCATTTTCCCTTGTTTAGTCAGAGTGATAAATAATGATAAAATCTGAAAGGTGCAAAGTCTGGGACTGAATCAGGGAGATTTTTCCCACTGTGAATTCCTCACCAGCCCCACCCAGCTGGGAGAGGCACCAGGGTGTGGAACACGTGTGGTTGTCACCAGTGACTGCACTAACATCCACCTTCTGCATGTAATCCTTGTCTTTTCCAGTCTCTCCCAGGTTACTGATAGATGACACCGTGAAAAGCTTCCTGGTTATAAAAGCAGGGAATCCCATCCGGGTGAAGATTCCCTTTGAGGTGGGTGTTCAGGGCTTTGGAGGAATTCCCTGCCTGGTTTTATGATGCACTCAATAGCAAACAGGAAAACTGAGCCACTGTTTTTATGTCATGGAATTTTGTCTGCAAGTCACTGGGCAATAATTTGGCCTGCCTGTGCTGTGCAGACGTTCAGAGTGAGGAAAACACGAGCCAGAACTGAGCTGTCAGTCTTGGCTTTGGTGTCTTATGACATTGTGGTCATTCCTTAACCTCTGCAAACAAGGCTCAGTGCTGCCCACCTAGCCTTACCAATGCTCTCATGTGGTGCTGCTCTGTCAGACTTTCCAAAGCAGTGATTTCCCTGTGACTCCCTCAGAAGGCCTTGGGGCACCATTTCCAGCAGCACCTGCACTGTGCTTGTCTCACCCAGCAGCACTCGAGCTCTTGGCAGTGCTTTGGTGTAAGCTTGGAACAGCACAGGCTTTTCCTGATGGAAAGTGTGGTCAGGCTTTGGAAGGGGCTGCCCAGGGAGGTTTGGAGTCCCCATCCCTGGAAGTGTCCAAGGAAGGCCTGGATGTGGCACTCAGTGCTTTGAAGGTGGGGATCAGGCATGGGTTGGACTCAATGGCCTTGGAAGTCTTTTCCAGCCTTAATGATTCCATGATCCTGTGCAGTCTGGGGTACCAGAGGAGGCTGATGAAGTGTGTATATAATATATGAAGTGTGTATATAAATATTTGCTGGCCCTTCTGATCTCTGAGAGAAGAGACCAAAGATGGCACAATGGAAATAAAGGCTTAGAGGATGTTTTTTTCTTTCCAAAACCAACAGAACTTTTTTTAAAAGCAGAAAATATTAACTCCTGAAGTTATCTGTCCTTAATCTGGCACAGCTTGGTTGACACAGTTCTGAACACTTCACTGCAATAACATCCTTAAAGGACAAAAAGGAAAAAAATGTAAAGAAACTGTAGAGTAGATCAGGGCTCTCAGATCCATCATGGATCCATATTTCTAAACGTTACTGTGTTGTGGAGGTGCATATTTGGGGTAAGATAATGAACCTAAAGATGCAGGACCCAGAGCAGATGTTGAACAAGTGTGACTCTTTGTTTGCAGGGATCTCCAGAGCCAGTGGTGACCTGGTCCAAGGATGGGCTCCCCCTTCCCAGCCGGGCTGCTGTGAGCACTGAGGATGGAATCACGCAGCTGCTGCTCAGGGCAGCTGAGCTCAGTGACACTGGCACCTACACTGTGGAGCTTGGGGATGGCCTGGGGAAAAGGGAAACCTTCAGCTTCCAGGTTCAGGTTACAGGTAACTCACTGCCATCCATACAAATCTACAGCAAATCCCAGTCAGTCCAGGCTGGGGCATGAATGGACTGAGAGCAGCCCTGGGAGGAGGACTTGGGGTGCTGGTGGGTGAGAGCTGGACATGCCCTGGGCTGATCCCCCAGCGTGGGCAGCAGGGCAGGGGGGGATTCTGCCCCTCTGCGCCCTCAGGTGAGACCCCACCTGCACAGCTGCCTCCAGCCCTGTAACAGAGTCCAGGTTTTTAGGGCTCTGTGCCACAGTCCCTGCAGCTGTGACACTGTGTGCCCTCCCCTGGCAGATGTCCCTCAGCCCCCTGGAGCCATCCGGCTGGAGGAGAATGTGCCCAGCACAGTGACAGTGACCTGGGCCCCCTCAGCATCCGAGCAGTGGGAGAAGAACCTGTACTACACTGTCCTGAAACGGGAATCCCAGAAGGGTCTGTGGCACGTGCTGGGGGACCTCATCTACAACAACAAGTTCACCTTCACCAGGGTGGTCCCAGGCAGGGATTATTACTTCAGGGTCGTGGCAAAAAATGACGTGGGAGCCAGTGATCCATCAGAGACTGTGCAGCCCTGGAGGATCTGGAAAAAAAAGGGTAAAACATTTTCAAGTATTTCTCTGTTGTGTTTTGTTTCTTTCATTGCTTCTAACACCCCGTCCTCACATGGGTTTCTCCTCCTGGGAATATTCAGCTGCCCAGAACAGGAATGCACAGAGGTGCCCTGAGGAATTCCAGCTGTGTTGGGAAGGTTTGTCCTTTCTGCAGGGACATTGTGCAGACAGACCCTTCATTTCCAGCCATTATACATACAATTTGCCTCAAAATTAATTCCCAGCAAAATCTAAGGCTTAAGTATTGTAAAAACCAAAGTTTATGACTTCAAAGTTAAATTTTGGGTAATTCTGGGGAGCATCAGGGGTTGCAATCCATAAGTGCACGGGTTCTCTGGCAATTAGCAGAGTTCCAGACACTGCACAACCAAAGCCCTGCAAACCCTGCAGTGCTGGGAGCAGTACCTAGTGTGTGTTTGGTGCTGTTTCTTTTTCACAGCTGAATTTCAAGTGAAAACCCAGAAATACAGGGGAGTTAACCAGAACCAGCCCCCGAGGTTCCTGGTGCCGCTGAAGTGCCACGTGGTGGTGACAGGCAGCGACTGTCGCATGAGCTGTGCCGTGGGAGGCCACCCCGCCCCAAAAATCACATGGTACAAGGACAGCAGGGACCTGTCCAGAGATCCCAACTACTTCTGCACAAACGACTTCGGGGTGTGCTCGCTGCTGCTGCTGGGGGTCACCAAGCACGACGAGGGCGAGTACACGGTGGAAGCCAGCAATGAAATGGGTCGTGCCTCCAGCAGAGCCTTCCTCGCCATCAAAGGTAACTGCAGTGCTGCCTCCCTGGGGCATCCAGGGCGTGTCACTGCTGCCCGGGGCCTCAGAAATGGTCCCCAGGCAGCTCTACCTGCTGACAAAGCAATGGCACATTTGGGCTGCTTTGCCCAATTCCTGATTGTGGTGCTCGGGATCAAATACCAAACAGAGCCAGAAATAAAAAGGCAGATGGGAAAAAACCACTTGATTTCTACATGAGCCAGAGGTTTTGGCTGACCTTGGGCAATTTTTTTAGAATGAACAATCCCATCTTCGTTAGGTAGGATAATACCAAGCTTAGATTTCTCTCCAGTGCAGGAACTGCAGAATGAGGACTCTGGCAAATGTGGCAGGTGAGGGGAGCAGTGAGAACAGCTGGTGTTTGGTGGCCAAAGCCAACACAAGGGAGGACAGAGAGGGACCTGGTCAGAGGCACTGGGATCCTGATGTGGATGGAAGGGCAGTGGGATTGGCTGGGGACAGACTCTTGGATACACTTATGGGTAAATGTTGTTGGTGACTATACCCAGTGAAATATCCTTTACAAAAATCAAATATTTTTCTTTAAATGCAAAACACCTCCCTGGGATTACAGGAGTGGCAGAATGGGTCAGTTAAACGCCTGTCACCCTCTTGCAGACTTTTAGGCTCTGTAACATTTCAGCTCCCCCTCCCAGGGAGCCTTTCAGACAATTTCTCCTCTCCCTCACTGCATCCCTGAGCTGCTTCTCTCTTGCTTTCAGACTCTTCCCTGTAGCGTGGCCCTGCTGAGAACATCCCTGCACAGCTTGGAGAAGGAGAAGGTTTTGGTGAGGAGTGGTCCACATGAAGGCTGTGCATTTATTGTCAGATGTTCATTACAGTCTGAGGGTGTTATTCTTTAGATCCAGTAATTGCACTTTGAACATGATGCTGCACTGTCATCAAAACTGGGGGAAAAAGCTTAAGAGCATTGTGGGGTTTTTTTAAATGATCAGGCTTTCCATGAGAGAAAACACAGCTTAGAAGCTTCAGGAACACAGATGAGAGCAAAAATAATTGGCCAAAATGAAACTTTCCATGGAGAACACAGGTGGGAGAGACCATCCTGCCACAGCACTCACCTGCAACAAGGACATTTCTGGACACCAGGGATCTCTGGTCCTTTCATATATGCTTTCTTAAGGCAAAACAATCCCTTTGGATTCCATGTGATTCTGAGCAGGCTTCCCAAACCTGGCAGAAGCAGTTCTGCATGTCTTCTCCTACCAGTAGCAGCTAAGTAGATTATCTTCCATAACCTCTAAGTTAAAAAGAGCATCTGCCCGCTCATTTTATTTGGGCAGGAGATGAAATCTCAGACCAGGCTGGCATGGGGTAGGTGAAACCCCCAGTGCAAAGGGGGTTTTCACAAGGTGGGAAGGACTGGAAGGCCACAGCCAGAGTGTGAGTACAGCAACTCCCCAAACCCTCAGCACATCAAAGGCTGTGCCAGTCCTGAAGCACCCCCAGCTCCCCCTGTGCATCCCTGGCCATGGCACTGCTGGGCTTTGGCCTCGTGCAGAAAGAGCTGAAAAATCCTTCCTGTCTGACCAGAAACACGAGGTGTCCCCAGGGATTCCCATCCCTGGGAGCAGCAGAATGTTCTGGTGGCTGCAGGAAGGTGCCACAGCCAGAGCACCACGGGTACTTGTGACAGGAGAGAGCAGAGCCAGACAACTCTGGGGCTGGAATGTTCCTCTGGAGTGCATTTTGTACAATGCTGTACAGATGTAGCAGCAGTAGATAATGAAATTAAACCACAGTTCAGTAAAATCTACCCTGAGTCTGTGTTTATTCTGGGGAAGGAATCCCAGTCAGTTCCTGGATCCCTGTCTGCTGCAGTTTCACATCTGACGGCTGCACGGGGTCATCCCTCATGGAACTGCTCCAGCAGCTCCTGCTCTCACATTTGCTTCTGCACTGATAAACACAAGAGCCAGGACTGGTGGAAACTCGAATTGGAGCTGAGGTGTTACACAGAATGAGACTCCAAAACTTGAATTGTGTAAGTTTAGAGGTAGAGAGGTTTAATTGATGAATCAGCACTGAGCTGTGTGCCCCTGTGGACACACGTGCCCTCAGTCACCCTTGCTTCTGCATTTATTTCCTAAAATACTACAAATGCATTAAACGTCCCAACACCCCTACCCATATTCATGACCTATCCCCATTTTGTATTAGAAGAAGTTCAAAAGCCATTTCCATGTGCTTGCAGTTCCACCTCAGGCCTTTTAGCGGTCACGGGTGAGGGCCGCGATGAAGGAAGGCCACTCTTCCTCAGGCTGAACTCTTCACCTCGGTCCTCTGCACCTGCTCTCTGCCTTAGCCCAAGCTCCAGGGCTGCTTTCAGTCTTAGTCCAGTCTCCAAGGCTGGACTCCAAGGTTTCAGTGTTAGCCCAAGCTCCCAGGCTGTTTTCAGCCAGTTCTGGGGCCAGAAGGCAGGAACCAAGCCCCAACAATCCTTCCCGCTCCTGCCGTACTCCAACAGCCACGGCACATGCTGCAGGTGGCCCAGAGTGTTCCAGCGAGCAGCTCCCCGAACTATTTCTTAACCCTGAATTTTCCTGTACCAGAGGGACCCGGGGCAGCCCCAGCAGAGCAGGAGCACGAGGTTCCTGCGGGTCGTGCTGACATTCCTGCACCAATTCCAGCGAATTCTCTGCTGCTGCTGCTGCTGCTGCTGCCCCCGAGAGCCTCGGTCCCCACCCGGGGCACGGCCGTGTCCCTGCCCATGGCACGGGGCACTGGGATGGGACTCGGGTCCTTCCCGATCCCGCCCGTGGCTCCGGGGCCGCGAGAGCCCCGCGCTCGGAGACCCCGCCCGGGCCGGGCCCGCCCCGCGCAGCGCCATGGGCCCGCCCGGGGCCTCCCCCGGCACCGCCCCGATGGGCGCTTCCGCCCCGCACGTCAATCAACGCCAATGCCACCGGTGATTGGTGGAGCCGCCGGCCCCTCCCCCCCGAACCAGCCAATGGCGGCGCCGAGGCCGGGCTGGGGGCGGTTCTGGGGCGGTTCTGGGGCGGCCCCAGCGCTGCGCTTGTGCCTCAGGATCGGCCCCGGCTCCGGGTCCGTGCCCCCGGATCGGCCCCGGATCGGGGTCCGTGCCCCCGGATCGGGGTCCGTGCCTCAGGATCGGCCCCGGCTCGGGGTCCGTGCCTCAGGATCGGCCCCGGCTCGGGGCCCGTGCCCCCGGCTCTGTTCCCGTGGCTTTGCGTGCCGTGGCGGTGCGGGGGCCTCCCTGTGCCCCTGGCTGTGGTCCCGGTGTGAATGCTCAGGGCTGGGCTCTCTCCTGCTCCACACACGGGTTCTGTGGAGCCTGCAGGGGCCGCATCTCCTGGCTCCCGGTGCTGCGGGACGGGATCGGGGGCCGCTGGAGCTCGGGGAGCGGCTCCTCCCCGGCTGCAGGGCCCGTGCCGTCCCTTCCCTCCAGGGAGCGGTGCTGCAGGACTGCAGAGCTCCCGGGTCTCCCTGACAGGGATTTCCAGGCGTGAGGCTCTGATTTCCAGCTCCGTTCAGGAGGCTGGAGCAACCTCCAGCTCCTTCAGAGCCTGGAGACACCTGAGCCCCTGTGAGCCCCGTTCAGGAGCTGCCATTGGCATCGCCCACCTGGAGCTCTTGGCTCAGGAGAACTGCACCGAGGGCAGGGGGCTCTACACAGACAAAGAGGGGAGAAAGGACTGGGGTATCCGAAAACTCAAGAGAAAGGAACACGCTGAAACTGGAGATGTTCAGCCTGGAGAAGGGAAGGCTCTGGGGAGAACCTTAGAGCCTCTTCCAGTGCCTAAAGGGGCTCCAGGAGAGCTGGAGAGGGACTTTGGACAAGGGCCTGGAGAGACAGGACAAGGGGGAATCGCATCCCACTGCCAGAGGGCAAGGTCAGATGGGATATTGGGCAGGAATTGTTCCCCGTGAGGGTGGGGAGGCCCTGGCACAGAAGCTGTGGCTGCCCCATCCCTGGCAGTGCCCAAGGCCAGGCTGGACGGGGCTTGGAGCAGCCTGGGACAGTGGAAGGTGTCCCTCCCTTTGGCACGGGTGGAATGGGATGATCTTTAGGGTCCCTTCCCACCCAAACCATTCTGGGATTCCATGAAATGAAACTTGAACGAAAGCACTGTGAGCAGCAAGCTGCCATTCCTGCAGTGGCTCACACTGGTTTCCCTCAGCCTTCCAGTGACTGGGGCTCCTCCTCGCCCTGGGCAGGCTCAGCCTCTGCAGCAGATGCAGATTTGCATGACAGACCCAGAGGCTCTGACCTGGGAAGTTCTGTTACCCTGCACATGACATTTCCTCTCATTTCCTCACTGCTGTGCTGGGAAGCCTTGCTTTGACCTGGCCCAAAGCTCCAATTTGGGCAATTCCATTCCCTCCAGGATGGCCTTGGAGTAGTTGGAGGTTCCAGGCGTGGTGGCTTGTGCAACTTTTTGTTTTCTGTGCCCACAGCTCTGCCTTTCTCCCCTCTTTGTGTTCAGCCACCTGCCCTCTGTGCAGCTCTTCTGATGGGATGGAGCTGCCTCAGAGAATCCCAGAATGTCCTGAGCTGGAAGGGATGCACAGGGATCATCCGGTCCAGGCCCTGTCCCTGCACAGACCCCCCAACAATCCCACCCTGGGCATCCCTGAGAGCAGTGTCCAAACGCTCCTGGAGCTCTGGCAGCCTCGGGGCCGTGCCCATTCCCTGGGGAGCCTGGGCAGTGCCCAGCACCCTCTGGGGGAAGAACCTTCCCCTGATCTCCAGCCTGAGCCTGTCCTGACCCAGCTCCAGCCCTTCCCTGGTCCTGTCCCTACTCACAGAGCAGAGATCAGAGCTGCAGCCCCTGCTGAGCTTTGACTTCAGCTCTTTTCCTCCAGAACAAACCAAGTGCCCTCAGTCACTCCTCACACGATTTCCCCTTCAGACCCTTCCCCATCTTCTCCTCCCCCTTTTCCTGGTGCTGCTGCTGCTCCTGCTGCTGTCAGTGCTCAGGAGCCCCAGATTTCTCTGCTGTCATTGTTCCCCAGGGCTCAGTCCCTTCCCTGGCTGCAGCAGCCACTTCCCTGCCTCTGCTGCAGGGCTGGCAGGGGCTGAGGGGGCTCTGCTCCCCCAGCCCGGCCCTGCCTCTCCCCTGCCCACGCCCTGCTCTCTGCCCTGGCGAGGCCTCTGCCCCCGCCCGCTGCTCGGCGAGCAGATGAAAGCCGAGTGTGGTGCCTCATTTATAACCAGCTTGGAACTCAGCTTTGGCAGGGCAGAGCACGCCAGGAGATGTGGCAATGCCCAGGGAGCTGCACTCACCCTGCTTATCAAAGGATGCTTGAAAGGCTCAGCAATGCAAGGGGAGGCTGAGTCGCTTCATTCCAGCAAAGGATGAACTCCTCTATTACACGTGTTTGGGAGAAGGAGCTGAGAGCTGGATTTCAGAACTCGTCCAGCCAGGAACTCACAGCTCCTGGAGCCTTGTCCAAAGGGAGCCAGGCTGAGGAGAGGGCACCTGGCTCAGCAGGGCTGCCCCACCTCCCTGTGCCACCTTCTGGAAAAGTGCCTCAGCACATTTCCAGTCCAGAGGGGATTTTGCAAAGACAGACCTGGCAAAAAGGACTTGGAAAATCGGCACCAGCTATTCAGGAGTGACTCGGATGCTTGGATGTCCCCTTGGATCAGGGAAGCTCCTTGCTCATCTCTGGCACTGTTCCCTGGTGATGGGTCAGGTGCCAGGTCATAAATTCTCTTGGAAAATCTGTGTTTCCCTGTCCAGTCTGAAGGTGAAGATGTGGATACTTGTCCACCTTGCAAAGCCAATCTAGGATGGGCTGTTCCTGGAAAGCAGGAAAGAAAGGGAGAACCTCTGCAGGCCATGCTGAGTGGCCTCAAATGTGATCTCTAAGCCCTGGTGTTGGGTCTCAGTGTTAAAAGATACCCTTCAGAAATGGTTCCTCAGGGATTGCAGTGGGATGCCACAGGATCCACACAGGGGGAGGAAGGTCCCCATCAGCACAGGCTGCACCCCCAGAGTGTGCCACGGGCACAGGGAGCTCCTCCCTGCACCGTGCCCTCCCTCCTGTCCTCTCCGAGGATGTCACACCCTGCCATGGAGGTGTCACCAGCACCAAGGAAGTCCCTGGGACAGGGCCAGCTCCAGGGATCCTGAGCTGGGCTCTCTGCAGTGTCCTAGGGCTCAGTCTGGGTCTTTGTTCCCAGACTCAAACTCCACCTCAGGCTTTGCCCTTGGGCTGCTGGGCCAGGTCTGTAGCAAGGAGAGGCTTTGCCAGCAGGGTCCCCAGGTGAGCCTGGGTGTGCAGCATCTCCCCCCAGAGCTGGGACAGGAGACAGAGCAGGGGCAGCTCCCCCTGACCTGGGCACAGCCTGGGCACAGAGGACTGGGAAGAGATGGGAGAGAGCAGCAGCTCCTTGGCCTGTTCTGGAGAGGCTCCTCGAGTGAGATGGGGACACAAGGAGATGAAAACTGGGTGGGTGGCCTTGTCCTGGAGGGGAAGCAGAGATCCTTCCTGCTTCACCACCATCCTCTCCTCCCAGGGCACCTCCCTCAGGCCTGCCCTTCCCTGGCAGCTGCACGGCCACTCCTGGTGCCCGTTTCCAGAGTGACCTGCTGACCACGTCCCTTCTTCCCTGCTGACCACGTCCCTTCTTCCCTGCTGACCACGTCCCTTCTTCCCTGCTGACCACATCCCTTCTTCCCTGCTGACCACATCCATTTTTCCTGCACAGCCCTCAGAGCTTTCAGCAGCTCAGGGCTGTGATGCTGTTGCTCATCAGAGGTGGGGCCTGTTTGTCAGGGAATGTCCCAGCACAGGGAGGGGCAGAGGGGACAATCTGTCCTCTCAGCTGTGATGGTGCTGAGTCTGTAGCTGCTGTCAGGCCTCTGCACTGAGCTCTAAGGATGCTCTCCAACCCAGAGCCACCCTGTCCTGCCAGGTGTCCCCCTGTCCCCTGCATGTGCCATTTGCCACAACAGGAGCAGCAAAGGCAGGGAACCAGGGACACGAGCCCGTGGAGGTCCAGCTGACAAGGACAAGGGTTTGGCCTGCCTTTCAGTCCCAAGGCGGTCAGGACTGGAGAACAGGGAACAAAGGAAAGGCTGGGTGAGCTGGGTTTGTTCAGATTGGAGAAGGGAAACTTTGGAGAGATCTTACAGCTCTCTGCAGCTGATTAACAGGAGGTGACAGAGAGCAAGGAGCAGGTCCAGAGGCCATAGAGATACCCCAAGGGCTGGAGCCCCTCTGCTCTGGAGCCAGGCTGGGAGAACTGGGGATGTAGCCCTGGAGAAGAGAAGGCTCCACCTTAAAGCTCCTTCCAGCGCCTAAAGGGGCTCCAGGAGAGCTGGAGAGAGACTTTAGACAAGGGCCTGGAGGGACAGGACAAGGGGGAATGGCTTCCCACTGGCAAAAGGCAGGGACAAATGGGATATTGGAAGGAAATTCTTCCCCTTGAGGGTGGGGAGGCCCTGGCACAGGGTGCCCAGAGAAGCCGTGGCTGTCCCATCCCTGGCAGTGGCCAAGGCCAGGCTGGACGGGGCTGGGAACAACCCGGGATAGTGGAAGGTGTCCCTGCCCATGGCAGGGGTGGAACAGGATGAGCTCTGAGGTCAGTTCCAAGTCAATCAATCCATTCTGGGATTCTGTGGAGTCACACCTTCTAAGGTACATGGGGAGAGGAGAGGCAACTGGAACAAGCTGGGACATGGGAAATTCCTTTTAGATACCTGAAAAACAATTCACAATGAGGACAGTCAAATACTGGGAGAGAGGCCTGAGGGGCTGTGGAATCTCCATCAAAGGTCCACTGGACAAGGCCTGGAGCAACTGTGACTTGGTTCAGCCCTGCTTTGGGCAGAGGGGCAGCCCCCTCACTGTTCCATGTTTCTGTCAGGAAACACCTCACTGATGTTCCCGGTCTTTTATCTCCCTTTAGCAGCCCGGGCTTTCACCTGGCTGGATGCAGCTGCTTTGCCTGAGGCATCCTCCTGTTTTGGGGAGAAACCAGGGAGTTCCTTACTTTCCCGTCCCATGCACACTGGGTGATCTCGGGGGCTGGAGAAGTGTCCCTGCTTTGCCAAGGACCAGCCCATGACCTGCCTGGCACTGTTGCCTTCTTGTCCTCCCACGGCAACACCCCAAAAATCTCTCAGTGCCACATGTGTGCAAGAAGTGGAGGGGAGGTTTTGCTCAAGAACAGCCTTGCCACAAGTCTCAGCAGGCTTCTGCCTGGCTTTCCTCACCGTGGCAGCTCCATGTTCCCTTCCAGCTGGATCCTGTTACTCTGTTGGATCTGAGCTCTCCATCTGCCCCCCCTCCTGTGGTGCTTTCTGCTCCCACAGAAGAGACACTTTCAAGGGAGGCAGAGTGAAACCAAGGTGTGCAAGTCTGAGGAGCAGGTTTCCTCCTGGAGAAACCTTGCCAGGCTCTGGAAAGTCTCAGCTGTGCTGGGGCGAGGATGAGTCACTGCTCAGGAGACGGCATTATCCTGGGAAATACAAGAAATTCCCAGCATCCGCACCTCTGCTCTTCCTGGCGACCACCTGCCCGGAGGAAGGATCAAGCCCCAGTGCTGAAATAACCCCCAACAGCCGGACATCCTGACACCAGGGCTGGGGGCGATGATTACCCCCGGCAGAATCCGAGCGCTCCGCAGACACTTCCAGCTCAGGAGCACCCGACAAGTTTGAACAGGGAACCTGCGCCTCTCTGGGAGCAGCATTGGGCCAGCGAGCGCTTTGATTGCGATCGGGCAGCTGGCAGGAATCCCAGGAACTCGCACAAAAATGCTTTGAAGAGGCCAGATGCACAGGGCGTGTCCCGGAGTGGGTGCGGAGCGTGAGTCACAGCCTCGCCGTGCGCTGCCGGCCGCGCTCGGCAGCGCCGGGACCCCCGAGCCCCCCCCGCGTCCGCAATGCCCCTGCTCTCCCTAACCTCCGACCTCTGCCCATCGCACCCCGACCTCGGCACGGCCTTCGCGTCCCTTTCGGCCTTGCCCGCTCTGCCCGTGAGCTCCAGACACAAAGGCAGACAGGGAATGTGCTCGGGGCGCTGCCGGATGAAAGCTCTGCTGCTGCTGCTGCTGCTGCTGCTGCACCGGGGCTGCCTGGGCTCATGATCCCCGTGCCCCGCTCAGGGACACCCCCAGCCCGGTACCAGAACGGCAGTTTGCACAGAACTGCAATAAAAGCCTTTGTTTAAGCACCTTTTGCTCTTCCAGATGCGGGTTTGGAGTCTGTTGCAGAATCCCGGGAGATTCCCTCCCTTGGGCTAAACCGTGCGAACTCGCCCCAAGAAACCATTGTTTCCTGAAAGCCTCCCTAAGCTCCCTGTCCGCAGCTCGGCAGCCCAGCTCAGCAATTTGGGCGAGTTATGAAACAGGGAGATGCCAGAGCGCAGTGACGGGATGCGATAAACACGCGGCTCTCCCGCGCGGGCACCGGGACAGGGACAGGGACAGGGCTGGTCCTCGCCCCGGGCCAAGTGACATTACAGGTTTGCGAGAGCTGGCACTTTGTTGTGCAGGAGCCACCTGACGCTGACAGCCTGTCATTGATTTGCGAAAACACCGCTTGGCATCGATATGGAGCTTTCAGGAGAAACAAGTGGGGCAGGGGAAAACAACAGCCGGGCACTGCTGCTGCCTGCCCAGGGAGAGCACGGCCTGATCCCCACCCCGTGAAACCCGGGACAAGCAGGAAAGGAGGCACCCACTCACTCCATCCACCCCACACTCCATCCCACCGGGCAGCACCCACCTCCTCCAGGCTGGCCTTGCCTGGGCATGCTCTAGAAGTCCCAGCTGGTTGGGTGATGGAGCAGAGTAAAGGCTCTGCGTCCTTTGGTGAGGTGTCAGGAAAGGTGGGAAGAGGGGACCAAAGGCAGATAAATACCATCCAGTTGCTTCACTCCTGTGTCTTTTTGACAAAACCTGGCTTTCTGCTCCTGGGTTTCATGGGAGGAGCATCCTGGAGCATGGAAAAGGACAGTGCACAAAGCTCATCTTTCCCAGGAGCCTGCCCTGTGCTTCCTGATGCTGCTCTTGTTCCTACAAAACATGAAATGTGGACACAAACCACCAGGGAAACACAAAACCTGATGGATGGGAGTGAAATGAAGCACCAGGTCAGACCCTGGGCACTGCTGATTCTCATAGGAGAGAAACTCCACACATCCTTTCTCCCACAGCAGATCCATCTGGCAGCACGAAGGGCTCTGCTCCTCTGGCTGAGTGTTGGCACAAGCACTCAGGTCCTGGAGCACCCAGGAAGCCTCTCCTGGGCATCCTCTCCTCAGGCTCCCTCCTGATGGGGACTGTTCCTCTTCTCCTGTATCAGCCTCCTGTGGCTTGGCAGGAGCTTTGTCAGCACTTGCTGTGACCTGAAACTGGTCACACCAGCAGCGAGCTGCTTGGTTCTCTGCAGACGAGTTGCTGCAGTGTGGCTTGGCAGGGAGAACTCTGCTCCCATTCATAGCCTGGCGTGTCATTTCTTGCACAGCCATTTTATCTCCTATTCCTGCTAAATGTCCTCTTTTCCTCCTTGCTGCCCCAAGCTGCGTGCAAAGATTGCCCCAACTGTGTCCTGATTTCTCCATAGGCCTGTCCCTCAGACAAGAGGGCAACACCGTTTGGGGAGAGGTCCCTGACTCTCCAGGGGACCTCGTCAGGACCCTCCCTGATCCCTAGAGCCGGTGCCCTGCAGGAATCCTGCCCTGACCCCTAGAGCCGGTGCCCTGCAGGAATCCGGCATTCCTGGGCACGGAGGGGTGGATTTGCAACCTGTGCAGGCAGAGCTGGGATCTGGAATGGGCGCTGTGGGCAGCGTTGCTCCTACAGGCAGGGGCATCTCTTGGCACTGAGACACGGGGTCGATGCAGTTTGGGCCGAGGGAAATGCTGGAGCCCAAGAGGAGCCACGTGGGAGATGCTGCAGCACCCCCGGCAGCCGGGGAGCAGCATTTCCTACCCGAGCCACAGAGCCTCACCCCGACCCTTCCCAGTGACCACGGGCATGGCCATCCCTCGAGCCCGCAGGTCGCCCGGTGGCGCTGGCAGCCGCCGTGCCCCGTGCCGGGGCCGGGGCTGGGGGAGGTTCGGGAGCTGCCCCGCAGCGGCGCGGGGGTGTGTGCGGGCAGGGCTGTATATCCAGTCTGGCAGAGGGTGTGACTGCTCACACGGCGGCGAGCCGAGCTGCGAGCAGCAGCCTCAGACACCCTGGGCCGGGGCCGTATGGCAAGGAGGGCTTTGGGGGACTGAGCCCAGCACAGAGTTCGCTGCCTCGCGTTGTTGGTGTGAGCCGAGAGCCGCCCCGTGCCCCGGTGCCAGCCATGCTCCACTCCCCGCTGAAAACCGCGCTGGCCTACGAGTGCTTCCAGGAGCAGGCCAGCTCCACGCTGGCCCTGCCCTCGGACCACAAGCTGAAAACCAAGGGCACGGGCAAGCAGCGGGTCCAGGAGCAGGTGATGATGACGGTCAAGAGGCAGAAGCAAAAGTCGTCGGTGTCATCAAGTGTGGGCCACTCCAACCGAGGTAAAGTCCCGCAGCCAGGGGCTCCTCTGGGGACAGGGCTGGTGGCTCTGGGGGGTTTGGGAGGGGCACAGATCGCTTTGCTTTTCTCCAGGGTCACCCCAGGCAGGCGGTGCCAAGATCTGAACTGGATGGAAGGGTTTAGGACAGGACACAGGGCTGGATGCATCAACTCCTTCCTGGCTGGAGCTGATCCCTGGCAGTGCTGCTCTGCCCCACATCCCTCGGGCACTCGGACATTTCAGTGTGGTGCTAGAACCAATATTCCCCTGGCTCTAAAGCTGGAGCAGCTGTCTGGTTTTGCAAATCCCTTCCTCTGGAAGTGCCCCCACGGCTGGAATTCCCCAGCACCCCCTCCCGTGGATGGGCACAGCTGACAGGGCTCCTCCTCCGCCCTGCCGGGCTGGAGCTGGGGCTTTGCTGCCTCCGGAGCTGCCGGGCAGGTGCAGAGCAGGAGGCTGTGCCCACACACGGGACACAAGCTCGGCTCGGGACTCGCCTCTGGAGCTCCCAGCACATCTCCCGTCCGCAGGCTGGGAAGGGGGACGCGGGTGGGAGTGGCAGGGAGGAGCTGAGGGGGGCAGGTGTCCCTGGTGTCGGTTGGTGTGGGGGTTTCACAGCCCCCTCTGTGAGCCCGTGTTCCACCTGTGTGCCCTGAGCCTGTGCCACAGAAACAGGCACTCAGCTCAGTCCTGCAGCCAGGTGTCCCCCTGGAACCCCCTCCTCCTTGGATCAAGTCTTGGCAAATGTTTCTCTCTGCGGTCCTTGTGTCTGGAGAAAGCTGATCTGGAGGCAAAGCCCAGCAGCTGGAAGCTGCAAACTCAGAGGGCTGTGACAACCTCTGTGTAAAACCTCCTGGCTCTTGGAGGTGCTTTTTCCAGCAGCCACAGAGAGCTCTGGCCTGGCTGAGTCCACCAGGGAGAGGAAATCCCGAGGCTTTGGGGGCCATGGGGGTGCTGGAGCTGGAACTGAGCGTTCAGCTGGCTCTGGGGTCCTGGGTGAGCTGGGCCAGGCTCTGACACCTCCTCCAGGAGCTGTGCCTTGTCCAACAACTCTTCCAGTCTTCATTGTGGGCCTGAATCCTGTGCTGGTGCGGTGCCCTGGTCCAGAGGCACCTTTGGGGCTGGATTGCCAAGAGAAGCTGGGTGGCTGAGGGCTGCTGGGGAAGCGTGGAGGGGCTGCTTCCACAGGAGCCATCCCTGCTCTGGGAATTGCAGTTGCTGGAACAGAGGGAATGGAGCAGCTTCGGAGCCAGGGCAGGTGGGCTCTGCCAGGAACAAATCCCTGCTTCCTCTGTTTTTGTGGACATGGACTCCAATGGGTGAGGGGGGTCAGGGCAAGGAGAGCTTTCCTCTGCCACCAAAGTGGAAGAGGAGAATCTCCTCCCACCTCTAACCTTATTGCTTAAGGTATTACAGTGCCAGAGCTGACAAATAAAATGCACAGCAGGATGAGCTGAGGGGCTCTGGGTGGAGGGGGAAGTGGGCAGAGGGATCCATAGGCAGGAAGGAAAGGAGGCAGGGGGGATTATCCAGCTTGGAGAGGAGCCCAGGTGAAACCTCTGGGAAAGGAAAAACCAAATAGCACATTCCCAAACTGCCTGTTTCTGCTCAACAAGCTAAACCCCTCCTGCAGACACTTTGGGGAATGTCTGGGAATGGGAATTGCGTGTGCAGCTCTGGTTTCTGTGTCCCAGGGAAGCTGAGTCACATCCCAGTGCCAGGAGCTGCCTCCAAGCACGGGGCCCAGGCCGCCCCCCTCCCCTCATTCCCAGCAGGAGTGGTTGGCCAGCAAAGGTCCTGGGGGCTGATTCATCCCAGTGCATTTCTGGATGGAATCCCAGAAGGGTGAGAAGTTGCTGTTTGTTCCCAGGGTTGTCTCCTGGTTGGTGTTGGAGAGGGTCAGGCTCAGCTTTCAGAAGCTGGGTTTTACTGCTCTTGCCCAAAGATCAGGTGGGCAGCCTTGATGAGAAAAATTAGTTCTTTCTACAAAGAGCCTCTGTGGGTCTGTTGAATGTGGATTCTGCCTCTCCAAAGCCTCCTCCAGCTTCAGCTCCCTGCATCCCCTGGGGTTTCTCAGAGATGCTCCTCAGAGGCAGCACAAGCTGGGGAATGCCCAGAGCCCCCTGACAAGAGCCTGGGTGCTTTGTTCCCTCTGCTCCCTGACAGCCCCAGCGTGGGGCTGGGCAGCTGTTGGGCCATGTCCAGGTTTGTTGCTGTGTTTGGAGCTGTGGTTTGAGCTGGAGCTGGAGCAGGGCTCAGAGCTTCCCCCAGCTGCAGGAACCGTGTCCTGGTGTGTGTAGGATGGGGAACATGGACACAGAGCCCTGGTGCACACAGCAGGGTGGGGGTGTTGTGTCCCATTCTGGAGTTCCTGCAGGAGGTGGGCACACACCCCTCAGTACCCCAGTGATTGATGCAGCCCTAAATGAGTTGGTGATTTAGAGTCCAGCAGGTCAGGTGTTGTGGCCACTTTGGAGATCTGGTGTCCCCAAGGGCAAGGTGGCCAATCTGGGCCCACACTGGTGTGCACTGGGGTGGGACAGTGAGCAGAAACCTGCACCCAGCAGGGCCTTGGCTCAGCTCAGCAGCTGCAGCAGTTCCCAAGGTGACTGGAGTCTGGGGTCTGTGGGGTCTGTCCTGCTTGGGGTTGGCTCTGTGGGCTCTGCTCTAGGGTTTATCTGTCCTTCCTCCCATGGTAGATGGCTGCCCCTGAATCTGTGAGTAATGCACATTTCCAGGGAAAATTAATTTCAGTGGCATGGCAGAAGAAAAGGCCAGGCCAAGGTGAACCAGCTCCTTGTAGGCATCAGCTCTGCTCTGCTCAGTCCTCTGGCTAAAGGAAAGCTCTTCCAGTGATTTGTCACTGAGGAGACACATCCAAGGAGTGTCAGATCCAACTGTCCTGTGGCTGAGCTGGGATTGAGAAGCTTCTGTGAGAAATTCCACCAAGCTCTGATGAGACCCCCCCTGTCTTTGGTGGGGATCAGGACTCTGATGTGAAGGGAGGAGGAGATTTAGGGGCTAAAAATTCCTTTGAAGACTTCTGTAACTTCCACCAGCATGAGGTGATACACTGAAAGGTTCCACTCTTCCACAAACCTCAGGTTATTGGGATACAAAAAAATCCCCAAGCCCATTAGCTCATAGGCCAGAAGGCAGAACTGGAGTTTTGCCATTCCTGTAGGAATCCCAGTGTCTGGGATTTCACTGACACTTCTCTCCTAGAAGGCACCCAGGCTTTGCTTTGTGCCTCCCACAGGCCTCTGCTCTCCCTGTGTTTTTCCTATGTTTAATCATCCTTATTGTTTAAAGCTGTGCATAGTTTATGATTTAACTTGCCAAGCCTGCACTGCCAGTGCCTGGTTCTTGTCTTGCCTTTCCCTGCCACAGATTAATATTTATTAACAGACATCCTTTTCCACAATCTCCACACTGGCTCTGTGTGTCCAGCTGGCTTTGGGAAAATGGCACTTTGAACACAGCTATCAATGCCAGCTAAGTCAATGCCAGTGTCTAAGTTTTAAAGGAAATGCCATGGGGGAATGATAATTTGGGGGGTGGGGAATCTGAGGAGCCTTCAGGGGTGTTTTGTGCCCACATGGACACTGAGAGGCTGCACATCAGCTGTGTGGTTCTACCACATCTCCCCAGCTCTGTCCCAGCTGTTGAGGGTCCTCTGTCATGAGGAAAAACTGAGGGAGCTGGGGGGGCTCAGCCTGGAGCAGAGGAGGCTCAGGGGGGACCTTGTGGCTCTGCACAATCCCTGACAGGAGGGGGCTCAGGGGGGATCGGGCTCTGCTCCCAGGGAACAGGGACAGGAGGAGAGGGAACGGCCTCAGGCTGAGCCAGGGGAAGTTCAAGTTGGATATTGGGGGAAATTGCTTCCTGAAAGGGTGGCAGGCCCTGGCCCAGCTTCCCAGGGCAGTGGTGGGGTCACCATCCCTGGAAGTGTTCAGAGATGTGTGGATGTGGTACCTGGGCCATGGGTTAGTGGTGAACGTGGCAGTGCTGGGGGAATGGTTGGACTCTTTGATCTTAGAGGGCTTTTCCAAGCTCAGTGATTCTGTGATTCCGTGGCTCTGTGTTACCTGCTCTGAGCACAGTGGTTTGAATTTGCTCTGTGTTTGCCCAAGTGCACATGGGCCCTTCAGGGGCCTCAACAGCTGCTTGGGTGACAGCAGCTGGGAGAGACGTGGACACTGCCAGAAAAAAGCACGAGGGGGGCATCTCCCACTAAGAGCATTTCCACCCTGGCCCAAATGGTTCTTTGTGGTTGTCTGGGTTTATCCCAAATTCCAAGGACCACCAGGTTGTGTGGTCTTTACTCATGAGGTGTTGGAAAAGAGGGATCTCCTTCCTGTCCCTGAGGGCTGGGGACACAGCTCCCAGCTGGCTGTCAAGATGAACCAAGCAGAGAAGTGTCCAAACCTGCACAAACAAAGAGCAGGTTTTCTTCAGCCACCTCCACCAGAAAATCCCCAGGTTCTTCCTGGCCTCAAGACTGAGCTCTCCAAACAATAAACCCCAGTTGTGTGGTGGCAGGAGAAGCATCTTCTCCAACCAGCAGGGTGACTTCGAAATGCCTTGAACATTTGAGGTTCTGTAATTATGTGTTTATAAGCTCTTATGTACAAGTTCTGGGAGGTGAAGGCAACCCTTCCACAGCTGGAGAACATAAACTTGAACCAACTGCCTCATCTCCTGAATCTGGCCACGTGAATTTATCCAAAAAAGTTCCAGATGTGCCTAAACTGGCTTATTTTGGGTGTCTCCTTGCTCTAACCCCAAAGCCTGGAGCGTGTGGCAGGAACAGATCCTGAAAGGAAAAGCGTGGTCCTCAGGCAGGACTGGTCAGAGGGAGGTGTGAGCCAAGCATGGAACTCCTTTTCACAGCTGCTCACTCAGGAAAATGCTCCAGTTACAGGATATTTACAGAGAACAAGAGGCTGATTCCAAGAAGGAATTCCCAGGAAATTACCATGGAATGGCTTTACCTTCGTGCTCAGAATTACAGTTATCAGATAACTCTGTGTCCTGGGGAATCACCTGGCCCAAACTCAGCACTTGCAGCATTCCCTGCTGCTGCTGAGACCCAACACTGATGTCCTGAGCTGAAGGGAGATCCCGGGGTGCAGAGGGAGCACAAGCTGAAGGACACGGCCGAATCTCCCCTTGCATTTCCATGGCCACTTCCTTGCCTTGCCAGCGAGTTCTGTGCAGCTTTATGTGCAGGAGGCACTCGGGGCTGGGGGGATCTGGATGAGGAGCAGTGCCCCCCAGGTCTCCAGACCACGGGGAAGGAGCTGCTGTGGTTTCCTGCACAGGTGCAGGGCTGGGAGCTGACCTGGCTGTTGCCTGTTCTCCATCCAGGGATGCTCTCCAGGTGCAGTCCCGCTGACAATGGAAAGCAAATCTCATTATTTACACCACATCCACGGGAATCATCTTCCTGAGAAAATGCAAGAATTTTTAGCCACAAACCAAATCACCATAACAGGTTCTGGGTGCCTCAGGCAGGGCAATAAATTAGGTTTATTCCAAGGATCAGTGGCTGGAGGAGACCTGAGTGGCTCTGGGGCCTTTGTGGTCGAGCTTATCCAGTTTATCTCAGAGATGAGTCTTATCAAACAATCACAGAGATTAGGATATTTCTGACATTACCCACCAGTTTAGGTGCATAAGTTAGGACAGGTAAGTCCTGATTTTGTACTTTGTTAAACATTCAGAGCTTCCCCTGGAAGTTAATTGGGGTGTAGGGTTTGCACTTCCTCATAACGGGACCCGGGATGCCACAATTATTGAGCACTTCTGAAAATGAAACTGAAATCACCCTAAACTCTTTTGGACCATCCAGAGGGGGTCAAGGGAATTCCAGTATGGAAAGAGCATGATTCACTTCATTTGTCTTGTAGTGTTGAATGTAACATTGAGTAAAATACTTCTAGGAGGGATCCAAAGGTTGTAGTGCCAGAGGCTGCTGTGAGAGCTCTTGGAAGGCTGGGAGAGGTAAATCCAAACTCTGGATAAAGCACTGAGAAATAGGAAAAATGACTGATGGGCTCCTCCTGATCCAAGAGATTTGCATCTTTAAAAAACATACCTGAGATCCAGTCTCACTTATCCCTCTGGCATCCCAAAAATAGTGATGGAGCTCTATACATTTTCAGGGAAAGAAAGTACAGACACACCAAGTGATATTTTAGAGACGAGATTTGAATTCAAAGAGTGCAATGAGGTTTTGTAGTGTTTAACTGTTTTAAATCCCTGGGTGTTAAACAGACTGGCTCATCCTTTGTCCATGGTGTTTGTTAGTGACCATTGATTGATTTTAGCAGGCTTTGCTCGTGCTGCTTCTGCTGATGGGGTTGGTGGGATTCAGACATGGAGTGGACTTGTGAAAGGGTCAGGGGTGGGTTCTGCCTTCAGAGAGGGGAAGTGTATTCACTACAAGTCTTCCATGGCCAGACATTCCGGACACAAAATACCATCAGGTTCCTCTCATACAACAACCAGGAGGCACCAAGTTATCAGAGGAAAGGAACCACTCACCTCTGAGGAACGGCTGAGAAACCTGGGATTGTTCAGCCTGGAGAAGAGAAGCTTCAGGGTCACCTAATTGGGGCTTCCCAGCACCTGAAAGAACAGACAGGAAACATGGAGAGAGATTATTTACAAGGGTCTGGAGGGACAGGCCAAGGGGGAATGGCATCAAACTGCCAGAGAGCTGGGTTAGATGGGATATTGGGAAGGAATTCCTTCCTGTGAGGGTGGGGAGGCCCTGGCACAGAAGCTGTGGCTGCCCCATCCCTGGAAGTGTCCGAGGCCAGGCTGGACAGGGCTTGGAACAACCTGGGACAGTGGAAGGTGTCCCTGCCCATGGCAGGGGGTGGAACAAGATGAGCTTTGAGGTCCCTTCCAACCCAAACCATTGTGGGATTTTGGGATTCCATGACATCACACACTGGCCCTGTCTCTGACCCTTTCTGCTTGTCTGCTTTGGGTTTTATGGCACTTGGTCTTTCGGGCTGCAAACCTTAGGGTGGTTTGGGGGGTCCGTGGTCTGAGGGCTGGAGCTCCCACCTGTGACAAGGGCTCCCCTTGCTGCCTGTATTCCCTGTGTGCCTGTTAAGATTTATAACTCTGTCACTTTTCCATACCTAAACTTGCAGTTAAAAAAGAGCTCTGTGCTCTGAAAGGGGCCTGCTGGGAATGCTTTCTCCTGGCAATGCTTTCTCCTGGCAGTGCTTTCTCGTGCTGACCATGCCTTTTCCATTTGCAGGTTCCATGTATGATGGTTTAGCTGATGGTTACGGCTATGGGACATCCCGGGGCAGCTACTACACCAAAACCCAGACAGGGAACAGCAGCTGGGGATACCCGGTAAGACGCTCCTGTATCTGGGAACTGTGGCATGGGCTGAGGTGACCTGGACAGGAGGAACCTCTCACAGTCACATAGGGAGGTCACAGTGCTTCAGAAACTCGCCCGAGAGGGATCCTGGCTCTCTTAGAAAGGGATTCAGTGCAGTGCAGGAGGAGGAGGATCGAGGGCCCCACAGCTGTTTTGTATGATGATTTTAGAGTGGACAAGATTTAGTTTGCATTTGTGGGTTGATATCAAATGGCACAAGAGTTTAGAAGCTGCCTGATTTCTGCAGATTTCCAGAAAAAGCACAGGTGAGATGGTACCTGTCTTTGTGCAGTGTGAGTCTGGACATCTCCTGGTCCTTGGTGTCAGACCCCTGGTACACAGGGAGTCGCTTCAAACCACTCCACAGTCCACCGGGACAACTCATGTTCATGCTGCCCCTCCACTTCAGGCCTGTGTTCTGCTCTTCCCTGCTTTTCATCAGCTCTGAAATAGAAAGGAGCAATTCACAGATCTGAGATTTGAATATGAGAAAAGCAAAGGGCTCCTTTCAACAACTCTGGGGCTGTAAAGCAGCTCTGTGCCAGCCATCAAAGGCTTGAACCAGGAAAGATTTTGGTGGCTTCAAGCACACAGACAGGGCTGCAGCTTTTCCTTGTGGCTGCCAAATCCTCTGCCTGTTCAGAGCACCAGCATTCCTCAGCTTCAGAGGGGTTTATCTGGGTCTTTCCTAATGGCCTTATTTTAGCACGATGACTTCAAGGCAGTGGTGTCACTTGCTGGGTTTGCATCACTGGGTGTTCTGTAGGAAAACTGGGAGCACTGGAGTGTCTTTGAAATGTTTATTTCCAAGCTGTCTGATGGCCCATTTCAGTGCTGGATAAATCCCAGCCAGGGGGGCTTCTGTCACCAGAGGGGAAAAGTGTGTCCAGAGGAGGCACCAAGTTGATCAGGGGGATGGGGAGTTCTGCTGGGAGGAAAGACTGGGAGAGCTGGGATTGTTCAGCCTGGAGAACAGAAGCTTTGGGGTGACCCTACTGTGGCCTTGCAGTACTTGCAGGAGCTACAGGAAAGATGAAGAGAGATAATTTTCAAGGGATGGAGTGACAGGATAAGAGGGAATGGCTTCCTGCTGCCAGAGGGGAGGGATGGATGGGATATTCTTCCCTGTGAGGGATGGAAGAAATTCTTCCCTGTGAGGGTGGGGAGACCCTGGCACAGGGTGCCCAGAGCAGCTGTGGCTGCCCCTGGATCCTTGGAAGTGTCCAGGCTGGATGGAGCTTGGAGAAATCTGGGCTAGTGGAAGGTGTCCCTGCCCATGGCTCTGAGGACCCTTCCAGCCCAAACCATTCTGGGATTGTGTGATGGGTCAGAACACAGGTCCATCCATCTGGGTCTCTGTCCTGAGACAGGGGTGGAGCCCTGCAGAAGGTCCAGCTGTGGCAACCAGGCAGAGTTTTTGTGGCCACCAGGAAAGTGCAACTGAGGCAGCTCCTGAGGCAGAGGTGGAGCATCCGAGCTCCACAAGTCAAGCAATTGGGATGTTTTGTTTTGATGATATATTGCTGCTTGCTTTTGTCCAAGCAAAACTGCTCTGTTTCAGCCATTCCAAGGGTTTGTTGATGGTTTTTTTTGTTAAAGAGGGAGGAAGCCAAGGCCCAGCTCTGCTCATGCTGGCCAGGTGCTACTGCTGCTCCTGTTGCTGGTGTGAGGGTTATTGTTTCCTCTTGGTAATTACTGAGCTTGTTCCCAGTCATTGTGGCAGCTGGACAAATGCTGGGTGGGTGGGAATGCCACTGCCTGCTGGGGGTTTCAGTCAGCAGTGTTGGTGTTCTGGGAAACAGCTGCAAGGTGGTGATGGAAGTGATGAAGATGATGAAGGTCAGGATCTCCATCAGACACCAGAGCCCTGTGGACATAACAGTTCAGTCCCTTCTGGCTCACCAGGGCTTTAGGCAGCTCAGTCTGTTCTCTGAGAGACTCCTGTGCACTTATTGACGAGCAAATTTCTCCACATTTAAGCGTTATGCAAGCCTTTAATTCTGAATATTTTTGGTAATTTTGGTATTCAGGATTTGGGTTACTTCAGCAAAAAGGACTGGGACCTGTGAAGGATTCACAGTAAAATTCGTCTTACCTGAGTCTATCTGAGAATCAGCCATTTAGTCCTGACAAGTTGTCTGCCTCCTCCCCTGGCCAACAAAGACAGAGGCAGGGGAGGTTGATTCATCTCCTCTATCTGGCAGATCTGTCAGGTCAGGATGAATCAGCCCCCCTGGATCCCTATCTCCTGCCACTGGAGCTGGATGGAGCAGGGAGAGGAGTGCACAGGGAGATGACTGCACTCAGGGGGGAGCAGTCCCAGGTGCCACTGGCACTTGGAACACATAACCTCAAGCCTAAATGTGCTTAACAAGCTCAACAGACACCAGACTCCCCAGCCACACTGAGCAACCTCCTCCGTTCTGCTTCTTCCAGACAGCATTAAAGGTTCCACACATCCACCACCAACCTCCAGCTTGGGATAACTTCAGCTTTTGTCTACAGACCTGTTTGAAGTCTGTGCAGGTTCTGGGCTTCCTAAAAAATGTTTCCTGTTTGTAATTCCTGGGTTGTAGGACATGAAACCAAAGATAAAGCATATCTATGTTTGACGGCAAAATTGCTGGACTTCTTTCCAGCTGGAGCTGGTGCTGTGAATGTGTCTGAAAAGTGGTGAAGTCCTTTGAGGTGCACAGGCAAACTGTGCCTGTCAGGGAAGTGATCCAGTGTAATATTGAGGGGAATGACTGACTCCCAATGCCCCTGGAGTTAAAAAGGTGCAGAAGGGAATCCATGTCCAGGGTGCTGCACCTGAGACGCTGGCACTGCCTCAGATGGTGACACTGAAGGTGTCCTGTCCCACTCACAACTCCTAAAAGCTGCTGTCCCTGACTTCTTCCTTTTGTCTTGTTTTGTGTCTTCCTGCAAATGTCAAACTTTTCACTTCTGTGTTTTCTTCCCAACTTTGTGAGACTGATGTTCAAATATTAGAGCAAGAGAAATGATGGATCTGGAGGAAGAGCTCTTTCTGGATCAGTCAGTTTGGAACAGGCTGTCCAGGGCAGTGGTGGAAGTGTTCAAAAACTTGTGGGTGTGGCTCTTGAGGACATGGTTTAGGGTGAATGTGGCAGTGTTGGGTTAATGATTGGACTCTTTGATATTAGAGGGCTTTTCTAATTTACTGTTCCACAATTCTTTGTTTCTAACACTTTGGATTAAACCCTTTGATTCTCCCATTATTACAGATTATTTTCTGTTAGCTCCCCTTGGGGGGTGCCCAGTGAGCACCTCCTCACTGCCACTGCAGGGAGCACTGAGCCAGTGGGGCCACTCCAGAAACTTGGAGGCACTTGGAGGGCAGCGGGTTTGCTCTTGGCTCGTGTGTCAGGGGCTGGCACAGCCCTCAGGGATGCTCAGCCTTCAGGAATTCCTTTGCTCATCCCACACTGGGATGCAGAAATGGAAGAATCTGTGACTGCAAACCCCCCTGTGTCAGGGTAATATCTCAGCCCAGGTGCTGTGGAGCCTTAGAGGTCCTTGTCACCCTACTGCCACTGTGAGCTGCGAGTGGCCAGCAGTTCCCAAAGCCCTCCAGCCTCAGGAACTGGTGGTGCTGGATTAAAGCAGTTACCTGTAGTAATTGCATCCGTTATGGCACTAATGAGAAACACACACTGGTGATCCCTCTGCACCAGAGACTCTAGGAAAGTTTTTAACCAAAAATCCTCTGTGGGAGGAAGTGTCAGAGCTTTCTCTGCCAAGAGCATTACCTGAACAAGAGGTGATTGCTGCCGTCCCTGCCTGCCTTTGCCTCTTTGGACAAAGCCTCTCGTTGTCAGTGGGAGCTTTGTTCCATAAGGATTTCAGGTCAAAATTTGTCATTTCCTGTGTCAACACATCCAAGCTTAATAGAACCCCAAAAGAGAGTGGTTTGGATAATCCTGCCAAAGAAAACAAAGGTTTAGAGTCACTGCCCATCATTGCTTGGTGTCCCTGGGAGGTTTGCACGAGGCTTTAGGCTTTGGAACAGCAAGTTGGACATGGCCTTCCTTGGCCACAACAAACTGAACCAGCAAGACCTAAATCTCAGCTGAACGAGAAGAAACAGATGAAAAATCATAGGGAAAGGCAGCTCCTGGGAGAGGTGGGAAGGAGCATGTCAGAAATAGATAAACAATGTATTTGCTGGTTTTGCAATTTTTCTCCCTGCCACGGAGGGAGCAGCAGTCGGAGGGTTTCGCAAGGAGCGTGAGGAGCTCTCCCCACCCAGCACTCAGGGTGGGACCTGCTCAGGTTGCATCTCCTGTGCTTTGCCCTCCAGCCTGGGAGAAACCTGCTCCTGACGTGTTTATACGGAGCCCTCACTTCTCTGTCTGCTGCTCTAGAAACAAACAAATTGCAGGGGAAAAAAATCCAGGCAGGTAATGAACTGATGGCGTCCTCAGATGCAGAATCAGAACCACCCAGTTCTCTGGGAGGGCTCTGACGTGGGAAGGCAGAGCTGGATCCAGGCACCCTTCCTGGGCTGGTGCACCTTGCTCCATGCTTCTGCTTCTCTGGAAAGTAAGGGGAGGACAGAGACTTTTCCTGCCAGGAAAAAGGCTTTATGGAAGAAAGAGCCAGAAAAGGACCATGGCTGATGGCTGGGAAAATGCCATTTTGACTTTGTCTCTGGAACCAATTTCATTTCAGCTGAAGTAAGAGGTTAAAGATGTTTGTTTACCTCTCTTGTGTGTTGGATATTCCACTTATTGTTCCTAGAACACATTGCAGGCTGAGAACTAGAGATCCACAAATGCTCATTAATTTAAAGGGAGGTCTGTGCTGCTGCCAGGGTGGGAAGCCCTTCCTCCCTGGGCCTGACAGGAGCTCCAGTGCCACCAGTGCCCATCTCCAGTGCCTTTCATCCCTCCCTACCTCCCCTGCCTGACTATGAATGAACAGCTCCCAAGGCCTGGCCATTTCACAGTGGGGAGGAGACGTTCAGGCTAAAATTCAGGATATCAGGTGGCCTGGGTGCACCTGAGCATCCTCCTGCAGGGGACTGCCAGGGCCTGGTGGAATGGCTGGAATCAGAATTAGAGGATCACAGGATCACAGAAGGGTTTGGGTTGGATGGGACCCTAAAGCTCATCCTATTCCACCCCTGCCATGGCAGGGACACCTTCCACTATCCCAGGGTGCTCCAAGCCCTGTCCAACCTGACCTTGGACACTTCCAGGGATGCGGCAGCCACAGCTGCTCTGTGCCAGGGCTTCCCCACCCTCACAGGGAAGCATTTCTCCCCAGTATCCCATCTGACACTGCCTTCTGGCAGTTTGAAGCCATTCCCTTGTCTTGTCACTCCAGTTCCTGATGAAGGGTCCCTCTCTCCCTTCCCTGTAGCCCCTTCAGATCCTGGAAGGTGCTGGGAGGTCTCCACACAACCTTCTCTTCTCCAGGCTGAGCATTCCCAGCTTTCCCAGCCCATCTCCACTGGGGAGGTGCTCCAGTACCCTTATCAGCTTGGTGGCTTCCTCTGCACTTGCTCCAGCAGTTCCATGTCCTTCTCACGTTCGGAACTGTGCAGAGTATTCCAGGTGGGGTGTCTTGTACAAGAGCAGAGTAGATGGGAGAATCCTCTCCCTCCCTGCAGCCCATGCTGGGGGAGGAGCCCAGGACACAGATGGTTTTCTGGGCTGCCAGTGCACATTGCCAAGGAGTTGTGAGCTGGAAGGAGACACCTTCCAAGCTGCCCCGACTTCTCAGCTCCCGTGGGGAGAAGCCTCAGTGGCAGCCTGAGCCTTTCAAAATGCTCCCCAGATCCTGCAGTGCAGAGGGAATCACTGCCTTCTGTCTCCACCCCACTTTGAGGGACTTCCTGGTCTTTCCCTGCATTTCCCCACACTCCTAAAGGGCAGAGGTGTGGATGGCATGCCATGCACACACCCACGGGCTGTGGGCAGATGCAATTTGGGGCATTAAGAAATCTGGGCACTGATGAGGTCTGAAGGGCAGAGATGATTCTTTCCTTTCACTGCTGCTCTTCTGCACATGGCGTGGCATCAGCAGAAGTTGGGAGATGTTGTCAGGTGGCTCTTTAAACCACAGACTGTGTGACAGCATCACCTTCACCCTCAGAGATGGCATCTCTTCAGACACAGGGTGCTCCCCTTCTTCCTTGCTGGGCATCCTGTCTCACTGAGGGCTGCAGGGAATTCCATTTCCTTGGCCACATTTGCTCCAGTGCTGGAAGGGACAGTCCCTGACTTAGCTGGGTCAGCATCCAACACAGGGATTTAGGTTTTGGTGTGGGGAAGCTGCTCTAAGGCACAGACAGGGTGCTTTGCCAGGAACAGGAAGGGATCAGGTCAGCCACGGTCATGCAGGGATTCTCAGACTCCTTGGCAAGGTCTGAGGTCCACTGGAGCTGGCAGGAGAATCCTCATCGATCTGGAGCCTTTGGATCAGGCTCCTGCTGCAAAAAGGAATTCTGAGATACCAATTAGGTCCATGCCACTTGAAAGAGATTAAAATGGGCTCAGCCAAGCATCTGGTAGAATCAGCAATAAAAGTCATGGACTGCCTTTGGTAATGAGCTTCACATCACACGGGAACGATTTTCCCATGAGTTTGCAAAAGGCTCCCCCGCCCTGCCGGGACCTGCTCGGACTTGCAGCCCAGGGCTCCTGTGTTGCAGAAAGGTGTCTTTGCAAACAGCTTCACCCATCTCGGGGCTGCCAAGGAGGGGGACAATGCTACAGCCACTCTAAAACCCAGCAGGAAATCTAGAACCCATGATTCTGTCTCAGTACACAGAGCCACACTCCCCCCTCCCCTTGGTGAGCGCACTGCAGAGCAAATCCCAGCTTTAGATAAACAAGTTCCTCTTCCAGGTTTCCCTGAGTCGGTTTCAGCAGATGCCCAGGGGCTCCACAGCTCTGCCAAGCTTCTGACAGCCCTACACAATAATCCCAGCTTAAACTGACTCATAAAGAAAACCAGCAGGGCTCACATCTAACAAGCTGCTCTCTGTCCTGCAGCTGCTGCCAGCGGCTCCACTGAGCACAGAGTCCTCCCTGCACCTTCCCACTGCAGCCCTGTCCATCCCTCGCTGGCCCCAGGGTTTCTGAACCCAGGAAAATGAACTGGAATAGGGATGATATCACCTCAGAAGGACATACAGGGTAGATCATGACCTCATGGAAGGACACTTTGCTGTTGCTGCATGTGTGCGGCATCCCAAGCAAACCTGGGGTGGAGAGAGGCTGTGTATGTGGCCATCCTGGATTTTATCCTGGGCAGCAGAGGGCTTGTCCCACTGTCAGAGAGCCCCTGAGACTCATCACATTCCACTCTGATGTGCCTCACCCTGGCTCTTCTTTTCACCTGCAACCTGTCCTTCCAAACGCCAGGAGCTCTGCAGGAGGCTCTGCCCCTGCCCCCCTCAGCACCAGGTTTGTTCTGTGCTCTCTGGAGCAGACACACACAGAGTCTGCTCCCCTTGTGTCCCCTTGCAGCAATTTTAGATGTACACCTGAAAGTCTGCAAACTACTCAAGTAACAGTGATCTGGGCATCAGCAGAGCTGGACTAAAGGGTTAGTCCCACCCAGGTGCTGCCAGGGAGCCCCTTGGGAAGAGTTTCAGCTGTTACCTCTGCAGCTCCCTGGGACACAGCTGAGAGGATTCCCTGCATTCCTGAAGATCAGTTTGTTAATGGAAATATTTGGCTTAATTAATTAACATAATGACAATTCTGCAGAGTGTTGGAGGCAGGAATGATGCTGAGTGTGCTGGGGCTGGGATGGAGTCAGGGCAGAGCCGAGGGACTTGGGGTGAGCCGGCACAGGATTCCCAATTCTCTGTCCTGGAGTGTTTCTAGGTTAGGTAATACAGATTATTTTTCAGTGACATGAACTATTACACCAGGTACAGGCTTTTCACACTTCCAAGGAAATGACTAGCAGCCAGTGTTGACTTTTCTCTCCCAGCCAAAGGGACCCTTGGGTGGCCTTTGCAGAAAGTGGCCCTCAAAGTGCCACTGCTTAGAGTTGGATGAGAAGAAACCACTTTGATCCGACAGGAGACCATGGGTGAGCTTTGCCAGGATAATCAAAGGGGATGGGGCAGGCAGTTTTATTCCTTAGTTCTTTTTATCCCTGTTTGCTGTATGTCTTGGAGATCTCGTTGCCAGACTGCTGAGGGGATGCAGAGCACAAACTCAGCATCTTGGGGCAAACAGCACTAAAACAGTTTAATTTATTTTCCTTTCTGGAGAACACACCTGAGTGAGCTATCTCTCATTTGGACATAACCCTGCAGGCTCCCACAAGCAGCACTGACATCCCGAAGGTTTAACATTGCAGAAGCAGATTGAATTCAATCCTGGCGTGGCAAACTTGATGCAAATCTGGAGGACTTCTGGTGAAGTGGTGGAGGCATTTTGAACTGACAGCAGGGCAGCTAAAGCCATCTTTTTGTTTTGCTAATTGTAGATGGTTTATTTTACCATCTTTTATCTTTTCTTTTTTATTTCCTGTCTTAGTCATGTCAGTTTTTATTGCACATTCCCCATTGTTCCCAGAGCATCCCATTATCTGAGCAGATACTACACGCCTCGTAACTCATAGGCAGATGTTCATTGTCTCCACTTGTTTCTTGGCACAGTTTGATTCCAGAATCCCTTCTTACTCATTTTTCACTCCCTTTACTCCCTTTCTAAGGAACTAATAGATGGGAGGGGAAGGAAAGAGCACAAGGAAATTAAAAATAAATTCAGGCACTTCTGGAAGGACAGAATGGGGCATCAAGCTATATGATGCTCAGATGTGCAGTGAGCTCCTGTAGTTACACCGTGGCTTAGACCCCATGTGCTGGGAATAAAGCACTTTCTCTATTGCCAGGGTCACATTTGAGCTTTCAGTCCTACCTTAAAGCTCCGGGATCCCACATTCTGATGCCTCAGTGTCCCTGACAGCCAGGTTGGATAATGTCCCATAGATCCAGGGCACGAACATGCCAGAGAGGCCCGGGCGGGCAGGGAGGGCCCGGCGGTGCCGAGCTGCAGCTCGCCCCTAACCCGCCGTGTTCGCTGTTCCGCAGCTCTACAACGGGACGCTGAAGCGGGACGCGGAGAGCCGGCGCTACAGCTCCTACAGCCAGATGGAGGGCTGGGCCAGCCGGGGCCACGGCAAGGCGCTGTGCAGCCCCCGGGCCGGCAGCGATTACTGCTTCGTGCAGAACATCAAGAGCAGCCGCAGCGAGCCCGACCTCTACTGCGAGCCGCCCCGCGGCACCCTGCGCAGGGCCCAGGCCGGCCGCGCCGAGCACAAGGCCACCCTCAACCGCCAGAGCATCTACAGCAGCTGCAGCACCCAGCAGGGAACCAGCAGGACCAGCAAAAAAATGCCAGCCAGGGCCCTGTCCTGCCCCTCGAGCAACAAGCCCGACGTGGTCTATGCCCAGCCCGTGATGAGCTGCAAGCAGGACGGGCTCTACGGCCAGGCCCAGGCCGGCTCCAAGTAAGTGCCCGGGGCCTGAGGGGTGTGGGCAATGCTGCGGGTGGGCAGTGCTGAGGGTGGGCAGTGCTGAGGGTGGGCAGTGCCGGCTGTGGGCAGTGCTGCGGGTGGGCAGTGCCGGCTGTGGGCAGTGTGGGCAGTGGGCAGTGCCGGCTGTGGGCAGTGCTGCGGGTGGGCAGTGCTGGGGGTGGGCAGTGCTGAGGGTGGGCAGTGCCGGCTGTGGGCAGTGCTGAGGGGTGGCAGTGCCTTGCCTGTGGGCAGTGCTGAGGGTGGACAGTGTGGGGTGTGGGCAGTGCTGAAGGGTTGGGCAGTGCTGAGGGTGGGCAGTGCTGCGGGTGGGCAGTGCTGAGGGTGGGCAGTGCTGAGGGTGGGCAGTGCTGCGGGTGGGCAGTGCTGAGGGTGGGCAGTGCCGGCTGTGGGCAGTGCTGAGGGTGGGCAGTGTGGGCAGTGCCGGCTGTGGGCAGTGCCGGCTGTGGGCAGTGCTGAGGGTGGGCAGTGCTGCGGGTGGGCAGTGTGGGCAGTGCCGGCTGTGGGCAGTGCCGGCTGTGGGCAGTGCTGCGGGTGGGCAGTGCTGAGGGTGGGCAGTGCTGCGGGTGGGCAGTGCTGAGGGTGGGCAGTGCTGCGGGTGGGCAGTGCTGAGGGTGGGCAGTGCTGCGGGTGGGCAGTGTGGGCAGTGCTGTCAGCTCTGTCCCCAGAGCCGGGCACCCGAGCTGCCTTAGAGTCTCCGAGAGCCCTTATAGCGCATCCTGCAGCAAATGGGTCAGATGAGGCACTCTTACTTCATTTCCTGAGCTGTGGAGGGGAGCTGATAGCACTGGCTCAGTGCAGATATCTCTGTGATGTTGGGCAAAACAATCCCTCAGTGTCTGTGGTGGCATCAGCCCACAATGGTGTGAGGATGGGGAGGTGAAGAGCAGAAGGCCTGGTGTGCAGTCAGGGTGTCTCTCCTGGCTGTCCTGCTGCTTCTGTCTGGCAGAAAACACAACCAAAAGAAAACCTGGCTTGGAAGGAGTCAGCTCCTGAGGGTCTGATTCAGAGCAGAGCTGAGAGCCTGCTAAGCACTGGTGTTTCCCTTGTTTCCCTCTCTTCTCTCCACCCAGCCTCTCTTCATTTGCCCAAAAAGTCTGATGCTGCTGCAATTCCTGTGCTGCATCCCCATCATGCAGGACTCACTCTGCACCAGCCCTGAAGCTCTCACAACTCCCTGACAGAGGGGGAATTTTGTCACACAAACCTTAAAAGTTCCCAAACTCATTCCTGGTGGTCCCTGATCCCAAGCAGAAATTTCCCACTGCAGGATAAGTGTGGGACTGTTTACCAGGGCTCACAGACTTTGTCCCAGCTTACACTGAAGGCCTAAAACTGTTGAGCTGTTGCCCCAAGGAATGATGGAGATACTGAGAAGATCCCCTTCCCTGTCAGCAGCGTGAGCCAAACCCTGCCCTTTTCCACACCTGAATGTCCCAGGTTACTCGGGTGAAGCTCCCTCCTTTGGGATTGAGTAGGAGGGTGTGTCCCAGAGCATGGGTGCCAAGGAACGTCACTGCCCCATTAGAATGCTGGCATGAGCCCTTCTGCCCATGTGCCCAGGTACTCCATTCCGTGTTTGACACATGCCAAATTAGCCCTGGCCAGCCCAGAGCACTGCTGGCCTTGGCTTGCTGCTGTCTGCAGCTCTGTAAATCCTCTAGAACAGAAACCAGAGATGTTACACAAACTGGAAGTGACTTGTTCTAGGGAATTTCTGACTGAAGAGCAGAAAGTGTAGTGGGAGGGATGGCAGAATCCCTGAACCCAGGGCTGCAGCTGCCTTCTCCTAGGGAGGACACTTGATGCTTTGGATCAGGCATTCCTGGCAGACTCTGGCCAAAGCCGTGGTCAGGGACTTGGTCATGGCCTTGGAGAGGTCACTTGGAGAAGGATGGCATTTTCTGAGAGGAGAGCTGCTGTTGTGAGAGGGATCCTCTCCAGCTCTGGCTGCCCTTGGTTAGGGAGTGGCTCCATTTACACACTCCTGGCTTGGGGCACGGCTCATCTGGCAGAACTGGTTCTGCTGTGGAAATGTCGGGCTCCAAGTCGGGCTCTGAGCTGGGCTTCGAGTCGTGGGCTCAGCTGGGGCTGTGTCCCCTGGGTGAATCTGATGTGGCTCCCCTGATGTACCCCGTTATTAACCTTCACATGCAGGGACAGGGCTCAACTGGGCCATAGCTACTGCAGTTCCCAGTTCGGGGCTCTGTCCTTCCATTCTGGTCATTCTCCAGGAGGGGTTTGTGTCTTTGTGACACGGAGAATTCTGTGTTCAGTCTTTGTGCTGCAGATCTCTTGTTTCGGGATGTGTTGGATGTCTTGTCTGCAGGTTTGCAAACAGCCTGCAAGGGCCAGGGGAGGGCTAGATGCTTTCCATGCTTTCTGAGGTGATCCACGGGGTGATGTCCATTGCTGTGAGAGGGATTGCAGTGGGACCTGTGCTCCACTGGTCTGTCCGTGATACAAAACTGTAATGCTCATGGACAGTGTCAGTACTGGCTCAAGAGTGGTGCTTCTCAGGCATCCTCTGCTGTGGATCTGATCGCCCTGGATGGTGTGAGAGGAAAGATGGGTCCCTGGGTGTTCTCAGGTGGTGAGAGGTGTGCAAGTATCAAAATTCTGAGTGTGCAAGAGCTGTTGAACTGCCTATGCTGAGCAGTCCCTCTGCATTTGGTGACAAAGTTATTTATTATTCTGCAACTCTTCTTGATCATGTGATTGCTGCCATTTATTGAACTGGCTTTGGCTGTGTGAGACAGGG